>CM019701.1:31269749-31452249 GCA_009760885.1 Achatina immaculata | reverse complement strand
AGAAGCAAGAATAGACCGAATGACAGAATTTATGAACTCGATGGAGAATGTTCTTCAAACACAAAGCAACAGATATAGTTTAGTGGGCGAGAAACTGGATATAATAATAGAATATTTGAAATATCGACGAGGTCATGATCAGCCTCCAGACACTTTCCAGCTCTTGAACGACAGGATGGAAGTTTGTGAGAAATGTTTGCATGAAATATCTTTCATGATGGAAACTGATATTCCAGATATAGGCTCTAAAATGGAAGAAACAAGTAAAATGACGGGACGCATTTCAGACAAAATGAAAGATATTTTTGAAGCGCATGTGTCTGAACACTCACCTCTGTTGGGCGGAGAGTTTGAGTCTCAACACTCACCTCTGTTGGGCGGAGAGTTTGAGTCTCAACACTCACCTCTGTTGGGCGGAGAGTTTGAGTCTCAACACTCACCTCTGTTGGGTGGAGAGTTTGAGTCTCAACACTCACTTCTGTTGGGCGGAGAGTTTGACGCGTTTTATCTTAAGATGAAAAAAGAACTTGTAAGCAAGATTCAGATATCTCAAACAGAGATTAGGAGATCAGTGCACCAGGCTGTGGATGAACTTAAACGACATCTGGATCATGAAGAAGGTAGTATAAAACTTGAAATACGCACAGAAGTTCAGAAACAAGTGGCAGAAGTTCAGAAACAAGTGGCAGAAGTTCAGAAACAAGTGGAAGAGTACACTAATAAATTAAAAGATCAAGTTTGACATTTTTGCTGTCACCGAGAAAGAGTCCCAACTGGTGAGGGATTGTATAGAAAACAAGTTACCACTAAATAAACGAGTACAATACAAGGAGGAGACCTATACTTTTGACTTTTATATCCCAGGCTTTAAATCTCTCATCAGATCTGGGAAAGTCAGGAAAAGTTACCCATGGCACGTCAGAAAGTTCAAGTCCAGTATTCGGGGATATGCCTGGTTTACAGAAAGTGGAGAAATGAAAGTTGGGATAGCGTGCTTCCGTCAACCCCTGGAAGTTGGACTAGAGCCCGGGTCTGTTGCTAACGTCAAGGTCAGGGCTCAGTTAATAGTTCTTCATAACAAGAAACTGGCGCACATGAATATTGGAGAGAAGTGTTACTATATAAATGAGAGCAGTAGATTGGAATCTATTAATTGGGACAATTATATAGGTAATCTTTCTTGTGATGACTTTCTAGGAAAGGGATATGATAAAGAGGATGATTTCTTGGAAAGTTCCATCTTGATTAGGTACATCGTTACTGTCCCATGATTGAAGTTATTTCTTTTGTGTGTGTGTGTTCTCTTTTATATGCGATGCTTTTCCTTGTTATTCTTTGTTAAGCTCTTGACAAGGGAATAGAGTAAATAAAGTTCATAGCAAGAAAGTCACATGTGTATGTAGATCACGGAAATTATACCGCAAAGTCGTTACATCACATTACAGTTGTGAGAAGTAGGACAAGCATCAGTGAAAAAAGAAGAAAAAGCATTTAAATTAATCATCATTATCATGTGCCATTTTCATTTGTAAAGTTGGCTGCAAACGTCCTCCAAATTTCCCGGTGTATTTCGATATTTGTGCAAATAATGATTTAAAAAAAAATAATATAAATAAAGGAATTTTTCAGAACAACATTTTGGAAGAACATGACGGAAAACAATTATCTTACAAATATGAAATTAGATTTGTATAAAAATGTATAGTACAACATAACAAGTTAAAATCAAAATCCCCAAGAAAATAAAAGTATTGTATACTTTGATGTAATCACTGATTTACTATGTTTGTAGTATACTTTGATGTAGTCACAGATTTACTTATGGTTGTAGTATACTTTGATGTAGTCACAGATTTACTTATGGTTGTAGTATACTTTGATGTAGTCACAGATTTACTTATGGTTGTATTATACTTTGATGTAGTCACAGATTTACTTATGGTTGTACATGAGTATGCACAAGGAAAGGTGAGCTAAACTCCATACAAGGCTCTACTGCGTGGAAAAATGAGCACATCTAAACGTGTAACAGTTAGCACTCAGATTTTATTTTTGAACGGGCCAGAAGATTGTTATTTTATTATATTTTTGAGCCTACAATAAAGTTTTTATTCATCTATGTGTACAAACATGCTGTGGTCTCACATTTACCTATATATAGATAAAGTCTGTGGCTCAACTTTTACTTATATACAGATAAAGTCTGTGGTCCAACTTTTACCTATATATAGATAAAGTCTGTGGTAACACTTTTACCTATATATAGATACAGTCTGTGGTCCCACTTTTACCTATATATAGATACAGTCTGTGGTAACACTTTTACCTATATATAGATAACGTCTGTGGTCCCACCTTTACCTATATATAGATAAAGTCTGTGGCCCACTTTTACCCATATATAGATGTCTGTGGCCCCACCTTTACCTATATGTAGATAAAGTCTGTGGCCCACTTTTACCCATATATAGATAAAGTCTGTGGCCCCACTTTTACCTATATATAGATAATGTATGTGGCCCCACCTTTACATATATATATATAAATACAGTCTGTGATTCCACTTTTAGCTATATATAGATAAATTCTGTGGTCTCACTTTTACCTATATATAGATACAGTCTGTGGTTTCACTTTTATCTATATATACATAGACAGTCTGTGGTCTCACTTTTATCTATATATACATAGACAGTCTGTGGTCTCACTTTTATCTATATATACATAGACAGTCTGTGGTCTCACTTTTATCTATATATACATAGACAGTCTGTGGTCTCACTTTCGGACCTAAAAGCTGTTGTAGGCCAGTCAGTAAGAATAATAATTAATAAATAATAAGAGAAACAGAACCCAGAAATGCTAACATTTAACTTTTAATTCTGGCCAGTCTAATTGCTGATGCTTGGAACCCCAAAAATCCTTCCGTCGATCCCCTGCAGGATGACCCCACCAACAAAAAGCTCTGTAACATTATTAATAAGATCAGCTACTCTAAAAGAAATGAGAAGAAAAGCCATCGTAAGGGACACCATTCCAGCAAAAACGTTCTGAAAGAAACATTATACGTGAGCAAAAAACATTAAAAACAACACAAACTATGCTCTAGGAAGTTTATTTAGAAGTAGAGCAACAGTGGGCTGTACCACGATAGAGACATTGAGTATTTATAAGATAGAAACATAGAATATTTATAAGATAGAGATATAGAGTCTTTATAAGATAGAGACATTGAGTATTTATAAGATAGAGATATAGAGTCTTTATAAGATAGAGACATAGTATTTATAAGATAGAAACATAGAATATTTATAAGATAGAGACATAGAGTCTTTATAAGATAGAGACATTGAGTATTTATAAGATAGAAACATAGAATATTTATAAGATAGAGACATAGAGTCTTTATAAGATAGAGACATTGAGTATTTATAAGATAGAGATATAGAGTCTTTATAAGATAGAGACATAGTATTTATAAGAGAGAGACATAGAGTATTTATAAGATAGAGATAGTGAGTATTTATCAGATAGACACATTGAGTATTTAAAAGATAGAGACACTGAATATTTACAACATAGGTACATGGAGTATTTATAAGAAACAAGCATAGAGTATTTATAAGAGAGAAATATAATTTTCATAAGAGAGAGAGGCATAAAGAATTTATAAAATAGAGATATAACGTATTTATAGATCAAGACATAAAGTATTTATAAAATAGGGATAAAGTTTTATGAAATAAAAACATAGATTATTCATAAGATAGAGACATAGAGTATTTACAAGATAGAGACAGCGTATTTATAAAACAGAGTCATAGAGTATTTATAAGACAGAGACATAGAGTATTTATAAGAGAGATACATAGAGTATGTATAATATAGAAACATAGATTATTTATAAGATAGAGACAGTACATATAAGACATATATGTATAAAATAGATTCATAAGCCGAACAAACGAAGAACGAACATACTTTATTTTCAAAGGATGAAGAATTGGGCAAGCAGATCCGTCTGACATTCTGCCCTTTCATCATACAGTTTTCACTCAGTCACAGTCATTCAGCATTTGTTAATGAGCATAATAATTCATAAAGACACATTAAATGATTACGTAAATAAATAATAAATCTCTTGTCCATACACTCTACACTCTGGTTTATGCAACAAAATGAAATAAACTTGCATTCTTACATTCATTCAAAGCTAACAAATTTATAGGAAAGCAGTATTTAAAAAAACCTACAACACTCAAGCCAAACTTTAAACTACTTTAAACTATGCTTAGGGAGCCATATAGTCCATATCAAACAGATGTTGACAAAGTTTAAAGTTATAAGAACGAATATAACTTATACGTTTTACATGAATTGGTAGGGCATTCCAAAGATGGGCAGCTGAGTAAGAGAAGCTTTTTTTAAACATGTCAAGCCTCGGTTTTGGGACAATACAATTGCTTAAAGTTGACTGTGTTTTGGGTTCAATTTGAACAAGGACCATAGATAGGGTGGAGCAGTGTGCCATAGAATTTTATGAATTAACTTTGACTTGTTGAAAAGAAATCTCTTCTTGAGGAGTAGAATATCAAGATGTTTGTCCTTATTTGTAATACGTGCTGCACGTTTATCATCTATAAGCAATATTGCTCGTTTTTTTTACATGAGTAAAGTCTTTTCATGTTTGACGTGGAACAACCATCCCAGACTGTGGAGCAGTAGTCTAAGTGTGTTTGTATCTGTGATATGTAGTATATTTTTCTGGTGTCTATGTCAAGAAAATGTTTAATTTTAGTAAATTGGTAAACTTTTTGTGCAGTGAGTTTGGTTAGATTTTCTATATGATGATTCCAGCTGAGGTGGTGGTCAATTATGGGACCTAGAGTTTTATGATCACTAACATTATCTATCTGTGAAGTTTCAACATGGAGCTATAGTGTTGTTGATGGCGAATTTGTTAATTTATGTCTTGTTGTAATGAGCATGGATTCTGTTTTGCTGGTGTTTATGAACATTCTGTTGTTATTACTCCAGTTAATTAGACTGTTTATTTCAATTTGAAGAGTTGACCCGAGGTTAATACAATCATTGTTACTAGCGTAAACTGTGCAGTTATCAGCAAAGAGGTCACAAGATGATTTTTTGAGATGAAGTGGAAGATCATTGATGTAGATGGTAAACAGAAGTGGAAGATCATTGATGTAGATGGTAAACAGGAGAGGACCAAGAATAGGTGCCTGTGGAACACCATTATCAACCACAGATGAACTTGACTTAGAGTTTTTGAGGGAAACTACCTGTTGTCTGTTGGAAAGAAAAGATGTAATAATTTTTTTCAAATGAGGACGTAATCTATAAGTCTCAGCTTTCTAAATAGGATTTCATGATCAATCGTATCAAATGCTTTTTTTAAGTCAACAAAGACAACATCACATAATTTATCATCGTTTATATTAGATAACCAACTTTCTGTCATTTTTGTGAGAGCTGTGTGGCAGGAATGTTTCGGCCTAAACCTTGACTGACAATAAACAACCAAATCATTTTCTTGTATTTGTTGTAATGTTGTTTTTTGTATGTGTTTTTCTAGGGGTTTTGACAAAATTAATAGAATGGAAATTGGTCTATAGCTTGAGGGCTTTTTCTCCAAACTAGATTTAAAAAGGGGATAATATTTTTGAAATTTTAAAAGATTTAAAAAAATAAAAATGTGCAATACACTGGTTGTAAATGTATGTTAGTATGTATGTAATTACTGAGGCTGAGTAGCGTAATATATTGATGCTAATTTCATCAAGTCCTGTTCTGTTTTTGTTCTTTAAAGAAGAAAGATAGTTATACTGAGGAATACTGAGTTTCTTTAGATTTGCACATTTGTTACCTATAAATTTATTTAAGTTGCTTAAATCAAAAGTAAGGGTTGCTAGTGAAGATTTTAAGATATTGACTTCTTCTCTGAAGTGATTGCTGAACTCTTCACATGCGGGCACATGATTATAACTCTGCAAGTCAGACTGTTTTCTCTTGTTTGCTAAAATGTTAATTGCTTTCCAGACAGACTTACTGTCTGATTTATTCTGAACTAGGTTCCTAAAGTAATTTCTCTTTTCTTGCCTAATTAAATACTGAACTCTATTTCTAAGTAATCTGTAGCTAGTGAATTCCTTAATTTTGTGGGCCTGATCCCTTTCCCTTATGACTTGCAATATCTCAGGTGTTATCCAGGGGGACTTCACATGATGTTTAACTCTCACCTCTTTAATAGGAACATGCTTGTCAAATATATCCCTGAAGGTTTTTATCCAGTATTCCAGGGTCTTATCAGGGTCAGTTAGTTGGTACACATGATCTAGAGCTGCTGCTTGTAACTCTTTCAGTTAGTTGGTACACATGATCTAGAGGTGCTGCTTGTAACTCTTTCAGTTAGTTGGTACACATGATCTAGAGGCGCTGCTTGTAACTCTTTCAGTTAGTTGGTACACATGATCTAGAGCTGCTGCTTGTAACTCTTTCAGTTAGTTGGTACACATGATCTAGAGCTGCTGCTTGTAACTCTTTCAGTTAGTTGGTACACATGATCTAGAGCTGCTGCTTGTAACTCTTTCAGTTAGTTGGTACACATGATCTAGAGCTGCTGCTTGTAACTCTTTCAGTTAGTTGGTACACATGATCTAGAGCTGCTGCTTGTAACTCTTTCAGAAATTATTCTAAGCTGAATTTGCTAAAACTTCTAAATTTAATACTGGTATCTTTATTTTTTAGGAATTTTCAAGCCATGTCGTGTCCATGTGCAATAGACTGGACAGTGATCACTCAGTGATGTTTGAGGGTCTTTACATTCTACATTGCTTTTTAGATGAGCTACATATATGTGATCTATTAGTGTGGATGATGTTTCAGTATATAGTTAGAGTATTAATAAGATAGACATTGATTATATATAAGATAGAGACATAGAATATTTATAATATAGAGACAGAGTATTTATAAAATAGAGACATTGAGCATTCATAAGATAGAAACATAGTATTTATAAGAAAGAGAGTATTTATAAGATGGAGACAGAGTATTTATAAAATAGAAACATAGTATTTATAAGAAAGAGAGTATTTATAAGATAGAAACATAGTATTTATAAGATAGAAACATAGTATTTATAAGAAAGAGAGTATTTATAAGATAGAAACATAGTATTTATAAAATAGAAACATAGTATTTATAAGAAAGAGAGTATTTATAAGATGGAGACAGAGTATTTATAAGATAGAAACATAGTATTTATAAGAAAGAGAGTATTTATAAGATAGAAACAAAGTATTTATAAGAAAGAGAGTATTTATAAGATAGAAACAAAGTATTTATAAGAAAGAGAGTATTTATAAGATAGAAACAAAGTATTTATAAGAAAAAAGTATTTATAAGATAGAAACAAAGTATTTATAAGAAAGAGAGTATTTATAAGATAAAAACAAAGTATTTATAAGAAAGAGAGTATTTATAAGATAGAAACAAAGTATTTATAAGAAAGAGAGTATTTATAATATAGGGACATAGATTAGTTATAAGACGAAGACTAAGTATTTATAAGATAGAGACACAGAGTATTTATAAGATACAGACATAGAGTATTTTATAATATACAGACATAGAGTATTTATAATATACAGACACAGAGTATTTTATAATATACAGACATAGAGTATTTTATAATATACAGACATAGAGTATTTTATAAGATAGAGACATACAGTATTTATAAGATACAGACATACAGTATTTATAAGATACAGACATGGAGTATTGATAAGATACAGACATCTCTCTGTCTCTGAGCCTTAAGTGCCCAGGGCACATGGGGCTTCCGCAAGGATTTTACACAAATGCCTGTCCTTTGCCTTTTTTCTGCTCTTGCCCAGGTGAGCTCTCTATTGCTCAACATCCTTTCTGTTGTTCTTCTCCATGTCTTTTTTGGTCTACCCTTACTTCTGTTCCCCTGTGGTGTCCATCTTAGTGCTATTTTCGGTAGTGAGTTGTCAGTTATTCAGAGCACATTGTCCCAACCATCGCCAGCGTCTTTCCTCAATAATTGTTGCCAGTGGTTTCATCTGCATTTCTGCCAACAAGATGTTATTTTTTATGGTGTTTGGCCAAAATATTTTTCTAATTCTTTGTAAACATTTAGTCTGGAAAGAATTCAACTTGTTTTCTATGGTTTTGGTGATTTTCCAGCATTCACTTCCATAGAGTAGTACACTTAGAACAGTACTCTTAAATATCCTGATTTTTGTATGTATGCTTAGTTTTTTTTAAAATTTCCATATAGTCTGCAGCATTGCAAAACCCTGGTTTGCTCTAGTAAGTCTGCTGTTGATGTCCTCTGTGCTGTCTCCATTTTCTACTACTCTGCTGCCAAGGTATACAAATTCGTTGACCTCCTCCACTAACTTGCTATCTACTCTGAGTACATTTCTGTTGTTCACGTTTTGCTTCATTAACTTTGCCTTTCCTACGTTGATCTTTAGTCCTATGTTGTTTGCATTCTGAGTTAGCTTGTTTATTTTATCTTGCATATCTTTGTGACTGCTTGATAATAGACAAATGTCGTCCGCAAAGTCAAGGTCCTCCAGCACTGTGTCAAGGGTCCATTGTAATCGTCTGCGTTTGTCTGATGTTGCCTCCTTCATTAACCAGTCTACTGCCAAGATAAATAATGTTGGTGATAGTACACATCCCTGTTTCACTCCTGTTTGTACCCTAAAGCTGCTGGAGGTATGTTCTCCACAGATAACTTTGCACTGAAAACCTTCATATAGGGCTTTGATTACATTTACTATCTTATGGGGGAGGCCATGCCATCTTAGGATTTTCCACAGTGCATCTCTGTTGACACTGTCAAAGGCTTTCTCAAAATCTATGAATAATGCATATGTTGAGCTATGCCACTCATTTGCCTGTTCTAATATTTGTCTAAGTACAAATCGTTTTCCATGCATGATCTTCCTTTCCTAAATCCTGCCTGCTCTTTCCGAAGTTTTCCCTCAAGTGCTGGTACACTTCTGTTGATGATTATTCTGGAAAATACTTTACTGGTAAGTGGCAGGAGGGTAACGCCTCTCCAGTTCCAGCAATCTCTGAGGTCACCCTTCTTTGGTAGTTTAACTATAAGACCAGTTTTCCACTCCTCTGGAGCTTTTTCTATATCCCAAATTTGTTGTAGTATCCGGCAGAGTTGTTTTGGTGTTTCACTTTCAACATCTCAGTACTCACTTCATCTTCACCTGGTGCCCTGTCTGATTTTAACTTCTTTATTGCCTCCTTTACTTCACTTATTGTTATTGGTCCTGTATTGATGTTTAGTTCCGTTTTTGCTTCAGGTATGTCTATTGTTTGTGCTGCTTGTGTTATGTTTAGTAGGGTGTTAAAGTGTTCCCTCCATCTTTCAGTTTTTTCTCTTTCTCCACTGACCAGTTGTCCATTTTGTGTTCTTACTGCACTTTCGCATCTTGTGTTGAAGTTACCTGTCATCTGCTTTGTGATTTTATATATGGTTTTCATGTCATTTGTATATGCTGCTTTCTCTGCTGTTTCTGCTAAGTTGTCATAATATTGACGTTTATCTTGACGGCATGATTCCTTCACTTCTTTGTCTTTTTGCTCATAATTACTTAAAACTTGTTCTTTAAGCCGTTGTGATTAGGTGTTCAGTAATTTTTTCTTGATTTCTTTTCTTTGCTCTATCTTTTCCCATGTAGTCTTGCTTATCCATTCCTCTTTTCTCCGTTTCCGATATCCTAGCACCCCTTTTGCTGTTTCCTGTAGTGTTTTACTGAACTCTAGTATGAACATTTCTGCTTCGTCTTGTAGGACACTGAAGCGGTTCTTAAGTACTATTGAGAATTCATTTCTTGTTTGCTGGTCTTTCAGTTTTCTTGTATCAAAACGTATCTTTCTGTGTTCTCCGATTTTGGCTACCCTTAATTTTAGTTTTATTTTTGCTACCAGAAGGTTGTGATCACTTCCTACATCTGCTCCTTTCCTTGCTCGCACATCTTGTAGTGACCGTTTTCACTTGTTGTTTATTAGTATGTGATCGATTTGGTTTTCTGTGGTTTTATCTGGTGACCTCCAAGTCACTTTATGGATGTTTTTATGTAGGAAAATTGTCCCTCCGATGGTCATCATGTTTTCTTCACAGAAACTGCACAGTCTTTCTCCATTTTCATTTATTTCTCCAATTCCTTCTCTTCCCATGATTCTTCTTCTATCTTCATTTCCTTCATCTACTTTTGCATTGAAGTCGCCCAAGATGAGTAGCATATCATGCTTGGGTATTGTTTCTACGATGGCTTGGAGGCTGTTGTAAAAATCTTCTTTTAATTCCTCTTCAGCTGCTTCTGTTGGTGCATAACAAACTATAATAGACAGCTTCGTGAATCTTGAGTTGAAGCGTGCATATAATAATCTCTCATTTATTGGGGTCCATTTCAGCAATGCTCTTGATGCTTCTTTTGTTATAATCAATGCTACTCCTCCTTCATGAAGATCTTCTTTACCTGACCATATTATTGTTTCTTCTGTGTGCTGTGTTGTTAATTTCCTTCTGTCTTGTCCTGTCCATCTTGATTCTTGTATTTCTAGTATGTCTAGTTTGTATCTGTGCATTTCCTTGATGTTTTGTGCTAGTTTTCCAGTCTGGTTAAGTGTTCTTACATTCCAGCATCTTGTGTTTAGGTTCCAGGAGGTCTGCAGTCGGGCTGGGGACTTCCAGTGGCTGGCTTTCATCCACAGCCTTCATGAGCTCAGTTTCCTGATAAGCATTTCTCCTTCCACCTGCATTTGTTTTTTCCCTTGCTTCCGTTTCTGTAGCAGTCTGATAGTTTTTTTTACCAGATAGGGTTGCTGGCCATATGCCGAACCCTCCTTAGTTGCCTTGTACGATCATGCATGGTAGGGTACAGTGGTCCTATTCTTTGCAGATCCCGGGTACCACACGGGGGAAGATACAGACATAGAGTATTTATAATATACAGACATAGAGTATTTATAATATACAGACATAGAGTATTTATAATATACAGACATAGAGTATTTATAATATACAGACATAGAGTATTTATAATAAACAGACATTACAATATACAGACATAGAGTATCTATCAGATACAGTAGCTAACCAAGAGAAAGAGCCTGGGAAGACTAAATGTATAACTAGCGAAGAGAAAGAGCCTGATAAGACTAAATGTATAACTAGCGAAGAGAAAGAGCCTGATAAGACTAAATGTGTAACTAGCAAAGAGAAAGAGCCCGATAAGTTTAAATGTATAACTAGCGAAGAGAAAGAGCCTGATAAGACTAAATGTGTAACTAGCAAAGAGAAAGAGCCTGATAAGACTAAATGTGTAACCAGCGAAGAGAAAGATCCTGATAAGACTAAATGTATAACTAGCGAAGAGAAAGAGCCTGGTAAGATTAAATGTGTAACTAACCAAGAGAAAGAGCCTGGTAAGGCTAAATGTGTAACTAACCAAGAGAAAGAATCTGGTAAGGCTAAATGTGTAACTCTACCAAGAGAAAGCGCCTGGTGAAGCTATATGTAGAACTAACCAAGAGAAAGAGTCTGGTAAGGCTAAATGTGTAACTAAGGAAGAGAAAGAGTCTGGTAAGGATAAATGTGTAACTAGCAAAGAGAAAGAGCCTGATAAGACTAAATGTATAACTAGCGAAGAGAGAGAGAGAGCCTGATAAGGCTAAATGTATAACTAACGAAGAGAGAGAGAGAGAGAGAGAGAGAGAGAGAGAGAGAGCCTGATACGTATAAATGTATAACTAGCGAAGAGAGAGAGCCTGATAAGGCTAAATGTGTAACTAATGAAGAGAAAGAGCCTGGTAAGGCTAAATGTGTAACTAACCAAGAGAAAGAGTCTGGTAAGGCTAAATGTGTAACTAAGGAAGAGAAAGAGTCTGGTAAGGCTAAATGTGTAACTAAGGAAGAGAAAGAGTCTGGTAAGGCTAAATGTGTAACTAACGAAGAGAAAGAGTCTGGTAAGACTAAATGTGTAACGAATCAAGAGAAAGAGTCTGTAAGGCTAAATGTGTAACTAACGAAGAGAAAGAGTCTGGTAAGATTAAATGTGTAGCGAATCAAGAGAAAGAGTCTGTAAGGCTAAATGTGTAACTAACCAAGAGAAAGAGCCTGGATACAGATGTTTGTTTTCTATGTTATAATACCAGTAATGTTGTCTGTTATAATACCAGTAATGTTGTCTGTTATAGTTCCAGTAATGTTGTCTGTTATAGTTCCAGTAATGTTGTCTGTTATAGTTCCAGTAATGTTGTCTGTTATAGTTCCAGTAATGTTGTCTGTTATTGTTCCAGTAATGTTGTCTGTTATAGTTCCAGTAATGTTGTCTGTTATAGTTCCAGTAATGTTGTCTGTTATTGTTCCAGTAATGTTGTCTGTTATAGTTCCAGTGATGTTGTCTGTTATAGTTCCAGTAATGTTGGCTGTTATAGTACTAGCAATGTTGACTGTTATAATACCAGTAATGTTGTCTGTTATAATACCAGTAATGTTGTCTGTTATAATACCAGTAATGTTGTCTGTTATAGTTCCAGTAATGTTGTCTGTTATAGTTCCAGTAATGTTGACTGTAATAGTAAAGCTATCAGTGTATGAAGGCAGAACAGGATGTTTTGTGAAGGTGAGTTATTTTAAAATGTGTGAGAACGGCCTTCGTCAGAGACCAGGCGCTGTGACATTAAGAGACAGATATTTTGATAGTTTTTATTTAATAACTTTATATCGATTATTAACATGGTTGTTCTTGTCGCTTTGCTACAATAGCTCTGATACTATCAGTATTAACTGGTTTGACTGATTATACAGATTTTTGTGGTAGTAAATATTTTTAAAAAGGTGTAAGTCCTGATCCACGTCATCAGGGAATACAGGGGGTCAGCTTCTCGTGCTGGTATCTCGTGTGATCAATATCAAGCCTGACCTACATTCCTGCCTTGCCTTTAAAAACAAGTCCAGTACACAGCCTAACACCAGCCTTAGCTGCAGGTGCTAAAGAAAAATGTCGAAGTGCTGAAAGTTAGAGAAGTTTCTCTAACACGATCTTACACACTCATAAACTTGGTCCACTTACCATTTATGATAACAAACTACAGTAAGTTGTTCGGTTACATTAGATAACGGACAAATAACTAACGATTGTACTGACGTGTTTAAAGTAAAATAACAAGTGTTTAAAGTTAAATAACAAGTGTAACAACTTGTTGCGTCTGCTCTGGATGTAGTCCAAGCTTCAAAACTTTCACTGATAACTTTTACTGAAAACATAGTATCATAAGACTAAATGTGTAACGAATCAAGAGAAAGAGTCTGTAAGGCTAAATGTGTAACTAACGAAGAGAAAGAGTCTGGTAAGATTAAATGTGTAGCGAATCAAGAGAAAGAGTCTGTAAGGCTAAATGTGTAACTAACCAAGAGAAAGAGCCTGGATACAGATGTTTGTTTTCTATGTTATAATACCAGTAATGTTGTCTGTTATAATACCAGTAATGTTGTCTGTTATAGTTCCAGTAATGTTGTCTGTTATAGTTCCAGTAATGTTGTCTGTTATAGTTCCAGTAATGTTGTCTGTTATAGTTCCAGTAATGTTGTCTGTTATTGTTCCAGTAATGTTGTCTGTTATAGTTCCAGTAATGTTGTCTGTTATAGTTCCAGTAATGTTGTCTGTTATTGTTCCAGTAATGTTGTCTGTTATAGTTCCAGTGATGTTGTCTGTTATAGTTCCAGTAATGTTGGCTGTTATAGTTCCAGTGATGTTGTCTGTTATAGTTCCAGTGATGTTGTCTGTTATAATACCAGTAATGTTGTCTGTTATAGTTCCAGTAATGTTGTCTGTTATAGTTCCAGTGATGTTGTCTGTTATAGTTCCAGTGATGTTGGCTGTAATAGTAAAGCTATCAGTGTATGAAGGCAGAACAGGATGTTTTGTGAAGGTGAGTTATTTTAAAATGTGTGAGAACGGCCTTCGTCAGAGACCAGGTGCTGTGACATTAAGAGACAGATACTTTGATAGTTTTTATTTAATAACTTTATATCGATTATTAACATGGTTGTTCTTGTCGCTTTGCTACAATAGCTCTGATACTATCAGTATTAACTGGTTTGACTGATTATACAGATTTTTGTGGTAGTAAATATTTTTAAAAAGGTGTAAGTCCTGATCCACGTCATCAGGGAATACAGGGGGTCAGGTTCTCGTACTGGTATCTCGTGCCATCAATATCAAGCCTGACCTACATTCCTGCCTTGCCTTTAAAAACAAGTCCAGTACACAGCCTAACACCAGCCTTAGCTGCAGGTGCTAAAGAAAAATGTCGAAGTGCTGAAAGTTAGAGAAGTTTCTCTAACACGATCTTACACACTCATAAACTTGGTCCACTTACCATTTATGATAACAAACTACAGTAAGTTGTTCGGTTACATTAGATAACGGACAAATAACTAACGATGTACTGACGTGTTTAAAGTAAAATAACAAGTGTTTAAAGTTAAATAACAAGTGTAACAACTTGTTACGTCTGCTCTGGATGTAGTCCAAGCTTCAAAACTTTCACTGATAACTTTTACTGAAAACATAATATCATAAACTGTTTTACTGATCACATTCCGTACTTCAAAAAAGTGCAAATCGAGCCTTCCGCGTAAAACTTTCAAAATTATTAAAGCCGAATTAGAATTTCATGAATATAAAAAAAAGACAGAAACGGCCAGCTTCCACAATGTCACGTTTTAACATGTACATCACCAAGCAGCTTAATACTTGGGATATATCACAGTATATGACTTAGGCGTTATCCTTTTCTTTTCTTGTGTTTTATACACATACAAACACATACACATATATATTGATGTATTCTAAACACATACAAACATACATACATTGCTGTATTCTATACACATATACATTGCTGTATTATTTACACATATACATTCATACATTGCTGTATTCTTTACACACATACATTGCTGTATTCTATACACACATACATTGCTGTATTCTATACACATATAGATTTCTACATTCTGTACACATATACATTGCTGTATTCTGTACACATATACATTGCTGTATTCTGTACACATATACATTGCTGTATTCTGTACACATATACATTGCTGTATTCTGTACACATATACATTGCTGTATTCTTATTGGATGTTTGTTTTCTTTACACAGAGGTTTGGACAGTTTTGTAAAATGTTCTTCTCTCTCTCTCTCCCTCCCACTCGCTCTTTCTACCTGTCTCTCTCTCTCTCTTTCTACCTGTCTCTCTCTCTCTACCTGTCTCTCTCTCTCCTCTCTCTCTCTCTGTCAGAGCGTTAGACGGACCTGTGTGACCAGATTCTTAAACTTGTGAAAATAAAGTTTTTTCTTTCGTTTCTTCTCTCTTATAAAGTCTTTTCTTTCCTTCCTGTCTTCTCTCTTATAAAGTCTTTTCTTTCCTTCCTGTCTTCTCTCTTATAAAATCTTTTCTTTCGTTCCTGTCTTCTCTCTTATAAAGTCTTTTCTTTCCTTCCTGTCCTCTCTTATAAAGTCTTTTCTTTCCTTCCTGTCTTCTCTCTTATAAATTCTTTTCTTTCCTTCCTGTCTTCTCTCCTATAAAGTCTTTTCTTTCCTTCCTGTCTTCTCTCTTATAAAGTCTTTTCTTTCATTCCTGTCTTCTCTCTTATAAAGTCTTTTTTTCCTTTCTGTCTTCTCTCTTATAAAGTCTTTTCTTTCCTTCCTGTCCTCTCTTATAAAGTCTTCTCTTTCCTTCCTGTCTTCTCTCTTATAAAGTCTTTTCTTTCGTTCCTATCTTCTCTCTTATAAAATCTTTTCTTTCCTTCCTGTCTTCTCTCTTATACAGTCTTTTCTTTCCTTCCTGTCCTCTCTTATAAAGTCTTTTTTTCCTTCCTGTCTTCTCTCTTATAAGTCTTTTCTTTCCTTCCTGTCTTCTCTCTTATATAGTCTCTTCTTTCCTTCCTGTCTTCTCTCTTATAAATCAGAGTGTGGAGTGTATGGACAAGATATAGTTTATTATTTATTTATGTATTCATTTGTTTGCTTCTAAATGTTTGTTGTGCTCATTAACAAAAATCTCGAAGTGCTGAAAGTTAGAGAAGTTTCTCTAACACGATCTTACACACTCATAAACTTGGTCCACTTACCATATATGATAACAAACTACAGTAAGTTGTTCGGTTAAATTAGATAACGGACAAATAACTAACGATGTACTGACGTGTTTAAAGTAAAATAACAAGTGTTTAAAGTTAAATAACAAGTGTAACAACTTGTTACGTCTGCTCTGGATGTAGTCCAAGCTTCAAAACTTTCACTGATAACTTTTACTGAAAACATAATATCATAAACTGTTTTACTGATCACATTCCGTACTTCAAAAAAGTGCAAATCGAGCCTTCCGCGTAAAACTTTCAAAATTATTAGAGCCGAATTAGAATTTCATGAATATAAAAAAAGATAGTAACGGCCAGCTTCCACAATGTCACGTTTTAACATGTACATCACCAAACAGATTAATACTTGGGATATAAAACAGTATATGACTCAAGCGTTATGCTTTTCTTTTCTTGTGTTTTATACACATACAAACACATACACATATATATTGATGTATTCTAAACACATACAAACATACATACATTGCTGTATTCTATACACATATACATTGCTGTATTATTTACACATATACATTCATACATTGCTGTAGTCTTTACACACATACATTGCTGTATTCTATACACATATACATTGCTGTATTCTATACACATATACATTTCTACATTCTGTACACATATACATTGCTGTATTCTGTACACATATACATTGCTGTATTCTGTACACATATACATTGCTGTATTCTGTACACATATACATTGCTGTATTCTGTACACATATACATTGCTGTATTCTTATTGGATGTTTGTTTTCTTTACACAGAGGTTTGGACAGTTTTGTAAAATGTTCTTCTCTCTCTCTCTCCCTCCCACTCGCTCTTTCTACCTGTCTCTCTCTCTCTCTTTCTACCTGTCTCTCTCTCTCTCTACCTGTCTCTCTCTCTCTCTCTCTCTCTCTCTGTCAGAGCGTTAGACGGACCTGTGTGACCAGATTCTTAAACTTGTGAAAATAAAGTTTTTTCTTTCGTTTCTTCTCTCTTATAAAGTCTTTTCTTTCCTTCCTGTCTTCTCTCTTATAAAGTCTTTTCTTTCCTTCCTGTCTTCTCTTATAAAGTCTTTTCTTTCGTTCCTGTCTTCTCTCTTATAAAGTCTTTTCTTCCTTCCTGTCCTCTCTTATAAAGTCTTTTCTTTCCTTCCTGTCTTCTCTCTTATAAATTCTTTTCTTTCCTTCCTGTCTTCTCTCCTATAAAGTCTTTTCTTTCCTTCCTGTCTTCTCTCTTATAAAGTCTTTTCTTTCATTCCTGTCTTCTCTCTTATAAAGTCTTTTTTTTCCTTTCTGTCTTCTCTCTTATAAAGTCTTTTCTTTCCTTCCTGTCTTCTCTCTTATAAAGTCTTCTCTTTCCTTCCTGTCTTCTCTCTTATAAAGTCTTTTCTTTCGTTCCTATCTTCTCTCTTATAAATTCTTTTCTTTCCTTCCTGTCTTCTCTCTTATACAGTCTTTTCTTTCCTTCCTGTCTTCTCTCCTATAAAGTCTGTTTTTTTCCTTCCTGTCTTCTCTCTTATAAAGTCTTTTCTTTCCTTCCTGTCTTCTCTCTTATATAGTCTTTTTTTTCGTTCCTGTCTTCTCTCTTATAAAGTCTTTTCTTTCCTTCCTGTCTTCTCTCTTATAAATCAGAGTGTGGAGTGTATGGACAAGATATAGTTTATTATTTATTTATGTATTCATTTGTTTGCTTCTAAATGTTTGTTGTGCTCATTAACAAACGCTGAATGACTGTGACTGAGTGAAAGTTGTATGATGAAGGGCAGAATGTTAGACTGTGACTGAGTGAAAGTTGTATGATGAAGGGCAGAATGTTAGACTGTGACTGAGTGAAAGTTGTATGATGAAGGGCAGAATGTTAGACTGTGACTAAGTGAAAGTTGTATGATGAAGGGCAGAATGTCAGACTGTGACTGAGTGAAAGTTGTATGATGAAGGGCAGAATGTCAGACTGTGACTGAGTGAAAGTTGTATGATGAAGGGCAGAATGTTAGACTGTGACTAAGTGAAAGTTGTATGATGAAGGGCAGAATGTTAGACTGTGGACTGAGTGAAAGTTGTATGATGAAGGGCAGAATGTTAGACTGTGACTAAGTGAAAGTTGTATGATGAAGGGCAGAATGTTAGACTGTGACTGAGTGAAAGTTGTATGATGAAGGGCAGAATGTCAGACTGTGACTGAGTGAAAGTTGTATGATGAAGGGCAGAATGTTAGACTGTGACTGAGTGAAAGTGTATGATGAAGGGCAGAATGTTAGACTGTGACTGAGTGAAAGTTGTATGATGAAGGGCAGAATGTTAGACTGTGACTGAGTGAAAGTTGTATGATGAAGGGCAGAATGTTAGACTGTGACTGAGTGAAAGTTGTATGATGAAGGGCAGAATGTTAGACTGTGACTAAGTGAAAGTTGTATGATGAAGGGCAGAATGTTAGACTGTGACTAAGTGAAAGTTGTATGATGAAGGGCAGAATGTCAGACTGTGACTGAGTGAAAGTTGTATGATGAAGGGCAGAATGTTAGACTGTGACTAAGTGAAAGTTGTATGATGAAGGGCAGAATGTTAGACTGTGACTGAGTGAAAGCTGTATTATGAAGGGCAGAATGTTAGACCGGTCTGCGTGCTCAATTCTTTACCCTTTGAAAATAAAGTATATTCATTCGTTCGTTTGTTCATTCGTTCTCTCTCTCCTTCTCTTTCCCCCTGTCTCTATCGTATCATGTGTATGTATGTATGTATGTATGTATGTATGTATGTATGTATGTATGAGTGTATGTTTGTATGAGTGTATATATATGTGTGTGTGCGTGAAAGCAGCCATGTGTAAATACCAATCAGTTTAAATTTTGTGGTAAAGACTTTTGGATCTGTTACATTTCAAGAGCTCGTGAAAAGTTTCTTAAAAACATATTTCATTTATTTGTATATCATCATTCATTCCTCAATTTCAGGCATTCATTATCAACTCGCAAATCTCAAACTGGAAGCTTCATAAGAAGTTTAAATTAACAGCTTTTCAAACTTTGAGGCTCGCAAGTCTTTGGTTATACCCGGGGTGGTCAGTCTTTGAGGCTCGCAAGTCTTTGGTTATACCAAGGTTGGTCAAACTTTGAGGCTCGCAAGTCTTTGGTTATACCAGGGGTGGTCAAACTTTGAGGCTCGCAAGTCTTTGGTTATACCCGGGGTGGTCAGTCTTTGAGGCTCGCAAGTCTTTGGTTATACCAAGGTTGGTCAAACTTTGAGGCTCGCAAGTCTTTGGTTATACCAGGGGTGGTCAAACTTTGAGGCTCGCAAGTCTTTGGTTATACCAGGGGTGGTCAAACTTTGAGCCTCGCAAGTCTTTGGTTATACCAAGGTTGGTCAAACTTTGAGGCTCGCAAGTCTTTGGTTATACCAGAGGTGGTGAAACTTGATTAACTTCAGAATCACATACAATGAAATTCGGATATTTGAGAGATGCAGAAGATGAAGAATATTACCCGCAGATGTTTATTGTTAGTGCTCGTTTTGCTGAAAGGATTATTCCTATATATTACATGTACGTAACAATATTTATTATTGACAGCAATGTCTTCGCTGTTACTGATTCTCCTCTGTAATCCTTGTTGATCTGAAATTCCTTTACTCCCTGACACAAATCTTACATTAACATTAGCATTTAAACTCTTAAATATATTTACTCACCATGAGCATTAAACTTAATGGCCTGCTTTATGGTTTGGAGACATCGGTTATCACCAAGAAAACACGACAGAGGATACAAACATTCATGAGCTACTGCTTGAGGAGGATTTTAAACATTAAATGGCAGGACAAGATTCAGGAACGACGAGGGCTGGAAAAGGGCAGGACAAGAACCTATGAACCTACAAATCATGTGTAGGAAATAGAAGTGGATTGGCCACACTCTGAAGAAAGCCGACACCAACATAACAAGACAGTCACTGACATGGAATCTTCAAGGAAATAGAAAACGAGGAAGACATAGGCTTAGTTGGTGAAGAGAAATGATGACAGTGCTCAGAGACAAGGGATGTACATGGAAGGAAGCAGAGAGTAATTCCAAGAACAGAGATGACTGGAGAGCCTTTATCTGTGGGCTATACTCTCAAGAGAATGAAAGGCGATGATGATGATGATGAAACTTAATATTATAATCCAGTGAATTATATCCAGTAGTATTTATAAAGCTTGACATTTTTAATTTACTTTTTTATAAATGATGTTATTTTGTGTGTGTGTGTATATATATTTATATATATATAAATGGCGTAATTTTTATAAATCATGTTTAAAAAAAGAATTCAGTCAACGTATTGCGAACCACACAGCATGTCAAAGAGCCCCAGATGACCCGCCAGCCGCAGTTTGGCTACCCCTGTGTTCTGTATATCCTGGTGTGTTTTTTTCAACGAAATGTGTGGTAATATTTTATACAGTTCATGGACATAGAATTCAGTCTTTAGCATGGCGTATCTCGAGAAGAAATTCTTTATATCTGATATGTTTATTGTAGATCAGTTACAAGACAGGAAATAGCTTTCTATTGATGAGGTTACGAAAACAAATTTGTTTTAAACTTGTCTTATTTCCTTTGAACCGCGAGTAAAGTCACGGCTGTGTAGCTTTGTACCATGTGCCCCGTGTTCTAGATCTGTGACCACTGGTTTCTTTTTGCCATTGAATATCTGTTTATGCCATAATATGTTAACATTCTAATTTATGTCTTATATGCCAGCAGGCAGACAGCTTCTGGTCCTGCCAGTTCAATGCTGAGGAGTGCCTGCGCATAGAGCAAGAAGCATCACGTGACATCCAGCGGAGTTGTCAGCTATACCACCCACATAGGCATCGGGCCTGGCCAGACCCCAGCCCCCCCCCCCTACTCCACCAACAGGAGCTCTACGGCAATGCTGAAAAGATGAGACGAACTGCTAGATTTGTCCAAGAGGTTGATGTGTATGTCTGGATAAACGACAAAGAAAGAAGATTGCTGAGGAAATCAAGAGACAACACAGCAACACTAAGAAGAAGATTGCTGAGGAAATCAAGAGAAAACATGGCAACACTAAGGAGAAGAAGAAGATTGCTGAGGAAATCAAGAGAAAACATGGCAACACTAAGGAGAAGAAGAAGATTGCTGAGGAAATCAAGAGAAAACATGGCAACACTAAGGAGAAGAAGAAGATTGCTGAGGAAATCAAGAGAAAACATGGCAACACTAAGGAGAAGAAGAAGATTGCTGAGGAAATCAAGAGAAAACATGGCAACACTAAGGAGAAGAAGAAGATTGCTGAGGAAATCAAGAGAAAACATGGCAACACTAAGGAGAAGAAGAAGATTGCTGAGGAAATCAAGAGACAACATGGCAACACTAAGAAGAAGAAGAAGATTGTTGAGGTAATCAAGAGACAACACAGCAACACTAAGGAGAAGAATCAATGGACAATTTTAAAAACTGTGGATAAGGTAAAATGATGCTCGCTGACATCAATGTGTTCAAATAAATCATAATGATTGTCTAAACTCAAAGAATTGTAAACAAATTATTTTAGATGTGAGATAAAGAAAAACAGAAAGAGAGTAATTATGGCATAAAATCCTGACTCCGGTATATGGAGTCAAAGCCCAGACTACGGTATAAGGAGTCACAGCCCATACTCCGGTATAAGGAGTCACAGCCCAGACTCCAGTATAAGAAGTCACAATACAGACTCCGGTATAAGGAATCACAATACAGACTCCAGTATAAGAATTAACAATACAGTCTCTGCTATAAGGAATCACAATCTAGACTCTGGTATAAGGAGTTGCAATACAGACTCCAGTATAAGGAATCACGATACAGACTCCGGTAAAAGGAGTCACAATACAGACTCCGGTATAAGAATTCACAATACAAACTACAGTATAAGAAGTCACAACCCAGACTCTGGTATAAGAAGTCACAATACAGACTCCGGTATAAGGAGTCACAACCCAGACTCTGGCATAAGGAGTCACAATACAGACTCCGGTATAAGGAGTCACAATACAGACTCTGGTATAAGAAGTCACAACACAGACTCTGGTATAAGAAGTCACAACACAGACTCCGGTATAAGGAGTCACAATACAGTCTCCGGTATAAAGAGTCACAGTCATTCTATTTCTGTTTTCCTCTATTTTGCTACAAGTTTTCAGGGCTAATCTTACACTCTAACACTTTCCTCAAACATAAGAAAAAAATCACTGAAATGACCCAACAGACTAACAGACTTTTAAACAGAAATAATAGTTCAAACTATTGCAGCTGTTACGACTGAGTTACTAACTGTTTCATCATCACCATGTGTCGCCTCCTGAGGGAAGTGTGCAGCGAATCTGCTGATTGCTCCACCATATATTTCCGTCCTTCTCTTTATGTTACACATCTCTTTATGTTGCCATCTCTTTATGTTGCCATCTCTTTATGTTCCCCATCTCTTTATATTGCCATCTCTTTATGTTGCCATCTCTTTATGTTGTCCATCTCTTTATGTTGCCATCTCTTTATGTTGCCATCTCTTTATGTTGCCCATCTCTTTGTTTCCCACCTCTTTATGTTGTCCTTCTCTTTATGTTCCCCTTCTCTTTATGGTGTTCATCTCTTTATGCTGTCCATCTCTTTATTTTGTCCTTCTATCTTATCGTTGTCGTCCTCTTACCAGTGCTTTTCCCTTCTACTCTCATACAGACAATACTCTCATACAGACAATACTCTCATACAGACAATACTCTCCTACAGACAATATCTCGGTAAGTGTTTGCTAAAAACTTTAAAAAAACTATTCTTTTCTGCAGTCATTTTTTTTAGTCATTTCGCTTCTATTGTTATATAACTCTATTGTTCCATGTCACTCTTTTGTTCTGTGTCACAGATTTTCTTCCTTTTTTTTTTCGTTTGTCACGGCAACACTTTCATTTTATCTATTGTTCTTTAGCGGGTGGGTTCTATCTGTTTCTCTGCCGGCTGACCTGGGTTATCATGCTTTCCCACAACTCCCTGCTCGGAGCGCTGACTTTAAGCTGTGCTGGTGTTGTCTGTGGCATCTAGTTAATCCATCCAGCATTTTCTCTCTCTCTCTCTCTCTGTCTACCTCAGTTTCTTTTGCCTTTTATCTTTCCTGCTGTCACACTGTATTCTAGCTTGCCTCGACGTATAACGTGCCCTAAGAATCTGGATCGTCTTTCTCTGACTTTTGTTATTGTTTGTCTCTTCTCTCCAGCCTCTCTCAGAACCTCCTCGTTTGATTTCTTTGCGTACACAACTCGGCAGCATGGAATGGGGTACTACTTCTGGACTTTCCTTGTAAGATCATGCTGATATACAATCTCGAAAAGAAGTGGTTCAGTTAGCTGTTCTGTTTTCAGTGCTTCAGTTGGCTTTCGACTGAGACTTCTTTTTTACTGGTGAGGTACTGGTGGTTTTTTCAGTTATTCTGAAAAAAAAAAGAACACGAAACCCCCTACCTTGCACCCACCCTGCGCTGTATTTGAATCTCCACCTATGTGAAAACATTTAAATCGTCGTCTCGATTTCTTTGTCAGGTTTTGCTGTATAGAAAAAAAAAATTTCTTGCTGTACTTAAGGCTTTTGTAATTCCGGGAAAACTCTTTGAATCAGAAAACGTAGCCCGTGCCCCTGTAACCATAAGAGACAACACAGCAACACTAAGAAGAAGAATCAATGGACAATTTTAAAAAAGTGTGGGTAAGGTAAAATGACGCCTGCTGACATCAATGTGTTCAAATAAATCATAATGATTGTCTAAACTCAAAGAATTGTAAACAAATTATTTTAGATGTGAGATAAAGAAAAACAGAAAGAGAGTAATTATGGCATAAAATCCTGACTCCGGTATATGGAGTCAAAGCCCAGACTACGGTATAAGGAGTCACAGCCCATACTCCGGTATAAGGAGTCACAGCCCAGACTCCAGTATAAGAAGTCACAATACAGACTCCGGTATAAGGAATCACAATACAGACTCCAGTATAAGAATTAACAATACAGTCTCTGGTATAAGGAATCACAATACAGACTCCAGTATAAGGAATCACGGTACAGACTCCGGTAAAAGGAGTCACAATACAGACTCCGGTATAAGAAGTCGCAATACAAACTACAGTATAATAAGTCACAACCCAGACTATTGTATAAGAAGTCACAATACAGACTCCGGTATAAGGAGTCACAACCCAGACTCTGGCATAAGGAGTCACAATACAGACTCCGGTATAAGGAGTCACAATACAGACTCTGGTATAAGAAGTCACAACACAGACTCTGGTATAAGAAGTCACAACACAGACTCCGGTATAAGGAGTCACAATACAGACTCCGGTATAAAGAGTCACAGTCATTCTATTTCTGTTTTCCTCTATTTTGCTACAAGTTTTCAGGGCTAATCTTACACTCTAACACTTTCCTCAAACATAAGAAAAAAATCACTGAAATGCCCCAACAGACTAACAGACTTTTAAACAGAAATAATAGTTCAAACTATTGCAGCTGTTACGACTGAGTTACTAACTGTTTCATCATCACCATGTGTCGCCTCCTGAGGGAAGTGTGCAGCGAATCTGCTGATTGCTCCACCATATATTTCCGTCCTTCTCTTTATGTTAAACATCTCTTTATGTTGTCATCTCTTTATGTTGCCATCTCTTTATGTTCCCCATCTCTTTATGTTGCCATCTCTTTATGTTGTCCATCTCTTTATGTTGTCCATCTCTTTATGTTGCCATCTCTTTATGTTGCCATCTCTTTATGTTGCCCATCTCTTTGTTGCCCACCTCTTTATGTTGTCCTTCTCTTTATGTTCCCCATCTCTTTATGTTGTTCATCTCTTTATGCTGTCCATCTCTTTATTTTGTCCTTCTGTCTTATCGTTGTCGTCCTCTTACCAGTGCTTTTCCCTTCTACTCTCATACAGACAATACTCTCATACAGACAATACTCTCATACAGACAATACTCTCATACAGACAATACTCTCCTACAGACAATATCTCGGTAAAAGTGTTTGCTAAAAACTTTTAAAAAAAACTATTCTTTTCTGCAGTTATTTTTTTAGTCATTTCGCTTCTATTGTTATATAACTCTGTTGTTCCATGTCACTCTTTTGTTCTTTGTCACAGATTTTCTTCCTTTTTTTTCGTTTGTCACGACAACACTTTCATTTTATCTATTGTTCTTTAGCGGGTGGGTTCTATCTGTTTCCCTGCCGGCTGCCCTGGGTTATCATGCTTTCCCACAACTACCTGCTCCGAGCGCTGACTTTAAGCTGTGCTGGTGTTGTCTGTGGCATCTAGTTAATCCATCCAGCATTTTCTCTCTCTCTGTCTACCTCAGTTTCTTTTGCCTTTTATCTTTCCTGCTGTCACACTGTATTCTAGCTTGCCTCGACGTATAACGTGCCCTAAGAATCTGGATCGTCTTTCTCTGACTTTTGTTATTGTTTGTCTCTTCTCTCCAGCCTCTCTCAGAACCTCCTCGTTTGATTTCTTTGCGTACACAACTCGGCAGCAAGGAATGGGGTACTACTGCTGGACTTTCCTTGTAAGATCATGCTGATATACGATCTCGAAAAGAAGTGGTTCAGTTAGCTGTTCTGTTTTCAGTGCTTCAGTTGGCTTTCGACTGAGACTTCTTTTTTACTGGTGAGGTACTGGTGGTTTTTTCAGTTATTCTGAAAAAAAAAAAGAACACGAAACCCCCTACCTTGCACCCATCCTGCGCTGTATTTGAATCTCCACCTATGTAAAAACATTTAAATCGTCGTCTCGATTTCTTTGTCAGGTTTTGCTGTATAGAAAAAAAAATTTCTTGCTGTACTTAAAGCTTTTGTAATTCCGGGAAAACTCTTTGAATCAGAAAACGTAGCCCGTGCCACTGTAACCATAACAGGTGATATATGTAATGGTAGCACACGACATAACACGGCAGACTTTATTCAAGACACAAGGAAGTCTTCCGTCTCCCATTTTACTACCTTGAGATTGCATCTTTACCTGTAAGTAGATATGTTTGCTATATACGGGATAGAATTAAAAGGTAACTCTTTTTGCTGTCAAAAAAATCTACATCAACTGGTAGACACTTGTAGAACAAATATGTTGTGTATGTGAAGAGACACGTCGGCCATTTTGAAAATATGACTTCAGCAGACCAGATTAAAGATGGCCGTCCCATTGTAATTAAGCACGAGAAGAACGGTCCGCTGTAATTAGTTTTTAGGGTAATTAAGATGAATAATGCAGCCAGCAAGACCCATTAACTGTGGAGGCAGTCGTAAAGTTCCAAATATCCAGGGCGAGAACTCTTCTGAGTGTAACATCTACACAGACGAGTCCGTTGTCAGTCCAGGGCGAGAACTCTTCTGAGTGTAACATCTACACAGACGGGTCCGTTGTCAGTCCAGGGTGAGAACTCTTGTGAGTGTAACATCTACACAGACGGGTCCGTTGTCAGGCCAGGGTGAGAACTCTTGTGAGTGTAACATCTACACAGACGGGTCCGTTGTCAGGCACAGGGTGAGAACTCTTCTGAGTGTAACATCTACACAGACGAGTCCGTTGTCAGGCACAGGGTGAGAACTCTTGTGAGTGTAACATCTACACAGACGAGTCCGTTGTCAGTCACAGGGTGAGAACTCTTGTGAGTGTAACATCTACACAGACGAGTCCGTTGTCAGTCCAGGGTGAGAACTCTTGTGAGTGTAACATCTACACAGACGAGTCCGTTGTCAGTCCAGGGTGAGAACTCTTGTGAGTGTAACGTGGTTATCTACACAGACGGGTCCGTTGTCAGGCACAGGCAAAGTGCCTGGGCTTCTACGGTGCACTTGGGAGGGAGAATGGTGAGGAAAGATAGTGTTGCCTTTGCTTTGACCACAAGTAGCCTGACTGTGAAGAAGATCATGGCAGTAACCAAGGCAATGGCATGGCTGGAGACACGGACCTTCACCCAGACATATATTATCAGTGACTCTATGGGAGAGGAAGACTGAAAGCGCTGGTTTGAGTCACTGAGAAGATCATGAGTGACAAAAATCTGTTTACTTTTTGTGCCAGGGCATGAGGGGGGTGGAAGGGGTTGAGAGGTAATGTACGAGCGGACAGACTTGTTAGCATGGCTACAGTAGAGAGTAGACAGACTTGCTGGCATGGCTACAATAGAGAGTAGACAGACTTGCTGGCATGGCTACAGTAGAGAGTAGACAGACTTGCTGGCATGGCTACAGTAGAGAGTAGACATACTTGCTGGCATGGCTACAGTAGAGAGTAGACATACTTGCTGGCATGGCTACAGTAGAGGGTAGACAGACTTGCTGGCATGGCTACAGTAGAGGGTAGAGAGACTTGTTGGCATGGCTACAGTAGAGGGTAGACAGTCTTGTTGGCATGGCTACAATAGAGAGTAGATAGACTTGTTATTTCATGTCTACAGTAGAGGGTAGACAGACTTGTTGTTTCATGGCTACAGTAGAGGGTAGGTAGACTTGTTGTTTCATGGCTACAGTAGAGGGTAGATAGACTTGTTATTTCATGGCTACAGTAGAGGGTAGATAGACTTGTTATTTCATGGCTACAGTAGAGGGTAGACATACTTGTTTGCATGGTTAAGTAGAGGGTAGACAGACTTGATGTTTCATGGCTACAGCAGAAGGTAGATAGACTTGTTGGCATGGCTACATTAGAGAGTAGATAGACTTGTTATTTCATGGCTACAGTAGAGGGTAGACAGACTTGTTGGCATCACTAAGTAGAGGATAGATAGACTTGTTGGCATGGCTACAGTAGAGGGTAGATAGACTTGTTGGCATAGCTACGGTAGTGGGTAGATAGACTTGTTATTTCATGGCTACAGTAGAGGGTAGACAGACTTGTCGGCATAGCTACAGTAGAGAGTAGATAGACTTGTTATTTCATGGCTACAGTAGAGGGTAGATAGACCTGTTGGCATCGCTAAGTAGAGGGTAGATAGACTTGCTTTTTCATGGTTACAGTAGAGGGTAGATAGACTTGTTGGCATGGCTACAGTAGAGGGTAGATAGACTTGTTGTTTCATGGCTACAGTAGAGGGTAGACAGACTTGTTGTTTCATGGCTACAGTAGAGGGTAGATAGACTCGTTGGCATGGCTACAGTAGAGGGTAGATAGACTTGTTGTTTCATGGCTGCAGTAGAGGGTAGACAGACTTGTTGTTTCATGGCTACAGTAGAGAGTAGATAGACTTGTTGTTTCATGGCTACAGTAGAGGGTAGACAGACTTGTTGGCATGGCTACAGTAGAAGGTAGATAGACTTGTTGGCATGACTACAGTAGAAGGTAGACAGACTTGTTGGCATGGTTACAGTGGATGGTGGACAGACTTGTTGGCATGGTTACAGTGGAGGGCGGACAGATGATGGACCAGGCTGACATTCTGAATGCACTCAGAGAAGCAGGTCGAATCGCCGGTTCAAGCAACAGTTCTGAATCTTCAACCATGAACAGATTGCTGGAACATAGCGTCAAACATGACGTGGCCAGACAAGAGCGCTACAGGGGAAACAAATAAGACTTAGTTAATCAGCACAGAACTGGTACCTCAGCCCCCAAACAGTGGTGGAGATATTGAAGATGGGATCGGAGCACTTATGGACAAAATGTCTGATGTGCAGCGAGGATGATCCATCGATTAACAAACTAAGATCAGAAACCTGCAGATATTCATCGTAGAATGAAGCGGCAGTATGGGGACATCTGTGTACTACTTCAGCAGTTCAACGAACGGCGGGATAAGCTTAACACTGGGGTGTCACATTTGGCGGGAGAAGCTAAACACTGGGTTGTCACATTTGGTGGGAGAAGCTTAACACTGGGGTGTCACATTTGGCGGGAGAAGCTTAACACTGGGTTGTCACATTTGGTGGGAGAAGCTTAACACTGGGTTGTCACATTTGGTGGGAGAAGCTTAACACTGGGTTGTCACATTTGGCGGTAGAAGCTAAACACTGGGTTGTCACATTTGGTGGGAGAAGCCTGCTCTGGCTGACCTTACACTGAGAAAAAGCCTGACGCTAACGCTGAAGTGGAACAAGTGATACAGGAAAACTGGCTCCTAACAACCGATATACAGATCTATTGAATATTTACCGCCATTTATCTATAAACTGAGATGAAATATTATTTGTTCTTGAAAATGTAATTGAGATATGTGTTATTTGTATAATGTTTTTTTATTTTCTGTACTTAGAGCTGAGATATTCTTTATAATGTAAATATATGAGATATAATTTATATTGTAAATATATATTAGATATAATTTATATTGTAAATATAGCTGAAATATAATTTATATTGTAAATATTGCCGAGATATAATTTATATTGAAAATATAGCTGATATATAATTTATATTGTAAATATTGCCGAGATATTATTTATATTGTACAGATTCCTAAGATATTCTTTGTAATGTAAATATAGCTGACATATAATTTATTCTGTAAATAGAAGTGACTAAAGAGTATAGTGTGTCTAGAGTGCGGGTACAATTTGTTCTGCACTTACAGCTGAAATATATAGACTTGTTATTTCATGGCTACAGTAGAGGGTAGATAGACTTGTTGGCATCGCTAAGTAGAGGGTAGATAGACTTGTTATTTCATGGTTACAGTAGAGTGTAGATAGACTTGTTATTTCATGGCTACAGTAGAGGGTAGACAGACTTGATGTTTCATGGCTACAGTAGAGCGTAGATAGACTTGTTGGCATGGCTACAGTAGAGAGTAGATAGACTTGTTATTTCATGGCTACAATAGAGGGTAGACAGACTTGTTGGCATCACTAAGTAAAGGATAGATAGACTTGTTGGCATGGCTACAGTAGAGTGTACATAGACGTGTTGGCATAGCTACAGTAGTGGGTAGATAGACTTGTTATTTCATGGCTGCAGTAGAGGGTAGACAGACTTGTCGGCATAGCTACAGTAGAGAGTAGATAGACTTGTTATTTCATGGCTACAGTAAAGGGTAGATAGACTTGTTGGCATCGCTAAGTAGAGGGTAGATAGACTTGTTGTTTCATGGCTACAGTAGAGGGTAGACAGACTTGTTGTTTCATGGCTACAGTAGAGGGTAGATAGACTTGTTGGCATGGCTACAGTAGAGAGTAGATAGACTTGTTGTTTCATGGCTACAGTAGAGGGTAGACAGACTTGTTGGCATGGCTACAGTAGAGAGTATATAGACTTGTTGGCATGACTACAGTAGAGGGTAGACAGACTGGTTGGCATGGTTACAGTGGATGGTGGACAGACTTGTTGGCATAGTTACAGTGGAGGGCGGACAGATGATGGACCAGGCTGACATTCTGAATGCACTCAGAGAAGCAGGTCGAATCGCCGGTTCAAGCAACAGTTCTGAATCTTCAACCATGAACAGATTGCTGGAACATAGCGTCAAACATGACGTGGCCAGACAAGAGCGCTACAGGGGAAACAAATAAGACTTAGTTAATCAGCACAGAACTGGTACCTCAGCCCCCAAACAGTGGTGGAGATATTGAAGATGGGATCGGAGCACTTATGGACAAAATGTCTGATGTGCAGCGAGGATGATCCATCGATTAACAAACTAAGATCAGAAACCTGCAGATATTCATCGTAGAATGAAGCGGCAGTATGGGGACATCTGTGTACTACTTCAGCAGTTCAACGAACGGCGGGATAAGCTTAACACTGGGGTGTCACATTTGGCGGGAGAAGCTAAACACTGGGTTGTCACATTTGGTGGGAGAAGCTTAACACTGGGGTGTCACATTTGGCGGGAGAAGCTTAACACTGGGTTGTCACATTTGGTGGGAGAAGCTTAACACTGGGTTGTCACATTTGGTGGGAGAAGCTTAACACTGGGTTGTCACATTTGGCGGTAGAAGCTAAACACTGGGTTGTCACATTTGGTGGGAGAAGCCTGCTCTGGCTGACCTTACACTGAGAAAAAGCCTGACGCTAACGCTGAAGTGGAACAAGTGATACAGGAAAACTGGCTCCTAACAACCGATATACAGATCTATTGAATATTTACCGCCATTTATCTATAAACTGAGATGAAATATTATTTGTTCTTGAAAATGTAATTGAGATATGTGTTATTTGTATAATGTTTTTTTTATTTTCTGTACTTAGAGCTGAGATATTCTTTATAATGTAAATATATATGAGATATAATTTATATTGTAAATATATATTAGATATAATTTATATTGTAAATATAGCTGAAATATAATTTATATTGTAAATATTGCCGAGATATAATTTATATTGAAAATATAGCTGATATATAATTTATATTGTAAATATTGCCGAGATATTATTTATATTGTACAGATTCCTAAGATATTCTTTGTAATGTAAATATAGCTGACATATAATTTATTCTGTAAATAGAAGTGACTAAAGAGTATAGTGTGTCTAGAGTGCGGGTACAATTTGTTCTGCACTTACAGCTGAAATATAATCCCCAAGTAGCTACGTCATCATCATCATAATCATCATCATCATCATCATCATCATCATCATCATCATCATCATCATCGCCTTTCACTCCTTGAGAGCATATGGCACGTATAGAGGCTCACCAGCTATCCCTATTCTTAGATTTGTTCTCTGCTTCCTTCCATGTTCATCCCTTGTCTCTGAAAAATGTCATAATTTCCCTTCTCCAAGAAAGTCTAGGTCTTCCTCGCCTCTATTTCCTTGAGGATTCCATGTCAGTGCCTGTCTTGTTATGCTAGTGATATGTTTCTTTATTGTGTGGCCAATCCACCTCTATTTCCTAGACAAGATTTGTAGATTCATAAGTTCTTGTACTGCCCTTTCCCAGATCAATTCGTTCCAGATCTTGTCCTGCCATTTAGTGTTTAAAATTCTCCCCAAGCAGTAGTTCATCAATGTTTGTATCATGGCTACAGTAGAGGGTAGATAGACTTGTTGGCATGGCTACAGTAGAGAGTAGATAGACTTGTTGTTTCATGGCTACAGTAGAGGGTAGACAGACTTGTTGGCATGGCTACAGTAGAGAGTATATAGACTTGTTGGCATGACTACAGTAGAGGGTAGACAGACTGGTTGGCATGGTTACAGTGGATGGTGGACAGACTTGTTGGCATAGCTACAGTGGAGGGTGGACAGATGATGGACCAGGCTGACATCCTGAATGCACTCAGAGAAGCAGGTCGAATCGCCGGTTCAAGCAACAGTTCTGAATCTGCAACCATGAACAGATTGCTTGAACATAGCGTCAAACATGACGTGGCCAGACAAGAACGCTACAGGGGGAAATAAATAAGACTTAGTTAATCAGCACAGAACTGGTACCTCAGCCCCCAAACAGTGGTGGAGATATTGAAGATGGGATCGGAGCACTTATGGACAAAATGTCTGATGTGCAGCGAGGATGATCCATCGATTAACAAACTAAGATCAGAAACCTGCAGATATTCATCGTAGAATGAAGCGGCAGTATGGGGACATCTGTGTACTACTTCAGCAGTTCAACTAACGGCGGGATAAGCTTAACACTGGGTTGTCACATTTGGCGGAAGAAGCTTAACACTGGGTTGTCACATTTGGCGGAAGAAGCTTAACACTGGGTTGTCACATTTGGCGGAAGAAGCTTAACACTGGGTTGTCACATTTGGCGGAAGAAGCTTAACACTGGGTTGTCACATTTGGCGGAAGAAGCTTAACACTGGGGTGTCACATTTGGCGGGAGAAGCTAAACACTGGGTTGTCACATTTGGCGGAAGAAGCTTAACACTGGGTTGTCACATTTGGCGGAAGAAGCTTAACACTGGGTTGTCACATTTGGCGGGAGAAGCTAAACACTGGGTTGTCACATTTGGCGGGAGAAGCTTAACACTGGGTTGTCACATTTGGTGGGAGAAGCCTGCTCTGGCTGACCTTACACTGAGAAAAAGCCTGACGCTAACGCTGAAGTGGAACAAGTGATACAGGAAAACTGGCTCCTAACAACCGATATACAGATCTATTGAATATTTACCGCCATTTATCTATAAACTGAGATGAAATATTATTTGTTCTTGAAAATGTAATTGAGATATGTGTTATTTGTATAATGTTTTTTTTTATTTTCTGTACTTAGAGCTGAGATATTCTTTATAATGTAAATATATATGAGATATAATTTATATTGCAAATATATATTAGATATAATTTATATTGTAAATATAGCTGAAATATAATTTATATTGTAAATATTGCCGAGATATAATTTATATTGAAAATATAGCTGATATATAATTTATATTGTAAATATTGCCGAGATATTATTTATATTGTAAAGATTCCTAAGATATTCTTTATAATGTAGATATAGCTGACATATAATTTATTCTGTAAATAGAAGTGGCTAAGGAGTATAGTGTGTCTAGAGTGCGGGTACAATTTGTTCTGCACTTAGAGCTGAAATATAGTCCCCAAGTAGCTACGTCATCATCATCATAATCATCATCATCATCATCATCATCATCATCATCGCCTTTCACTCCTTGAGAGCATATGGCACGTATAGAGGCTCACCAGCTATCCCTGTTCTTGGATTTGTTCTGTACTTCCTTCCATGTTCATCCCTTGTCTCTGAAAAATGTCATAATTTCCCTTCTCCAAGTAAGTCTAGGTCTTTCTCGCCTCTATTTCCTTGAGGATTCCATGTCAGTGCCTGTCTTGTTATGCTAGTGTTATGTTTCTTTATTGTGTGGCCAATCCACCTCTATTTCCTAGACAAGATTTGTAGATTCATAAGTTCTTGTACTGCCCTTTCCCAGATCAATTCGTTCCAGATCTTGTCCTGCCATTTACTGTTTAAAATTCTCCCCAAGCAGTAGTTCATCAATGTTTGTATCATCTGTTGTATAACTACAACAAGATTTGTATCAAATGTTCAGAGAATTTCGTCCAGCCCCCTCCATCAACTGTAATTTCAGTCCCGTTTCATAGCTTTGATGTTTCCGTTTTCTTTTTTTTCCACTGAGGTGATAGTTATGAGTTGTATTGGTTTATTTTGAGTAACAGACACTGCTCGTGAGCAGCCGTGATTTAGATCTTTCATTCTACTTTACTGATTTAGATCTTTCATTCTACGTTACTGATTTAGATCTTTCATTCTACATTACTGATTTAGATCTTTCATTCTACGTTACTGATTTAGATCTTTCATTCTACGTTACTGATTTAGATCTTTCATTCTACATTAATGATTTAGATCTTTCATTCTACATTACTGATTTAGATCTTTCATTCTACGTTACTAGAGGAACAATATTGATACGTGATGTTCCCAATATCCAGGACAGGAAGTGTCAATATTTTGGAAAAGGTAAGCTAAATTTATCAAAAAGTCTTTAGGCAGTGGGGATCAGTGCGAACATCTACAAACCTTAGGTCACAAGAAGAGAAGAATAGTGCGTGTATTGATCTGTATACTTCATTCAAAACTTGTGGGTGTATGTAGAGTGTACATAGAGTGTATGTAGATTGTACATAGCGTGTATGTAGAGTGTTTATAATCATGTAATAGTCAAGCAGCTATTAGATTAGGTTACTTAAATATAAGTCCAACTTAAACATACAACATGATCTTCCCATTTATTTATTTATTTTGCTCTCTATTCTGTGGATTCGTCACTCGTACAGCCTCTGTCACTCTTACATCCTCTGTCACTCTTACAGCCTCTGTCGCAGCTACATCCTCTGTCACTCTTACAGCCTCTGTCACTCTTACAGCCTTTGTCACTCTTACAGCCTCTGTCACTCTTACAACCTCTGTCACTCTTACAACCTCTGTCACTCTTACAGCCTCTGTCACTCTTACATCCTCTGTCACTCTTACAGCCTTTGTCACTCTTACAGCCTCTGTCACAGCTCCACTAGTTCAGTGTCTTCCAGAACTGGCAGTAACGCCCTTCGTGTGCACGTGGAAATATCTAGGAGGCTGCGAGGGAAAAGAGACGGCGGGAAGGATCAAAACAAACAGAAGGAAAAATGTTTGCCGATGTTAGGGCTCTGTAGTGAGAGGCGATGGGCAGTAGACCTAACAGGTTTGGTGACCACTGCACAGAGTTTGGCGGAAGAAGCTTAACACTGGGTTGTCACATTTGGCGGAAGAAGCTTAACACTGGGTTGTCACATTTGGCGGAAGAAGCTTAACACTGGGGTGTCACATTTGGCGGGAGAAGCTAAACACTGGGTTGTCACATTTGGCGGAAGAAGCTTAACACTGGGTTGTCACATTTGGCGGAAGAAGCTTAACACTGGGTTGTCACATTTGGCGGGAGAAGCTAAACACTGGGTTGTCACATTTGGCGGGAGAAGCTTAACACTGGGTTGTCACATTTGGTGGGAGAAGCTTAACACTGGGTTGTCACATTTGGTGGGAGAAGCTTAACACTGGGTTGTCACATTTGGCGGTAGAAGCTAAACACTGGGTTGTCACATTTGGTGGGAGAAGCCTGCTCTGGCTGACCTTACACTGAGAAAAAGCCTGACGCTAACGCTGAAGTGGAACAAGTGATACAGGAAAACTGGCTCCTAACAACCGATATACAGATCTATTGAATATTTACCGCCATTTATCTATAAACTGAGATGAAATATTATTTGTTCTTGAAAATGTAATTGAGATATGTGTTATTTGTATAATGTTTTTTTTTATTTTCTGTACTTAGAGCTGAGATATTCTTTATAATGTAAATATATATGAGATATAATTTATATTGCAAATATATATTAGATATAATTTATATTGTAAATATAGCTGAAATATAATTTATATTGTAAATATTGCCGAGATATAATTTATATTGAAAATATAGCTGATATATAATTTATATTGTAAATATTGCCGAGATATTATTTATATTGTAAAGATTCCTAAGATATTCTTTATAATGTAGATATAGCTGACATATAATTTATTCTGTAAATAGAAGTGGCTAAGGAGTATAGTGTGTCTAGAGTGCGGGTACAATTTGTTCTGCACTTAGAGCTGAAATATAGTCCCCAAGTAGCTACGTCATCATCATCATAATCATCATCATCATAATCATCATCATCATCATCATCATCATCATCATCGCCTTTCACTCCTTGAGAGCATATGGCACGTATAGAGGCTCACCAGCTATCCCTGTTCTTGGATTTGTTCTGTACTTCCTTCCATGTTCATCCCTTGTCTCTGAAAAATGTCATAATTTCCCTTCTCCAAGTAAGTCTAGGTCTTTCTCGCCTCTATTTCCTTGAGGATTCCATGTCAGTGCCTGTCTTGTTATGCTAGTGTTATGTTTCTTTATTGTGTGGCCAATCCACCTCTATTTCCTAGACAAGATTTGTAGATTCATAAGTTCTTGTACTGCCCTTTCCCAGATCAATTCGTTCCAGATCTTGTCCTGCCATTTACTGTTTAAAATTCTCCCCAAGCAGTAGTTCATCAATGTTTGTATCATCTGTTGTATAACTACAACAAGATTTGTATCAAATGTTCAGAGAATTTCGTCCAGCCCCCTCCATCAACTGTAATTTCAGTCCCGTTTCATAGCTTTGATGTTTCCGTTTTCTTTTTTTTTCCACTGAGGTGATAGTTATGAGTTGTATTGGTTTATTTTGAGTAACAGACACTGCTCGTGAGCAGCCGTGATTTAGATCTTTCATTCTACTTTACTGATTTAGATCTTTCATTCTACGTTACTGATTTAGATCTTTCATTCTACATTACTGATTTAGATCTTTCATTCTACGTTACTGATTTAGATCTTTCATTCTACGTTACTGATTTAGATATTTCATTCTACGTTACTGATTTAGATATTTCATTCTACATTACAGATTTAGATCTTTCATTCTACGTTACTAGAGGAACAATATTGATACGCGATGTTCCCAATATCCAGGACAGGAAGTGTCAATATTTTGGAAAAGGTAAGCTAAATTTATCAAAAAGTTTTTAGGCAGTGGGGATCAGTGCGAACATCTACAAACCTTAGGTCACAAGAAGAGAAGAATAGTGCGTGTATACTTCATTCCAAACTTGTGGGTGTATGTAGAGTGTACATAGAGTGTATGTAGATTGTACATAGCGTGTATGTAGAGTGTACATAGCGTGTATGTAGAGTGTACATAGGGTGTATGTAGAGTGTACATAGCGTGTATGTAGAGTGTTTATAATCATGTAGTAGTCAAGCAGCTATTAGATTAGGTTACTTAAATATAAGTCCAACTTAAACATACAACATGATCTTCCCATTTATTTATTTATTTTGCTTTCTATTCTGTGGATTCGTCTATCGTACAGCCTCTGTCACTCTTACAGCCTCTGTCACTCTTACAGCCTCTGTCGCAGCTACATCCTCTGTCACTCTTACAGCCTCTGTCACTCTTACAGCCTTTGTCACTCTTACAGCCTCTGTCACTCTTACAACCTCTGTCACTCTTACAACCTCTGTCACTCTTACAGCCTCTGTCACTCTTACATCCTCTGTCACTCTTACAGCCTTTGTCACTCTTACAGCCTCTGTCACAGCTCCACTAGTTCAGTGTCTTCCAGAACTGGCAGTAACGCCCTTCGTGTGCGCGTGGAAATATCTAGGAGGCTGCGAGGGAAAAGAGACGGCGGAAAGCATCAAAACAAACAGAAGGAAAAATGTTTGGCGGTGTTAGGGCTCTGTAGTGAGAGGCGATGGGCAGTAGACCTGACAGGTTTGGCGACCACTTCACAGAGTCTGGCGACCACTGCACAGAGTTTGGCGACCACTGCTCAGAACAGTCTTCTCTTTTTTTTTTTTACAGGGAGAGAAATTTTATCAGGAAATGGTAAAAGAACATCCCTTAATGTTCTTTGAATTTCAAGTAGCTTATGTTGCAACAGGGAATACAGTGATTATGTTGTAGCAGGGAATACAGTGATTATGTTGTAGCAGGGAATACAGTGATTATGTTTTAGCACGGAATGCAGTGATCGTTTTGTGGCTGTACTAAGCGAGTGACAACCCCCGCGACAACCCGTGATGCAGAACATCAAACTTTCCAACAACAGGAAGGAATGCAGTGATCGTTTGTTCGGCTGACTTTATTGTTTGGCTGACTTTATTGTTTGGCTGACTTTATTGTTTGGCTGACTTTATTGTTTCTAGATTACTGTAGTAGACTCTAAACACATCTCCCCCCCCCCCAACCCCATCTAAGCTCTGTCTTCTCTGTGTCTATGTTGGGTGTCCCCCATCTTATACTTCTCCTGTGACTACGTCACGTCCAGATCTCCAAAGAATCTCCTATTTGGTCACTTTTCTATTGTCTGTCACCGCTCTCTTTCACTATCAAAATAGCTGGAGAGAGATTCCATCATTCCCACGCGGGTTAAGATGTCCTATGCAGTATCCTGTTAATATTTCTGTCATCATGTTGTTAATACTGTCACACTGTGTTCTCAGTCACCGCATAAACATAACACAACATGTTCCTTTACAATCACTTTTTATATTCTCTTTAGTCTGTGTACTTTATAACACTTGACTTTGATTCATCTGACAGCCTGAAATGGACAGTCTAGGGAAAGATACATGGGAGAACGTTGTACAAGGCATCGACAATCTGCAACGCCAGTGTCAAAGTCAGCAAGACTTGGTGCTACAGCTGAAGTCACAGTTTGATCAAATGCTGTCATATCTCAGCTCAGTAGTCAAAGATCTTCAAACAAATAAACAGGCTCAGGATGTACATAACAGTGATCTAGACAGAGTGATAAAGTTTTTAAGAGTCAGACATGGATATGATCAGTCTGCGGAATCTGATCAAACTTTGCTGAAGCAAGCATTTACAGGACCAAAATTTGAAGATGTTGTTAACGACTTTCAGAACAGGTTGAATAGAATGGATGAGAACCTAAACCGTTTGGTTCTCGAGAATAAACAGCTACATGAAAAAATAACACTGATATCACAGAACACAGAATCACATCTTGGACATGCTGAAAGAAGCCAAGAAATCGCCAGTGAAATATCAGTGAAGATTACGGACAAATTCGATAAAGTTCTGTTAGAAGTTATACAAATGAAGGGCCAGAATACAGCAGAATTTGTCTTCCTGGGGAACAAACTGGACACAGCATTGTCTGATATAACCAAATTAAACGACAAACTGGAAACTGTCAATAATAAACTCCCAGATGTAAACTCCCAGTCCGCACTTCTTAGTACAGCACTTGAAAATCAAAGAGACACTCTGAAGATCTTAAATAACACGACGAAGGTCTGTGAAACAGGCTGTCATGAAGTACCGATCACCAGCACCCAAGCTCTCATATCCAAAATAGAGAAACTACACACAAAGGTGAGCCACATTTCCGACAAAATGAACACATTTTTGGAAGTAGCCGAAGGTGAACATGAGAAAGAGAAGAATCTTTTATCTGTGAACACTGACAAGTTTGAAAAGTTTCTTCAAAAGACTAAGGAAGATGTAAGCAGCATCCAGATATCCCAAACTCAGACTCTGCAAGCACTGAATTGGGCTGTTGAAGGACTTAAGCAACATCTTGACGCATCAAACTCTGCCATTAAACGTGAAATACAGACCAATCTTGAGAAACACACGAAAGAGTCGGAAAAAGAAATTAAAGATTTTGTTGATAAAGCTATCAAGAAATCAGTGAACCAGGCTTTGGACGGATTTAAAAATATTCATGATGCTGAAAACACTAACATGCAGTGTGAAACCATGATCAATTTTGAAAAACACTTGAAAGAGTCAGATAAGGAAATGAAAGAAGTCATTCAGGAATCTATCAATAGATCAGTGAATAGGGCTATGGAAGGGCTTAAAAAATATTTTCAATCGACTAAGGAAGATGTAAGCAACATCCGGATATCCCAAACTCAGGTTCAGCAAGCACTGAACCAGGCTTTGGACGGATTTAAAAATATTCATGATGCTGAAAACACTGACATGCGGTGTGAAACCATGATCAATTTTGAAAAACACTTGAAAGAGTCAGATAAGGAAATGAAAGATTTCATTCAGGAAACTATCAATAGATCAGTGAAGCAGGTAATGGAAGGACTTAAACAAGTACTTGATATGGAAAACACTGAAAAGCAACATGACACTCTGACAAAAATTGACAAACATATGAAAGACTTCAGCAATAAACTGAAAGAATTTATAAAAGAGCATATCAATAAATCATTCGAAAATTTTCATAAAAAGTTTATTGAAACTGCAAATACCAGCTTAAAAAAGGAAATGCAAAGCTGTACCCAGAATCGACCGGAAGGACCCGTTAGTAATATAATACACTGTATAAATGAAACCAAATGTCAAATGTTTACTGTCATCGAGAAAGAATCTCAGCTGGTAAGAGATTTTATAGAAGCCAATGTTCCCTTAAACAAGCAGATTCGGCCACATGAAGAGACTTACAAATTCGACTTTTGCGTTCAAGATCTAAAGTCTCACATGAAGTCTAAGGGAACTGTGAAGAGTTGCCCATGGCACATCAAGAAGTTCAAGTCAAGCGTTCATGGAGTCATCGAGTTTAATGACACTGGAGAAATGCTTGTGTTGGTGAAGACCTTCCGTCGCCCTCTTGAGGTTGGATTACAGCCACGTTCTGTTCAAGATGTCAAGGTCAGGGCAGAGGTAATAGACACCAAAGGGAAGGTTTTGGACATTGGAGAGGCAAAGTGGAATGTAAATGAGAAAAATGATCGGAACTCCAGACTTCTTATAGGGAAACTCTCCTGTGATGATCTGCTGCAGAAAGAATATGGTGAGAAGGAAAGTTACACTGATAGTGCCATTTTGATTAGATACACCGTAAACGTTCCTTGAGGAGCGAATTTGTAACTGCCCCGTTCCATGTTTCCCTGTATCTTTTATCAGTTGACCATCAAGAAAAGATATCTTTTGAAAAATGGATGAAGGGTGGCGAGAAACATGCAAGTGAAGAATAAAAACGTATGATTAGTGTGGCCGTAATAGAAAATAACCAAGACAAGTAATGAAAAACAGACGTGGACTTCAGCAAGAGGGGCAACCGCTCTAGTTAGGATATGAAAGAATTCAGCTTTACAAGGAACCACCCACATGAAAACAAGTCTCACCGGGAATTTTACTTCTCCCTCTCCCGGGAAGTTTCCTTCTCCATCTCCCCGGAATTTTATTTCTCCCTCTCCCGGGAATTTTACTTCTCCCTCTCCCCGGAATTTTACTTCTCCCTCTCCCGGGAAGTTTACTTCTCCCTCTCCCCGGAATTTTACTTCTCCCTCTCCCCGGAATTTTACTTCTCCCTCTCCCGGGAATTTTACTTCTCCCTCTCCCGGGAATTTTACTTCTCCCTCTTCGCGGAATTTTACTTCTCCCTCTCCCGGGAATTTTACTTCTCCCTCTCCCGGGACGTTTCCTTCTCCCTCTCCGGGGAATTTTACTTCTCCTTCTCCCCGGAATTTTACTTCTCCCTCTCCCGGGAAGTTTACTCCTTCTCCTCGGAATTTTACTTCTCCCTCTCCCGGGAATTTTACTTCTCCCTCTCCCGGGACGTTTCCTTCTCCCTCTCCCGGGAATTTTACTTCTCCCTCTCCCCGGAATTTTACTTCTCCCTCTCCCGAGAAGTTTACTTCTCCCTCTTCGCGGAATTTTACTTCTCCCTCTCCCGGGAATTTTACTTCTCCCTCTCCCGGGAATTTTACATCTCCTTCTCCCCGGAATTTTACTTCTCACTCTCCCGGGAAGTTTACTTCTCCTTCTCCTCGGAATTTTACTTCTCCCTCTCTCGGGAATTTTACTTCTCCCTCCCCGGAATTTTACTTCTCCCTCTCCCGAGAAGTTTACTTCTCCCTCTTCGCGGAATTTTACTTCTCCCTCTCCGGGAATTTTACTTCCCTCTCCCGGGAATTTTACTTCTCCTCTCCCGGGAATTTTACTTCTCACTCTCCCGGGAAGTTTACTTCTCCTTCTCCTCGGAATTTTACTTCTCCCTCTCCCGGGAATTTTACTTCTCCCTCTCCCCGGAATTTTACTTCTCCATCTCCCGAGAAGTTTACTTCTCCCTCTTCGCGGAATTTTACTTCTCCCTCTCCCGGGAATTTTACTTCTCCCTCTCCCGGGAATTTTACTTCTCCTTCTCCCCGGAATTTTACTTCTCACTCTCCCGGGAAGTTTACTTCTCCTTCTCCTCGGAATTTTACTTCTCCCTCTCCGGGGAATTTTACTTCTCCCTCTCCCGGGACTTTTACTTCTCCCTCTCCCGGGAATTTTACTCCTCCCTCTCCCGGGAATTTTACTTCTCCCTCTCCCGGGAATTTTGCTTCTCCCTCTCCCTGGAATTTTACTTCTCCTTCTCCCCGGAATTTTACTTCTCCCTCTCCCGGGAAGTTTACTTCTCCCTCTCCTCGGAATTTTACTTCTCCCTCTCCCGGGTCTACACAAATTCTCATTGCCAGATTTTTTTTTTGAAGCTTTATCTGAGACTGGCGGTCACAAAAACTGAGAGTCAGTTACAAGTGTTCCCAACTCTTATAACAGAATATTGGAAAATGTACTGTTACGATGGTTGGCTTTTGCATAAAATGGATATAATACGAGGTATTTTAATATCTGGACCATTTATTTTAAAGCCTTGGTATTTTTGTTGTATAAGAGTTCAGTTGAAAGGTCAGGGTTGAGAAGTTAAATTCCACGAGATTTTTATGAACTTAGCCTTGACATATTAGTAACAGAAAAGTTATTTACGGAATGTCAAGTGGGTGTTCGTGGGAAGGTGGTAAACAGGTAGAATCACGGACTGAGTGATTCTCGGGATAGAAACTTGGGGAAGATTTAGGGGAATATTTAGGACATATTTAAGGAGTGAGAGGAGGAGATTTGGGGAGATGATTTGATTATTATGATAGAATGATTATGATAGAATGAGAGAGATAGAGTTAAGATGAATTATGAAGATTGATTAGTAGCTTCAGATTCAGTATGATTGAAAATTCGTTATGTAGAGGTTGACTGAGTAAGGATGTTCCAGATAGGATGCTAGGATGTGAAGTTGTATGTAAGGATCCATGGAATTTTCAGTGTGTTAGTAAGTGGATTCTTATTTCATCATATTGAATGGCTGTTTTTCCTAGATGGGAGTAGTAGTCTGTTGTACACTCCCTCCTTAGATGGCGAGCTAGTTCTCGTCTTGAGAGGAGTTTGATTGTTCATCTTTTTACTCACCACTTTATTTGGTACATCCTCATTTATTCACCAATCATTTTTTTTTCCATAATAAACATGTGTAATTGCTATATCAATTTGAGAACTGGTGGTTCTCAAACTGTTGAGATGTGTTCGTTCTGAGAAATTCCTCAGATTTAATGAGTAGATAGAGTAGGAAAAGAAAGTAGTACAGTTTATCATTTGGGTGGTGGTTTTACACAATTGCGAAGTACTTAAATTATTGCCGTGTCTGTAACTAGCAGACAGATGCACGCTACATCTAAATAAAGGCTGCAGTACGGCTAGAAGTGTTGCTCGTGTCTGGCACTATCTGTCATGGCCCAACATCAATTTTTCTGTCTACAACTTTGCTTCACGTAGACTTGATTTAGGTGTTTTTGTTCAGTTTTAAAGTATCTCATAGTATTCTGAGTATATATTTTGTTGCTCTAGCTTGGCAAATAGTATTAAATTAATCAGAGCCAAGATTGACCTCATTGGTTAAGGCTGATAGCCAGTTGAGCTTATTTTCTTGTGTGCTCGCTATTAGATTAAAGCAAGCATTTGTTCTATTTTCTGTAAGCCAGTGTCTAGACTATTGGTGTGTTAGATATTTACTGACATAGTACTGTGTAGCTGTAGTCTTTGTTGGACAATCTACCGGAAAAGTATCAAGTGACTGTTGTATTTAAGTCGGCCTTGATGACTGATTCCACTAGCAGTCTGGAGCACATCTAGCTTCCTGCCACAGTCTGGAGCACATCCAGCTTCCTGCCACAGTCTAGTACGGCTGATCTTGAACTGTTCCTGTGGATAATCTTCCAACACCTGTACAGAACTTTTCATCATTTAATTCTACGTAGAACTGTTGAGGTAACTTGGTGCTACATGTGTAATAGACTTCTGACATTTAGCAGTGACGGTTTCTACATCAGATTCAGGCAGCTGTGTTCTTCAAGAACGAACTTTAATACTCTTGTGCTTTCATCGCAACTGCACAAATAGGAACAACTATAAACCAGAACAGTAGCAGCAGGATGCACTTGTTCTAGTACGAATATAAAATCCACAGATAGTAACTTTTGTGCATTCGGACAGTCTGAACTTTGCTCAATGTGACATTTTCCTGCAAGATTAATTAGTACTTTAGTTGTATAGAGTTCAGTTGAAAGGTCAGGGTTGAGAAGTTAAATTCCACGAGATTTTTATGAACTTAGCCTTGACATATTAGTAACAGAAAAGTTATTTACGGAATGTCAAGTGGGTGTTCGTGGGAAGGTGGTAAACAGGTAGAATCACGGACTGAGTGATTCTCGGGATAGAAACTTGGGGAAGATTTAGGGGAATATTTAGGACATATTTAAGGAGTGAGAGGAGGAGATTTGGGGAGATGATTTGATTATTATGATAGAATGATTATGATAGAATGAGAGAGATAGAGTTAAGATGAATTATGAAGATTGATTAGTAGCTTCAGATTCAGTATGATTGAAAATTCATTATGTAGAGGTTGACTGAGTAAGGATGTTCCAGATAGGATGCTAGGATGTGAAGTTGTATGTAAGGATCCATGGAATTTTCAGTGTGTTAGTAAGTGGATTTTTATTTCATCATATTGAATGGCTGTTTTTCCTAGATGGGAGTAGTAGTCTGTTGTACACTCCCTCCTTAGATGGCGAGCTAGTTCTCGTCTTGAGAGGAGTTTGATTGTTCATCTTTTTACTCACCACTTTATTTGGTACATCCTCATTTATTCACCAATCATTTTTTTTTCCATAATAAACATGTGTAATTGCTATATCAATTTGAGAACTGGTGGTTCTCAAACTGTTGAGATGTGTTCGTTCTGAGAAATTCCTCAGATTTAATGAGTAGATAGAGTAGGAAAAGAAAGTAGTACAGTTTATCATTTGGGTGGTGGTTTTACACAATTGCGAAGTACTTAAATTATTGCCGTGTCTGTAACTAGCAGACAGATGCACGCTACATCTAAATAAAGGCTGCAGTACGGCTAGAAGTGTTGCTCGTGTCTGGCACTATCTGTCATGGCCCAACATCAATTTTTCTGTCTACAACTTTGCTTCACGTAGACTTGATTTAGGTGTTTTTGTTCAGTTTTAAAGTATCTCATAGTATTCTGAGTATATATTTTGTTGCTCTAGCTTGGCAAATAGTATTAAATTAATCAGAGCCAAGATTGACCTCATTGGTTAAGGCTGATAGCCAGTTGAGCTTATTTTCTTGTGTGCTCGCTATTAGATTAAAGCAAGCATTTGTTCTATTTTCTGTAAGCCAGTGTCTAGACTATTGGTGTGTTAGATATTTACTGACATAGTACTGTGTAGCTGTAGTCTTTGTTGGACAATCTACCGGAAAAGTATCAAGTGACTGTTGTATTTAAGTCGGCCTTGATGACTGATTCCACTAGCAGTCTGGAGCACATCTAGCTTCCTGCCACAGTCTGGAGCACATCCAGCTTCCTGCCACAGTCTAGTACGGCTGATCTTGAACTGTTCCTGTGGATAATCTTCCAACACCTGTACAGAACTTTTCATCATTTAATTCTACGTAGAACTGTTGAGGTAACTTGGTGCTACATGTGTAATAGACTTCTGACATTTAGCAGTGACGGTTTCTACATCAGATTCAGGCAGCTGTGTTCTTCAAGAACGAACTTTAATACTCTTGTGCTTTCATCGCAACTGCACAAATAGGAACAACTATAAACCAGAACAGTAGCAGCAGGATGCACTTGTTCTAGTACGAATATAAAATCCACAGATAGTAACTTTTGTGCATTCGGACAGTCTGAACTTTGCTCAATGTGACATTTTCCTGCAAGATTAATTAGTACTTTAGTTAGTATTTCTTCATGTGTTGATTATTGCATTGATTTTCTTTAGTGTATGGATACTTACTGTAGTGGCATTATATATTTATTATATATTTATATTATGTTATATATTTATATTAATTATATATAATTACATTCAATAGTATATGACTGAATTTCTTCTCCAGGTGTAATTATAGTATAGCATTAGTTGATGATATTCTGGTGTTTGAGATGGCATTGCATTGAATACTTGGTGATTTTGCTTTATACTGTTGTATTTACCTCATTGCTAACATAGTGAGAATAAGTAGGTTGCACTACTGAAAGACGCACGATGACTTCAGCTCCATCCACGCCAAATTTGGTGGGGATATTGCAAGATACCCTGTCCCAAGTCAGAAATGACTTGAGGTTTTCCCATGCGATGTCAGCTGTACAAAAATTCGACGGGGACCAAGCAAAATTGAAACCATGGCTGGATAGGCCTGATAAGCTCATGGACGTAAGGAATGCTGATACGCTAGACAAGAAGAACCTGGTGTATTTACGCACCACAGGTTCGCTGGCAGAGTTCGTCAGGCAGCGTCTCCAGGTTCAAGAGTCATGGGAGGAGTTTGTGTCTGTCTTACTAGCACGATACGCGGAGCTGCAGGAGGCCTGGCATATGCTAGCCTCTACTCGACAGTCTCCTGGAGAGCCCATTCAAACGCTGGCTGATCGCATCAGTGAGGCAGCCAGAGTTGCTTACTTGGCAGTGGAACTGGTAACTCCGCTGGCGCAGAGGCAACTGGTGCAGTCATTCGTAGATGCACTACTTTCCAGAGCATTAAAGGCTAAATTGTTAAGAGATAAACCTCTTATGTTTTCACAGGCGGTGGAGTTAGCTTTATAGGAAACTGCTCTCATGAAGTCGGTGAATCTTAGTTGTAGTTCCCGACAGGGTTTTATTTCAGGCTCTCTACCGACCAGTGAGATGACGACACATAGAGAGACTCCTAGTATGGATTCGCAGAGAGTACAGCTAGTCTCTCATCAGGAGAACTCTCGACTGCCACCTTCACACTTGGAAGAAGGTAGGACAGACCACCAGAGCTCTAATACCAGGAGGGCTAAACCTTCGAGTACACAACCACGAGACACTAGATCTTGCTACAGTTGTGGAAAGCAGGGTCATATAGCCAGATTCTGTAGGCAGGGTCATATAGCCAGATTCTGTAGGCAGAGTCATATAGCCAGATTCTGTAGGCAGAGTCATATAGCCAGATTCTGTAGGCAGAGTCATATAGCCAGATTCTGTAGGCAGGGTCATATAGCCAGATTCTGTAGGCAGGGTCATATAGCCAGATTCTGTAGGCAGGGTCATATAGCCAGATTCTGTAGGCAGAGTCATATAGCCAGATTCTGTAGGCAGAGTCATATAGCCAGATTCTGTAGGCAGAGTCATATAGCCAGATTCTGTAGGCAGAGTCATATAGCCAGATTCTGTAGGTAGGGTCATATAGCCAGATTCTGTAGGTAGGGTCATATAGCCAGATTCTGTAGGTAGGGTCATATAGCCAGATTCTGTAGGTAGGGTCATATAGCCAGATTCTGTAGGCAGAGTCATATAGCCAGATTCTGTAGGCAGAGTCATATAGCCAGATTCTGTAGGCAGAGTCATATAGCCAGATTCTGTAGGTAGGGTCATATAGCCAAATTCTGTAGGCAGAGTCATATAGCCAGATTCTGTAGGCAGGGTCATATAGCCAGAATCTGTAGGCAGGGTCATATAGCCAGATTCTGTAGGCAGGGTCATATAGCCAGATTCTGTAGGCAGTCATATAGCCAGATTCTGTAGGTAGGGTCATATAGCCAGATTCTGTAGGCAGGGTCATTTAGCCAGATTCTGTAGGCAGGATCATATAGCCAGATTCTGTAGGCAGGGTCATATAGCCAGAATCTGTAGGCAGGGTCATATAGCCAGATTCTGTAGGCAGGGTCATTTAGCCAGATTCTGTAGGCAGGGTCATATAGCCAGATTCTGTAGGCAGGGTCATATTGCCAGATTCTGTAGGCAGAGTCGTATAGCCAGATTCTGTAGGCAGGGTCATATAGCCAGATTCTGTAGGCAGGGTCATATAGCCAGAATCTGTAGGCAGGGTCATATAGCCAGATTCTGTAGGCAGGGTCATGTAGCCAGATTCTGTAGGCAGAGTCATGTAGCCAGATTCTGTAGGCAGAGTGTACGAAAACATCGTTGATATTTAAACTGACAAGTCGGCGCATGAATAGCTCCCATGTGTCCGACCGTATCTTTACACCATCTAGGTCTGCCAAACACTCTGTCTCATTTTCGCATGCTACACCACTATGCTCGGTGGCTGCGAATCCCCCAACTCCTACTTCTGTCCTTGTTTCTATTGGTCCCTGTAGAGTTAGAGCATTGTTAGACACAGGAGCTAGTGTCTGCCTTATCAAGGATTCTGTTTACAGATCTTTACGTTCTGCTCCTAAACTCTTGACCCTAGAATCACTCTGCAGACTGTTACTGCAGCTTCCATGAGAGTACTTGGCAGAGTTTACCTACCTATCTCTATTGCTGGAGTCACTGTTTCTCATTGCTTTTATGTGGTTCGCAACATGAACCGTTCCGAAATTCTTGGGCGTGATTTTTTGTCTCGTTCTGGCGCTGTCATAGATTACAGTTCTAATACACTAAACATACATAACAAGAAGATTCCTTTAGAGTTAGATGCACACATTGCTTCTATTCTTCGTGTCCAGCGTTCTTCTCTTCTTTCTCCACGTTCTGTCAATCTTATTCCTCTTAAACTGAAAGCCCAATCATATTTCCCCTCTGGAAATTCTTATATGGTTCAGGGTATTGAGACACCATTCTTACTGTCACAACCGGAGATAGAGCTGGTAGACTCAGTATGTGAGCTCCACACTAATCGCTATCCCGTGTTGACTGTAATTAATCACTCTAGTAGACACATCGAGCTTAAGCGTGGATGTGTTCTTGTTAAATTGACTCCACTCACAGAGTCAGTTGACTCTGTCCAGCAAGATTCTGGTACTGGGGAGTCAACAACTGAAAGTCGTTCTGAGACTATCGTTCGACAAGTTCAGTGCTCTGATGTGCACAAGGACGTTTGCTGACAAAGAACAAGGATGTCTTTGCCTTGACGGATTCCGAGATTTCGCATACCTCGACAGTGCAGCTGGAGATTGATACAGGCGATCATCCGCCAATCTCCAGGAAACCCTACCGCACTCCGTTGGCGAGTAGAGAGGTGATAGAGACAGGAGCTAGTGTCTGCCTTATCAAGGATTCTGTTTACAGATCTTTACGTTCTGCTCCTAAACTCTTGACCCTAGAATCACTCTGCAGACTGTTACTGCAGCTTCCATGAGAGTACTTGGCAGAGTTTACCTACCTATCTCTATTGCTGGAGTCACTGTTTCTCATTGCTTTTATGTGGTTCGCAACATGAACCGTTCCGAAATTCTTGGGCGTGATTTTTTGTCTCGTTCTGGCGCTGTCATAGATTACAGTTCTAATACACTAAACATACATAACAAGAAGATTCCTTTAGAGTTAGATGCACACATTGCTTCTATTCTTCGTGTCCAGCGTTCTTCTCTTCTTTCTCCACGTTCTGTCAATCTTATTCCTCTTAAACTGAAAGCCCAATCATATTTCCCCTCTGGAAATTCATATATGGTTCAGGGTATTGAGACACCATTCTTACTGTCACAACCGGAGATAGAGCTGGTAGACTCAGTATGTGAGCTCCACACTAATCGCTATCCCGTGTTGACTGTAATTAATCACTCTAGTAGACACATCGAGCTTAAGCGTGGATGTGTTCTTGTTAAATTGACTCCACTCACAGAGTCAGTTGACTCTGTCCAGCAAGATTCTGGTACTGGGGAGTCAACAACTGAAAGTCGTTCTGAGACTATCGTTCGACAAGTTCAGTGCTCTGATGTGCACAAGGACGTTTGCTGACAAAGAACAAGGATGTCTTTGCCTTGACGGATTCCGAGATTTCGCATACCTCGACAGTGCAGATGGAGATTGATACAGGCGATCATCCGCCAATCTCCAGGAAACCCTACCGCACTCCGTTGGCGAGTAGAGAGGTGATAGAGAAGGCCGCCGAGAATATGTTGCGTGACGGAATAATTTCTCGCACGATCTCAGAGTGGTCATCACCAGTTGTCTTGGTGACTAAGAAAGATGGTACGCATGGTTTCTGTTGCGACTACCGTGCACTCAGTGTTGTGACACGTTCATTGTCATATTCATTGCCATGCATTGAGGACATTCTGAGCACGATAGGAAAAGCCAAATTTTTCAGCACTTTGGATGCTCGATGTGGCTTTTGGTGCGTTCCCTTGTCCGAAGACGCTCAGAAGAAGTCAGCTTTTAGCTGCCATCTTGGCTGTTTCCGTTTCAACTTCATGAGCTTCGGTTTAAAAGGGGCACTATCTACCTTTGTCGCATTCATGGACACAGTATTGCAAGGCTTAGGAAAGTTTGCACAAGCCTATATCGACGATATACTGGTGTTCACTGATGGAACGATCGAAGACCATGTCTGCGATCTTCAGACGGTATTCAACCGATTTCACGAACAAAAAGGTCAAGCTAAAACCATCAAAATGCCACTTTGCGGTCTCTGAGACAAAGTATCTCGGTTATATCATCAGCCAGTCAGGCATATCTCCTGATCCTGAGAAGGTCAGAGCCATTGCCGAAATACCGTCTCCATTGAATGTGAAGGAGGTGCGCTTTTTTTCTGGGGACGTGTAGTTACTATCGACGTTACATTCCCCACTTTTCGGAGATTGTGGCTCCCATAGTAGACCTCACCAAGAAGGATCATAGGTTCAAATGGTCTCCAGTCTGTTAAATGGCGTTCGAGTCTTTGAAGGATCGCCTTGCGAAGATACCGCTTCTCTCGCATCCTGATTTGCGGAAACCACTTACCATGTATACAGATGACTCCTTTAGAGTTAGATGCACACATTGCTTCTATTCTTCGTGTCCAGCGTTCTTCTCTTCTTTCTCCACGTTCTGTCAATCTTATTCCTCTTAAACTGAAAGCCCAATCATATTTCCCCTCTGGAAATTCATATATGGTTCAGGGTATTGAGACACCATTCTTACTGTCACAACCGGAGATAGAGCTGGTAGACTCAGTATGTGAGCTCCACACTAATCGCTATCCCGTGTTGACTGTAATTAATCACTCTAGTAGACACATCGAGCTTAAGCGTGGATGTGTTCTTGTTAAATTGACTCCACTCACAGAGTCAGTTGACTCTGTCCAGCAAGATTCTGGTACTGGGGAGTCAACAACTGAAAGTCGTTCTGAGACTATCGTTCGACAAGTTCAGTGCTCTGATGTGCACAAGGACGTTTGCTGACAAAGAACAAGGATGTCTTTGCCTTGACGGATTCCGAGATTTCGCATACCTCGACAGTGCAGATGGAGATTGATACAGGCGATCATCCGCCAATCTCCAGGAAACCCTACCGCACTCCGTTGGCGAGTAGAGAGGTGATAGAGAAGGCCGCCGAGAATATGTTGCGTGACGGAATAATTTCTCGCACGATCTCAGAGTGGTCATCACCAGTTGTCTTGGTGACTAAGAAAGATGGTACGCATGGTTTCTGTTGCGACTACCGTGCACTCAGTGTTGTGACACGTTCATTGTCATATTCATTGCCATGCATTGAGGACATTCTGAGCACGATAGGAAAAGCCAAATTTTTCAGCACTTTGGATGCTCGATGTGGCTTTTGGTGCGTTCCCTTGTCCGAAGACGCTCAGAAGAAGTCAGCTTTTAGCTGCCATCTTGGCTGTTTCCGTTTCAACTTCATGAGCTTCGGTTTAAAAGGGGCACTATCTACCTTTGTCGCATTCATGGACACAGTATTGCAAGGCTTAGGAAAGTTTGCACAAGCCTATATCGACGATATACTGGTGTTCACTGATGGAACGATCGAAGACCATGTCTGCGATCTTCAGACGGTATTCAACCGATTTCACGAACAAAAAGGTCAAGCTAAAACCATCAAAATGCCACTTTGCGGTCTCTGAGACAAAGTATCTCGGTTATATCATCAGCCAGTCAGGCATATCTCCTGATCCTGAGAAGGTCAGAGCCATTGCCGAAATACCGTCTCCATTGAATGTGAAGGAGGTGCGCTTTTTTTCTGGGGACGTGTAGTTACTATCGACGTTACATTCCCCACTTTTCGGAGATTGTGGCTCCCATAGTAGACCTCACCAAGAAGGATCATAGGTTCAAATGGTCTCCAGTCTGTTAAATGGCGTTCGAGTCTTTGAAGGATCGCCTTGCGAAGATACCGCTTCTCTCGCATCCTGATTTGCGGAAACCACTTACCATGTATACAGATGACTCCGATGTTGCGGTTGGAGCCTGTTTGGTGCAGACAGCTTCCTCTTCTGATGGGCTGTCAGTTGAAGAGCCATTATATTTTCTTTCACAGAAGCTGTCGCGCTCTCAGACTAAGTGGTCTACTTTCGAGAGAGAAGCGTATGCTGTCTATTACGCCACGCAGAAGTTGAGATATTTTCTGACGAGTAGACACTTCGCTGTGAAGACTAGCCATAGATCCTTGGTAGACAATTCCTCAGTCGGCATGAGATGTCAGACGTCAAGTTGCAGAGGTGGTTTGCTAACCTCCGTCCCATGGACCTTCAGATGTTGTTTCATCCAGGTGCGCGGGAGAAAACGTTAGCAAGCTTCGATGGTGCCACTTCTGTACCAGTACCAGCTCACGTTCTTGATAGGGACGTTCCTCAGTCACAAGGATCTGAGACATGTGACGTAAAGTCAGTGAGCGTTGTGGAGGCCTATTCACAGGCAGAACCCCCACTTGTAGCAGATTGCCCTGTGCAGAATGACTTGCCGTGTCCCTGTCAGCAGAAAGAGAGAGTAGAGCGGGCGACTAATACCGTGTGTCCTGTGGTTCAGGACGTCGCCATTAATGTATCGTTACCTGGTGGGACCTTTCAGAGGCAGTATCAGCAAGATCGTTGTAGATCTTACCTGCCACGTCCCATTAGACAGAGATTTTCTCTTCCGCCGTTTTGTTCCCATGCTCCCGCCATGGGACCTGAAGCAAAGACATCATATCCCCTGGCTGTCTCTATAGTCACTAACATCATATCCCCTGGCTGTCTCTGTGGTTACTAACATCATATCCCCTGGCTGTTTCTATAGTCACTAACATCCTATCTCCTGGCTGTCTCTGTGGTTACTAACATCATATCTCCTGGCTGTTTCTATAGTCACTAACATCATATCCCCTGGCTGTCTCTGTGGTTACTAACATCATATCCCCTGGCTGTTTCTATAGTCACTAACATCATATCCCCTGGCTGTTTCTATAGTCACTAACATCATATCCCCTGGCTGTCTCTGTGGTTACTAACATCATATCCCCTGGCTGTTTCTATAGTCACTAACATCATATCCCCTGGCTGTCTCTGTGGTTACTAACATCATATCCCCTGGCTGTTTCTATAGTCACTAACATCACATCTCCTAGCTGTCTCTGTGGTTACTAACATCATATCTCCTGACTGTTTCTATAGTCACTAACATCATATCCCCTGGCTGTCTCTATAGTCACTAACATCATATCCCCTGGCTGTCTCTGTGGTTATTAACATCATATCTTCTGGCTGTCTCTATGGTTACTAACATCATATCTCCTGGCTGTCTCTGTGGACTTCGTGTAAGATGACAATGAAAAAAAAAACTCTCAGTCAGTTCACCTTAAAATTCTACGAGGATGAGTGAGAAAAGGTTTTTTTCCAAAAATCAGTTTCATTGGTTACGTCCCTTGATTTGACGTCTTCACTCGCTTTCATAAAGGGGAAGTGAATACTGTGGTGGTGGTAGCTCAGCGTGTGTAACTTTCATTTATATCACAGGTGTCTAGTAGTCACAGCTGTATAAAATGCTTTAGCCTGGCAATATAGTGTAGCATAAAAACAACTGTATGAATTACGTGTCAGTGGACTTTAGCGGTCAATGTTCCTGCCAAGATGAACTGTTTAAATGAACTGTCCTTCATTCTGCAAGCTTTGTCCATAAACCTGTTACCATGTATACAGATTCCTCCAATGTTGCGGTTGGAGCCTGTTTGGTGCAGACGGCTTCCTCTTCTGATGGACTCTCAGTTGAAGAGCCATTATATTTCCTTTCGCAGAAGCTGTCGCGCTCTCAGACTAAGTGATCTACTTTCGAGAGAGAAGCGTATGCTGTCCATTACGTCACGCAGAAGTTGAGATATTTTCTGGCGAATAGACAGTTCGCTGTGAAGACTAGCCATAGATCCTTGGTAGACAATTCCTCAGTCGGCAGGAGATGTCAGACGTCAAGTTGCAGAGGTGGTTTGCTAACCTCCGTCCCATGGACCTTCAGATGCTGTTTCATCCAGGTGCGCGGGAGAAAACGTTAGCAAGTTTCGATGGTGCCACTTCTATACCAGTACCAGCTCATGTTCTTGATAGGGACGTTCCTCAGTCACAAGGATCTGAGACATGTGACGTCAAGTCAGTGAGCGTTGTGGAGGCCTATTCACAGGCAGAACCCCCACTTGTAGCAGATTGCCCTGTGCAGAATGACTTGCCGTGTCCCTGTCAGCAGAAAGAGAGAGTAGAGAGGGCGACTAATAGTGTCCTATGGTTCAGGACGTCGCCATTAATGTATCGTTGCCTAGTGGGACCTTTCAGAGGCAGTATCAGCAAGATCGGTGTAGATCTTACCTGCCACGTCCCATTAGACAGAGATTTTCTCTTCCACCGTTTTGTTCCCAGGCTCCCGTCATGGGACCTGAAGCAGAGACATCATATCCCCTGGCTGTCTCTATGGTTACTAACATCATATCCCCTGGCTGTCTCTATGGTTACTAACATCATATCCCCTGGCTGTTTCTATAGTCACTAACATCCTATCTCCTGGCTGTCTCTGTGGTTACTAACATCATATCTCCTGGCTGTTTCTATAGTCACTAACATCATATCCCCTGGCTGTCTCTGTGGTTACTAACATCATATCCCCTGGCTGTTTCTATAGTCACTAACATCATATCCCCTGGCTGTTTCTATAGTCACTAACATCATATCCCCTGGCTGTCTCTATGGTTACTAACATCATATCCCCTGGCTGTCTCTATGGTTACTAACATCATATCCCCTGGCTGTCTCTATGGTTACTAACATCATATCCCCTGGCTGTTTCTATAGTCACTAACATCACATCTCCTAGCTGTCTCTGTGGTTACTAACATCATATCCCCTGGCTGTCTCTATGGTTACTAACATCATATCCCCTGGCTGTCTCTATGGTTACTAACATCATATCCCCTGGCTGTCTCTATGGTTATTAACATCATATCTTCTGGCTGTCTCTATGGTTACTAACATCATATCTCCTGGCTGTCTCTGTGGACTTCGTGTAAGATGACAATGAAAAAAAAAACTCTCAGTCAGTTCACCTTAAAATTCTACGAGGATGAGTGAGAAAAGTTTTTTTTTCCAAAAATCAGTTTCATTGGTTACGTCCTTTGATTTGACGTCTTCACTCGCTTTCATAAAGGGGAAGTGAATACTGTGGTGGTGGTAGCTCAGCGTGTGTAACTTTCATTTATATCACAGGTGTCTAGTAGTCACAGCTGTATAAAATGCTTTAGCCTGGCAATATAGTGTAGCATAAAAACAACTGTATGAATTACGTGTCAGTGGACTTTAGCGGTCAATGTTCCTGCCAAGATGAACTGTTTAAATGAACTGTCCTTCATTCTGCAAGCTTTGTCCATAAACCTGTTCAAGTGTATAAACAGTGCGTCATTAATCACCTAGATTTAATGTGTATAAACAGTGTGTCATTAATCAGCTAGGTTTAATGTGTATAAACAGTGCGTCATTAATCAGCTAGGTTTAATGTGTATAAACAGTGCGTCATTAATCAGGCAGGTTTAATGTGTATAAACAGTGCGTCATTAATCAGGTAGGCTTAATGTGTATAAATAAACATTGACTTGTATAGATCTTGTCATTAAATGTGTAAGTTTAATATACAATTGTTTGCTTTATGCAAATCAAATGTTATTGTTTCTTTATGTTCTTGTTAAAAATATATAAATTGTATCCATTTAGTGCCATCTTTTTCAAATATAAATTTCATTCACTTTTCTATTACAACGTAGAAATCTTAGACAACTTTTCCTTTTAGTTTAAAAAAATCAAATGTCATTCATTCTTTGAGCTTAATGTTTAGACTAAACCATTTAGCATCGTTCATTCTTTAATGTACAGAGCAAATGAACTAAATCGTTCAGTGTTATTCGTTCTTTAATGTACAAAAAGAAAAGAACTAAATCATTTAGTTTTATTCATTCTTTAATGTACAGAGCAAATGAACTAAATCATTTAATGTTATTCATTCTTTAATGTACAAAAAGAAAAGAACGAAATCATTTAGTGTTGTTCATTCTTTAATGTACAAAGGAAATGAACTAAATTTTTTAGTGTTATTCATATCACTCTAAAAGTAAAAAGAAAATCACTGCATTACCAGATGGCACCAAATGAGCAACTCCAGAATGAGAGGAAATATGATGAATGGACAAGTGTTATCAACAGCTTGACTCAGGCTAACAGCAGATATTATAACATAGACTAACAGCAGACATAATAACATGGACTAACAGCAGACATTGTTAACAGGGACTAACAGCATACATTACAACATGGACTAACAGCAGATATTATAACATAGACTAACAGCAGACATAATAACATGGACTAACAGCAGACATTGTTAACAGGGACTAACAGCAGATATTATAACATAGACTAACAGCAGACATAATAACATGGACTAACAGCAGACATTGTTAACAGGGACTAACAGCAGACATTGTTAACAGGGACTAACAGCAGACATTGTTAACAGGGACTAACAGCAGACATTGTAACATGGGGTAAAAGCAGACATTATAACATGAACTAAAAGCAGACATTATAACATAGACTAACACCAGACTTAATAACATGGACTTAAATAACCCACTTACTGAAGAATCAAACCACACACGACAAGTCCTGCAGCACAGCAAGTTGTTACAAACTCCCAGGTAAACTGTACTACCAGTGGCTGATTGTTTAGAGAGTCATCTCTTCAGAAGAATATGTGCCTGTCTTTCCTCCAGTCATTTTTTTTTTGTTTTTGTATTTTGTTGAAATTTTAATTTACCCTGCAGGCACATTTTTAGTGTATGTAGATTTTGTAATAAATGTATGTAAATTTCTTTCAAACAACTAGGATAGAATAGATTTTGTAATGAATGTATGTAAATTTCTTTCAAAGAACTAGGATAGAATAGATTTTGTAATGAATGTATGTAAATTTCTTTCAAAGAACTAGGATAGAATAGATTTTGTAATGAATGTATGTAAATTTCTTTCAAAGAGGGGGAGGGAATAGATTTTGTAATGAATGTATGTAAATTTCTTTCAAAGAATGAGGAGGGGATAGATTTTGTAATGAATGTGTGTAAATTTCTTTCAAAGAATGAGGAGGGAATAGATTTTGTAATGAATGTGTGTAAATTTCTTTCAAAGAATGAGGAGGGAATAGATTTTGTAATGAATGTGTGTAAATTTCTTTCAAATAAGGGGATGGAATATATTTTGTTACGAATGTATGTACATTCCTTTCGAGAAAGGACACAGATTTAAAGTGATAGCCCTGTAAATATAAATTCACAAGTTCCCTGGTCTTCCAGCTCTTCTGTTCACTTGGTGGAGGAGACTCGAGCAGACTCTGCTGCGTCACTGCTACGTAGGGAAGTCTCTTTTAGAAGGTCAAGGCTTCAGAGAAAAATCTGGCCATCTGTCTGCACTATATGCGTTATGACGGCGGGGGGGGGGGGAAGGGGGGCGGGGGTGTGGTGTTAGTGGTGTTGGTGAGGGGCGGTGGAAGGAGGGGAATTTTAGACTGATGATATTTCTTCTTCTTCTTCTTCTCCTTCTTCTTCTTCTTCTTCTTCTTCTTCTTCTTCTTCTTCTTCCTCAGCTTTCCGAACCAATAAAGCTCATTGCCACAATTTTGAGTCCATTGCTCCATTTTCCTGATCTTCTCTCTCCATCTGGTAACACCAATTTCCCGTGTTGTAAGTGCTTGTAATTATATAATTAAAATGTTATCATAATATTTGCTTTCTTTCTTTGTGTGTGTGTATGTGTGTGTGCGTGTGTGCACTTTTAGCAACATTTTACTGTGATAAATAGATTGTAAAGTTTGTTGTATGTATGTTTGTGTGTGAATGTTTTGTGAATTTGTTGTATGTACAATATAGTTGTGTGAAGGTTACATTCTTAACCACACAGGCCCTCCAAAGTTGTATCTCAAGCAAATGGTCAGTTTGACTTCGTTTTATAGGAGTTTACTGGGATTAAGCAAAACTTAATCCGGGCATGATACTCACTACATCACTCTCTATTATGCTCTAGAGTGTTGACAGGATGTCACAACAGCCTAACAGTGTTGTCAGTTAAATTCAATGCAGGATATCATAATTAGTACAAGTGATACTATTTGTATAAGTGATACTATTAGTATAAGTGATACTATTTGTATAAGTGATACTATTAGTATAAGTGATACTATTAGTATAAGTGATACTATTTGTATAAGTGATACTATTAGTATAAATGATACTATTTGTATAAGTGATACTATTAGTATAAGTGATACTATTAGTATAAGTGATACTATTAGTATAAGTGATACTATTAGTATAAGTGATACTATTAGTACAAGTGATACTATTTGTATAAGTGATACTATTAGTATAAGTGATACTATTCAAGTACTGAGTATGGGGATGACTAGATCTTTGAGAGATATACCTCAAGCTTGAGACATTGGCACAGCATGGACTATAAGACAAAGGAGATTGATATGATTGTGGTGCTACCTTTCTTCTGTGACACCCAACAAGTGCAGCAACTAGAATTGACAAATCTCTTTCTCTTTCTCTCTCTCTCCATCTCTCTCTGAACCTCTGGGTGCACAAGGCTATCCACAAACTTCTGTCCTTGGTCTTTTCCCGCTCTAGTCCTGGTGAGTGTTCTATTACTCAGCATCCTGTCTGTTGTTCTTCTTCATGTCTCTTTTTGTCTGCCCTTACTCCTGTTTTCCCTGTGCTGTCCACTTCAGTGCTATTTTTTGGTGATGAGTTTCCAGTCATCCGGAGTAAGTTCCCAAGTAATCCCCAAAGTCTTTACTTGACATATACATTTATGTAAACATGTCATCATTCACTCATCTGCATGTCCCTTGCGGAACTTTACCTCCCTAACAGCAGTCCTGTAGGCCTCTCGGTTGTGAGCAAGATGGCCTGCTGCTGATGCATCCATTTGCAGATCATCAACGATGTCTTGCAGCCATCTTCGCCTTGGTCTTCTTCTCTTTTTTTCCCCATTATGTACCCTTCCAAGACGGTCTTCTCTAGATTATCATGACGTTTAATGTGTCCAACATATTTAAGTTTTCTCTGTTTAATCCTCTTTACTAGCCAGCCTTCTTCAATATTAAGTTCTTGTAGTATGGACATATTTGTTCTTTTTTGTGTCCATGATATTTGAAGAACTCTTCTGTAACATTTACATTCAAAGGCATGTTTGTGTTTCTCAGCTGTTTTGTTAAGTGTCCATATCTCACAGGCATATGTTGTGATGGGAAAGATGTAAACATGTGCAAGGCAGAAAATCTAGGCTTTCTCGGTGGCATAATTTTTTAAAACTGACTTTGACTCTGTCATCTGCATATTAAACCCACAGAGAATGAATCCAACCGCGTGAACATGACAGCAAGAACCCTTGACATTATAAGCTGTTATAAAATACATAAAAATTATAGGAACAGCTGTATTCATTAACCTGAAACACAGTTGTAACGTCACATTCATGAAAGAACACGCAATGCGATTATGAGGAAAAATAGAAGGCTTGACTTACATGTTTGATCTATTGAACAAAAACAGTGGTAATTAAGATAAATAACATTTTTTGGCTAGTTAGCCGAACTGTTATTAATGTTGCTAAGAAAGCAGATTTTACAAAGCTTTGTTAGAGTAGTCATTTACTTCAGGCAGCAAGTCGTGAACTATAAATGAAAAAAGCAGAGAAACTATCAGAATCGACAGAAATGTGATTTTGAAGGAGAATGATGAAACTATCATGGACAGCCAAAAGAAAAACATGAAGATTCCATAAACGAACAAATAAAAGTTATCACAAAATTAACACAATCACAGTTACAGTTCTTGTGATGGTCACTGGCCGCGAGACATGCGCATTTGCAACTGCACATAAAACTGAATAAATGAACAACTGGGGAGCGTCTGTCCTTATTCCAGTGCGAATAATCGCAGCTCTTTAAAAATCTAGCAGAAATCCTCATTATCCCTAGAGAATCTATTTCCTGGTCCCTCAACTGTCTCTAATGTTTCTTCTCATCTAGAGGACTTACCTCCTGGTCCTTCGACTGCTTCTGATGTTTCTTCTCATCTAGACAACCTACCTCCTGGTCTATCAACTGTTTCTGATGTTTCTTCTCATCTAGAGGACCTACCTTCTGGCCTATCAACTGTTTCTGATGTTTCTTCTCATCTAGACCGTTCATATCCACTGTCAAACATTTACCAGACACCCAATCGATCTCTAAGGTTACTGAGAGCGTAAATGATCAAAGCTTGTGATTATACATTCCCCTCATTGTTAAGAACTGTAAAGTATGCCAGTATCTGAAGAAAATGTATGCTAGTTTAGAGATTTTAAACAATCATGTTATATTATCGATTCTGTGTAGAGGAGCTGACAGAACCACAAAAATACGATTTTTAAGCGCATGCATCTTTCCCATCGCAACATATGCCTGTGAGACCTGGGCACTTAACAAAACAGTTGAGAAACACATAAATGCCTTTGAACGTAAATGTTACAGAAGAGTTCTTCAAATATCATGGACACAAAAAGGAACAAATATATCTATACTACAAGAGCTTAATATTGAAGAAGGCTGGCTAGTAAAGAGAATTAAAGAGAGAAAACTTAAATATTTTGGCCACATTAAACGTCATGATAATTTAGAGAAGACCGTATTGGAAGGATACATAATGGGAAAAAGAAAAAGAGGAAGACCGAAACGAAGATGGCTGCAAGACATCGTTGATGATCTGGAAATGGATGCAGCAGCAGCAGGCCATCTTGCTCACAACCGAGAGGCCTACAGGAGTGCTGTTTGGGAGGCAAAGTTCCGCAAGGGACATGCAAAGGAATGAATGAACAAGAACTTAATGTTGAAGAAGGCTGGCTAGTAAAGAGTATTAAAGAGAGAAAACGTAAATATTTTGGACACATTAAATGTCATGAAAATCTAGAGAAAACCGTCTTGGAAGAGTACATAATGGGAAAAAGAAAGAGAGGAAGACCAAGGCGAAGATGGCTGCAAGACATCTTTGATGACCTGCAAATGGATGCATCAGCAGCAGGCCATCTTGCTCACAACCGAGAGACCTACAGGAGAGCTGTTAGGGAGGCAAAGTTCCGCAAGGGACATGCAAATGAATGAATGAATGAATTATCGATTATCACTGTATTTAGCTCTTTTCGTTTTTTGGCTGCTTGAAGACCAAGCTGGCCATAATGAACTCTCTGGTCCCCATACCAGTCAAACATTGGTCCTTACTGATTTCTACAACCATCAATCTTTTGCTCATTCTATAAGATGTTATTTTGTACCGTGCACTGTGCCACTCGTTTAGTCCGTCAAGTATCTTGTTTCTTTGTCTTCCTCTGTCCCTTTCACTCTCCAGTTTTCCTGATCTCACTAGGTGTTCCAGTTTGCCTCTTTTTAGAATATGCCCTACAAATCTGGTCTGTCGTGTTCTGAATTTTGTCAAAATTTCTCTCGCTTTGCCAGCCTCGTTTAAAATCTCTTCGTTTTTTTTTTCTTGGTTGTCCATGGTATTCTCATCATTCTTCTTGGGAACTACATCTCCCCTGCTTCCAGTAGATTTTGAATATGAACTATATTCATTCATTCATTCATTTGCATGTCCCTTGCGGAACTTTGCCTCCCTAAAAGCACTCCTGTAGGCCTCTCGGTTGTGAGCAAGATGGCCTTCTACTGATGAATCCATTTTCTTATCATCAACGATGTCTTGCAGTCATCTACGCCTTGGTCTTCCTCTCTTTTTTTCCCATTATGTACCCTTCCAAGACAGTCTTATCTAGATTATCATGACGTTTATTATGTCCAAAATATTTAAGTTTTCTTTGTTGATATATGTCCTTCTTTTTAATTTCCCTCATTGTATCTCCATTATTAGTTAGCAGTGATCCAAGATATGCAAAATTCTCCACTTCGTGCAATTTTTCCTCATTGATACATATTTCATCTGCCTTGTTTGTTTTGTCAGTTGTCGTCAATTTAGTTTTCTTCGCATTAAGATAGAGGTTTTGCTCTTCGCTGTTCTTACGGACTGACATAATTAGTCATGAACTATCATTCATTCATTCCTTTGCATGTCCCTTGCGGAACTTTGCCTCCTTAAAAGCACTCCTGTAGGCCTCTCGGTTGTGAGCAAGATGGTCCGCTGCTGCTGCATCCATTTCCAGATCGTCAACGATGTCTTGCAGCCATCTTCGTCTCAGTCTTCCTCTTTTTCTTTTTCCCTTTAACTATAAAGTACTTAAATAGTATAACGGCCGGCTGAAACAGTTATCACAGAAAGTGTAGAATGTCTTGAAAATAAAAATGAAGATGTTAACGATTTTCCTGCTAAATAAATTGTTCAAAAGCACATCAGTAATATAAATAAGGATGATTATTATTGTGCAGAGCATAAATCATCTGGTATTGAAATAGATCGGCACGGCACATGGCGGTCATTGACTGGATGCATCTGTGATATCAGTAAAACGTTCCACATTGTGAAAGTGTTTCATCCATATTAGTAACACTCGCAGAGCCGTCTGGTAAACTTGAGATTTGATTTTGTAGCTGGTTTATTACGACGACATACTTCCTTGTCTGTAAACTGTTTCTGATATTTCTTCTCACCTAGAAGACCTAATTCCTTGTCTGTAAACTGTTTCTGATATTTCTTCTCACCTAGAAGACCTACTTCCTTGTCTGTAAACTGTTTCTGATGTTTCTTCTCATCTCTAAAAGACAAAAAGAACTCAGTGTACCGTAACCCTTCAATCAAAACCCAGCATGGCAGGTGAGGACTGAAAGCCTGTCGTTGTTTGCTGTTAATATCGTTTAAGAGCTGACGCAGCTGTTCTGCTGATGCTGCTATGCTGCTTAGTTGCTCTGAGCATAAAATGTCTTCACTGTTGTCATGTTATGTCTTTCATTTTACTGCTAAGTTTTTATATGTCAATAAAAGAAGAAGTGTAAGAAGATGGCTGTCTGTATGTAGCAAAACTCCTAGTCAGGAATGATAGTGATGCCATATATACCCACAGACTGTCTACAAGGCTGACTGAAGAAGAGACAACTTTGCTTTCTGATGGTTCAGGTACACAGACTTTGTTTCAGGCAGAAAATTGTTAAAAATGTTGTATAAACTACCACCAGGCTATTTGTTAAAGCTGTACATGTACATACAAGCATTTCGTGATTAGATCTGGGCGCTGTCTGGGAGACATCTCATTATGTCTATGCAAACACTCCTAAATCTGAAAAGAAATCTAAGCACTAAGATATTATGATTGGGACACCTGCTCCGAATGACTGACAACTCACTACCAAAAATAGCACTAAGACGGACACCACAGGGGAGCAGAAGTAAGGGTAGACCAAAAGAGACATGGAGAAGAACAACAGAAAGGATGTTGAGCACTAGAGGGCTCACCTGGGCAAGAGCAGAAAAAAGGCAAAGGACAGGCGTTTGTGGAAAACCCTTGCGGAAGCCCCATGTGCCCTGGGCACTTAAGGTTGAGAGAGAGAGAGAGAGAGAGAGAGAGAGAGAAGAAATTAATCTGCACAAAAGTATTACTCTGCGCTAAGGTATTACTCTGTGCAAAGGTATTACTCTGTATTAAGGTAACGCTGAAGAAAACTAAGATAATCCTTCCTTAGTTTGTTTTCCGAATCTCTTTCATCATCATTATCCCCAATTTTTATGTCTGGTTCTGTGATGATCGTTCTTAGAATGTTCTCGTTGTAAAGAGAAAAAAGCTCTGGAGATAGTACACATCCTTGTCGCACCCCTTGTTTTATTGGTTGATATTTTCCAGTTCTATTTTCAACTCGAAATGCTGCTTCTTGCTGCCAGTATAGATGTTTTACAATCCTCAGGTCTTTGCTGTCTATATTGCTGTCTTCAAGCATTTTAATAATTTCATTATATTTCACCTTGTCGAATGCCTTGGTGTAATCAATGAAGCATAAGTAGAGATCTTTCTGCACTTCTAAAGCTCTTTCTGTTAGTGTTCGTAAAGCATAAATGACATTGTGTGTTCCCATTCCTTCAACAAATCCAAACTGTTCATCTGCTATTTCCATTTTTATCCTTTTCCTTGTTCTTCTCATAATGATTCTCAGAGGCAGCTTCGTTATATGACATGAGAGGCTGATAGTCCGGTGGTCGTCACATTCCTTTGCACCTGGTTTCTTTGGTAGTGCTATAAACGTGGAATTAATCAGGTCATTAGGAATATAATCACTGTTGTAAATGTCATTCAGTAACTTTGTTATTATTTTTATTCCTGTCTCCTCTAGTGCCTCTATTTCTTCTATTGTTATATTATCAGGTCCAGTCGCTTTTCCTTTCTTCATGTGTTTGATGGCATCTATGATTTCATCTTCAAGTATTGGTGGTCCATCATATTTTTCAGTATCTGGTGTTAATTCTGGTCTTTCTCCTCCATATAGCTCACCGATATACTCTGTCCACCTGTCCACAATGTCTTCTTTTCCCATTAACATTTTACCTTCTTTCGATTTCAGGCATCCTGTGGTATATTTTGTTTTCCTGCCTATGAGTTCACTAATTCGTTTGTGCATGTTTTTGCTGTCTTTATTAGGAGAGTCCTCTATCTGTCTGCACTGTTCATTTAACTACACTTCTTTTGCATCTCTGCATTTGCGTCTTATTTCTTTATTTATCTTGCTATATTTTTCCTCGTTATTTTTAATCCTCCTCCTCTTGTCCATCAGTCCTAATATGTCGTCTGTCATCCATTTATTTTTAGGGTCTTTTTTTTTGGTGGTATTATCTCCTTAACAGTTTGGTGGATATAATCTCTTAACATTTCCCAGTGTTCATCTATACTATTTATCTTTGCTATTGCATTGTATCTTTTTGTTATAATAACTTTGTATTGTTCTCGCAGTTCTTGGTCATTTTTAAGAAGTTCTGTATTCAGTTTAATGTTTCCCACTTCTCTGCCTGCTTTCTTCAGCTTTATTCTAATTTTTCCACAGAGTGGATCATGGTTACTATTGCAGTCAGCTCCTGGCATGGTTTTTGTTGTCAGTAATGCATTTCGGAATAGTTTGTTGATTAATATGTAGTCTGTCTGGTTAAAAGACTTTTTTGTTTGGGCTGCACCACGTTGTCAGTCTTCGAGGATGTTGTTTAAACCAGGTGTTTCCTACAACCATGCTGTGTATTCTTGCCCATTCAATTAATTTATAACCTCTGTCATTCTTCTCCCCCAGTCCATAGTCACCAACGATGTCTGAAGTTCTTCCTTTACCAACTTTGGCATTAAAATCTCCCATGACTATAGTAACTTCATGTGACTTTGTGTGTTTTAGGGCTGTCTCTATGTCATTATAAAATATATGTACATCTTCTTCAGAACTTTCAGATGTTGGAGCGTACACTTGTATAATATTTATGTTTATTGGTCGTCCTTTCAGTTGGGCTAGCAGAACTCGGTCTGAAATGTTCAGATATCCTACAGTTGTCCTTGCTGTTTGCTTGTCAAATATTATTCCTGCTCCTCGTTCATGTTTCTCACTTCCTGAATATATTATTGTATATTTATCAGAGTTTATCTTCCCTGCATCTGTCCATCTATCTTCACTCATTCCTAATATGTTGATCTTCATCCTTTCCATTTTCTAATTTTAAAGCCTGGAATAAAGTTCTAACATTCCATGTTGCTATTTTGAACTTGTTAGTTTTGCCACCAATAGCTTGATGACGATCTGGCCTCACCCGTGGCTCGTGAGCTGCCCTACCGGACGAGGCTGTTCCAGAGGAACATCCATTAACGTCGTTCATGACAAATCTATTACTCTGAATAAGCATAATTGTTCCTGGGAGCTAAACAGTGGTTTCCTGTTGCCTTCTGTCGGTGTGTGTACGGACTCTCCGCTAGCCTTTGGACTCCCTGTCCTACCCGCAAGGCAGTGGGAGTGAGAGGTTTTAAGGCGCCTCTTACCCGCCTGGTATTCCCTTCACTGAGCACCTGAGGCACTTTATAGGAGTAGTAGAGTCACCTACTACCCCACCTCGCTCTCTGAGGCTACCGCCAGTTGGTCCGCGTCTGCTTATTTGGACAACTCCTTATTCACAGTGATCCTCCATATCTGGAGGACTTTCACTATCCGCCACCTGTGACGCGCTGGGTTGGGGATGATCGCCCCAAATTTACCACAGCGAATCTCTTTACATTTTAGTATTTTTTCCTATGCCAAACTTTGAGTTGAGATCTATAATTTAACCTTAGACTAGAATTTTCACATATACATTGGTACAAATATACTAGACTAGAATTTTCACATATACATTGTTACAAATATATTTCCCCAGTCAGTCAATCACTACCTAAAATAGCACTAAGATGGACACCACAGGGGAACAGAAGTAAGGGTAGACCAAAAGAGACATGGAGAAGAACAACAGAAAGGATGTTGAGCAATAGAGGGCTCACCTGGGCAAGAGCAGAAAAAAGACGAAGGACAGGCATTTGTGGAACACCTTTGCGGAAGCCCCATGTGCCCTGGGCACTTAAAGTTCAGAGAGAGAGAGAGAGAGAGAGAGAGAGAGCGAGTCAGTCAGTCATTTGCATGTCCCTTTTCGGAACTTTGGTTCCCTAACAGCTCTCCTGTAAGTCTCTCGGTTGTAAGCAACATGCCCTGCTGCTGATGCATCCATATGCAGACTATCAACGATGTCTTGCAGCCATCTTCGCCTTGGTCTTCCTCTCTTTCTTTTTCCCATTATGTACTCTTCCGTGACGGTCTTCTTTAAACTATCATGAAGTTTAATCTATCCAAACTATTTAAGTTTTCTCCCTTTAATCCTCTTTACTAGCCAGCCTTCTTCAATATTAAGTTCTTGTAGTGTGTATATATATATATATATATATATATATATATATATATATATATATATATATATATATATATCTGCTCGCAAGTTGAATATTTATCACGCGGATTGAATATTTTGCTAACAGGTTGAATATTTAGCACGCGGAGTGAATATTTTGCATACGAGTGTAATATTTTTCAACTTGAACCGAATAAATCATAAAGAGTGCACTGCTTATCAGGTTTTTTTTAGATAAATTGAATCACATTACAATGGTTCAGTTGTTTTCAGATAATAAAGCGTCACTTTCATATGTTAGAGCACATAGTGATATATCAATTTTTTCATACTCTTTAGAGTTTGTTGCGTTATTTTATAGATTCCACATCCACGTCACCATCTTCTCCATCAGGTGCCGAGCCGGCTGGCTTTAGCTGTTATGCTTCTCCAGAGTACATGCAGGCCATTAGCTCAGTTGGTGATGTTCTCTCACACCATCACGTCAGACTGTCCAGTATCATTTCTCTTGGTCTTCCTCTTGATCTTCTTCCTTCTATTTTTCCTGTTGTTATAATATTTTCAATGCCCCCTCTTCTCATTGCATGTCCTATGAAAGTACGTCAGATTTTTCTATCTCTCCAGCTCTTCTCATACATTAGTTATTTTTGCTGTCCAGAGAATTCACAACATTCTTCTAATAAACCACATTTCTGCTGTTTCCAATGATTTTTGTGCAGACCTGCCTACTCACTCCCATATAACAAAATAGCTCAATATACCATTAAGACTCGTTTTCTAACGTTCATTGATAAGGATGTGTTGTATAATATGTTTCTCATTCTCTGAAATGCAGTCTTTACTTGACCTATTCTGTTCTTATTTTTTTTTCTGCATTTCCCATCTGAAGTTATTACTGCTCCAAGGTATTTGAATTTCTGCACCTGCTTTAGAATAGTTCCGTTTAATTTAATACTGCATGTTGGTGGATTCTGTGTCTTAGATATAAACATAGTTTCTGTCTTTTTGATGTTCAAAGTAAGGTCTTTCTGTTCACTTTCTTTGGCGACTTTCTCCAAGAGATTTTGCAGGTCTTGCTGGTTTTCAGTTTGCAACAATTATTTTTTTTAGAAAATCACATAGATAAAATCAAATCTAACATTTTTTTTAACTGAGTGAGAAAGAGAACTAGTGAGGTATTATGTAGGAAAACATTTGTCAAAAATGCATTTTTTTTAGAAACCGTGAAGAAATAATTTTGACTTTTATGTTCGAAATTTTAAGTCCGTCCACAGTTCCCCATGGAACATCAGAAAATATAAGCCAAGAGTGTCTTCGCCGATACTCTAAGATAAGTGGAGAAACAAGCCAAGCGTATCTTCGCGGATACTCTAAGATAAGTGGAGAAACAAGCCACGCGTGTCTTCGCGGATACTCTAAGATAAGTGGAGAAACAAACCAAGCGTGTCTTCGCGGATACTCTAAGATAAGTGGAGAAACAAGCCAAGCGTGTCTTCGCGGATACTCTAAGATAAGTGGAGAAACAGAAATCAGGAAACTTATTTCTGTCTTCCACTTCAGGTTGGATTTCAAGCCCATTCTGTTAATAATGTGAATATGAGGACTAAAATGACAGACATTTGTAACAAGAAATTAGAAGATATGAGGATATAAGCTGGAATACCATAGAGGAGAAAATATCGTCAAAGAACAAAAATCTTCGACCGGACGGTAGATGAAACGTCTGTGATGACTTGGTAGGAAGGAGGGTTACGCAGACGGCAGCCAATTAGATTAGGCTCATTGTACATATTCCTTGAAGACAACATTTCTGACTTATTCTTCATTGTTTCGTTATTTTACTGAGCATCAACCACAAAATTAAATATAATCTTTTATTTGTTTATAATTATTCACCCATTGGGGACATAGTAAATTTAAAAGAAAAACAAATCTAACTTCCGGGCCAATAATATCAGTTTCATTAAACTTCAAAAACGGACATCAGTGGATTATTTTCTGAAAAATGAGCTGGTGTTTAGCAATGACAGAGTAACGGTTTAAGTCTCCATTTAAACATTCTCTACGTTCCATTATGCGCAATTCTGAACACAGTCTCTTACAAGTCATAGCTAAGTTCTCCATTTTATTTATTTATTTTTTTATTCTATTGTTTTCCATTCCTACTTTTTACATAGCAGACATGTGAATTTATATTTTATCTTCTCTCTGACTCGGTGACTGCTGAGATAGATCATAACTCCGGTCAACTGCTCTCAGTTCTTTTCCTTTGTCGTTTTAGTTTTCTACAAACTCTCAGAGTAGTTAAGTACAAAGATGTATGATTAGTCTTGGAAAGATAATAGACACAACACTTTAGACGTGAGAGAAGGAAACATAACAAGAGAATTACCTTGGACTCGAACACGGACTCTGGCAGTGCATGCAACCGCCTAGCCACGATAAACAACTCACTATCCATCAAGTCTTTGCTAGATGGCAGAGTAGATAGAGCACTAGATATGTGTATTTTTCTCGCGTAGTGTGCACTTTTTTTTAACTTAACCAAACAAAAAGAACTGGCTTCTTAACACCATAAAAATGAAAAAGCTGAGATACTTTGTCCACATCAAGAGACACAACAGCTTGGAGAGGCTGATAGTAAAAGGCAAAGTTCCCGGCAAAACAGAAATGGGACGACCTGGTCGCAGGTGGACTCAGGACATCATGAAAAGTTTGAATATGTCAAATGATGTGAGACCAGAGCAGACGTGTTGTGCGAGACGCTGGTCAACTTGCGCGTGACCGTATTGCTCTCAGGGAGGCTGTGAGAGGGACAACTTTCTGGAAAGGACATGTCACATGAATGAACAGCCATGTACTAAACCATTCTACTTGTGAAAGCTTCATTGTTTCTCATTTCAAGAATGTGCTACACATTCTGAAACTTCTCATACACCTTACTTCAAATTTATTATGGCTCATAAACAGAAATGTTACAAATAAATACATGTAAGTATGTTTTTAATGTAGTAAAAGCAATATATTATACACAAGAAATGTTATTAAAGAAAAAATAAACAAAATTGGTTATCTAATATTATTGTTGGTTGAAATTTGAAATCGTTTGCATGGTCTAAACTCTGCTCTGATATTTGCCTCTGTTTAAAAAAAAAAAAAGAAATCAACTGAACGATCTCTGGACTTGGACCTTTTCCAGTTCATCTTGCGAGAGGAATGTTACGGCCGACTTACTGTTGTTTTTGTCTGATGTAGGTCACTGTCTGAGTCGTACTGCCAATTGTCACTTTCTGAAAACAAATAGTAATAATAATAGTAATAACGATAAAGTAAGTATCTTAGCACAAAAGTATGATCCAAAAACAAAGCTTGTTTAGCTAAATAGTTAGTTCAGAGAAGCCAATTTCTGCTTTTAGTGTAAATTCTCATTATTTCTGGTTAAGAGGTAAATGAAAGCATCCATCTCCCTACAGCCTGTTAAGTCTCTATTCACTTTTATAACACTCAGCATATGAGAACCCTTCTCAAGAGTTCCACTTGAAGATGAAAAATGATCTAATTATGGAAATGGAATATATAGGCTCATACAGACTGCAAACTGTAACAGAAATACATATACACAACAGACAATACATAATACAGACAATACTTAATACAGACAATACATAATACACACAATACATAATACGCACAATACATAATACATACAACACATAATACAGACAACACACACACCAAACATAAGCAAAACTTGAAGCAACATAATGCATAACTCACACTCCACAAACAATACATACACAATAGGCAGCACACAAAGAATGGAACATATTCTGTACATAACACACACAACAGAACACATAATAAATACACACAACACATACAATACAGATTACATGTAACACACAGAACACATACACAATACTTAACACATCACATACATACTACATAACACACACGACGCAATACATACACAATACACAGCACACATAATACTTAACACACACGACGGAATATATACACAACACACGGCACGCAACTCATACACAATACATAAACCCACGACAAAACACATACATAATACATAACACACAACCCAAACACAATACATGAGTTGTAGAACACACAACTCACGCATACATTATACAACACACACAACGTAAACTTAGACAACAAACACACGATACATATCAAACACAACACATACCGCACGCACACAACATATAAAATACACAAAACAAAACATGTTGTACAAGATATACAGGATAGATATCGTAATGGCTTGTGTGTGTACGGGTATATATGTATTTTCTTTTTGTTGACAACAATGAAGATATTCTTGCCTCAATATGGATTGATTTTTAATATCCACTTCATCGTACGTGTAGCAACGCACGGGAGGTAATTCAGTAAATTTTGTTGGACATTTGTTGTGGTAGTTGTCGTTGCTATGAGCCGGTAATAGCGGATGTTACTCCGAAGAAGTGTCTGTCAGGCTCCGTTGTTTGTATGCTAGTTAGGAATGATTGTGGAAGTGCCTTATGGCAGGGAAACCTATCGCCAATCAGTATATTTTGTGTGTCTCCATCATCATCTTCATCTTTTTCATTCAATAAATATCTTGTCATGTGTTAAGCCAAAGTTCTGTTGGGGTACAGCGATGTGTTCGCCAACATAAAGGAGAAGTATCTGGAATCTGGTACACTGCATAACAACACCAGGAAGTAAATCAGACTGATTTTCAGCAGATCCGCGTCTAATTCTAAGTGTTGTGCCGCGTGGCGTAGGCGATCATTTCTCTCCACAATTCCTTGCCTCGAGACTTGATTATGAGATCCGTCGGCGACTTTCTTCCTAGCCACACTGACAGACCATCCAGTAACTTCTCTCTCTGTCTTCTTCTGTCTCTTCTTCCCTGAAATTGTTTTTCCAGTTGCTATAGTGTGTTCCAATTTTTCTCTTCTCATGAAATGTCCTGTTTGTTCCTAATTGTCCTGAGAGACGCACCACACTGGCATATTCTGGTACATTTGAGCACTTCAGTGCCTGTCACTGCCACTATTTCAGTCGCTCTTATCAACCACCACCACAAGTACTGTTATACCGGTGCCTTAATATAGGCATTGTTATATATACATATATATATATATATAACATTCTGTTGCTAATTTCTCAAATCGCCTTCCTCTATTTTTTAAATTTTGCAAATAAAGCATAGTCTATCTATACACCGTAGTCCATCTATACACCGTAGTCTATCTATACACCGTAGTCTATCAATACACCATAGTCTATCTATACACCATAGTCTATCTATACACTGTAGTCTATCTATACACCGTAGTCTATCTATACATCATATTCTATCTATACACCATAGTCTGTCTATACACTGTAGTCTATCTATACACCGTAGTCTATCTATACACCATAGTCTATCTATACACTGTAGTCTATCTATACACTGTAGTCTATCTATACACCGTAGTCTATCTATACATCATGGTCATCTATACACCGTAGTCCATCTATACACCGTAGTCTATCTATACACCGTAGTCTATCTATACATCATAGTCTATCTATACACCATAGTCTATCTATACACCGCAGTCGATCTATACACTATAGTCTATCTATACACTGTAGTCTATCTATACACCATAGTCTATCTATACACCATAGTCTATCTATACACTGTAGTCTATCTATACACCATAGTCTATCTATACACTGTAGTCTATCTATACACTGTAGTCTATCTATACACCGTAGTCTATCTATACACCATGGTCATCTATACACCGTAGTCCATCTATACACCGTAGTCTATCTATACACCGTAGTCTATCTATACATCATAGTCTATCTATACACCATAGTCTATCTATACACCGCAGTCTATCTATACACTATAGTCTATCTATACACTGTAGTCTATCTATACACCATAGTCTATCTATACACCATAGTCAATCTATACACTGTAGTCTATCTATACACCATAATCTATCTATACACCATAGTCTATCTATACACCATAGTCTATCTATACACTGTAGTCTATCTATACACCGTAGTCTATCTATACACTGTAGTCTATCTATACACCGTAGTCTATCTATACACCATAGTCTATCTATACACCATAGTCTATCTATACACTGTAGTTTATCTATACACCGTAGTCTATCTATACACCGTAGTCTATCTATACACCATTGTCTATCTATACACCGTAGTCTATCTATACACCATAGTCTATCTATACACTGTAGTCTATCTATACACCGTAGTCTGTCTATAAACCGTAGTCTATTTATACACTGTATCTATACACCGTAGTCTATCTATACACCGTAGTCCATCTATACACCATAGTCTATCTATACACCGCAGTCTATCTATACACTATAGTCTATCTATACACTGTATTCTATCTATACACTATAGTCTATCTATACACCATAGTCTATCTATACACTGTAGTCTATCTATACACCATAGTCTATCTATACACTGTAGTCTATCTATACACTGTAGTCTATCTATACACCGTAGTCTATCTATACACCGTAGTCCATCTATACACCGTAGTCTATCTATACACTGTAGTCCATCTATACACCGTAGTCTATCTATACACTGTAGTCTATCTATACACCGTAGTCTGTCTATACACTGTAGTCTATCTATGTTCTGTAAAGTACTTACGAGTATCATCTTGTTTCCAGACACCCATTTCAGCGTTCTTATGTTATAGTGTGGTAGCGACTCACTTCTACAATTTGTCAATAAATGTTGTCCTTCTATGTCAGTGCGACACTGCAAAAGTTCAAGCATGCAGTGTCAGCGTAAGTACAAATCTCAATAAAGTGGAAACTGTGTTCCCGTGTAAAAAAAAAAGCAAGATGAAGAGATAAGTGGAAATGAACAGAAAAAAATATAGTTCAAGTTTTGGTGCAATCAAGCAAAAATAAACTGAAATAACAGTAAACAAATGTTATGAATATGCACTGCTCAAAACATGACAAAGGCCACTTATCAAATCTCACGATATTAAAAATACAAAAATGAGATATGAATTATATATAAGAACATTGATCTTCAGCCATTTAGGCATCAGACTGCGATAATTATATGAAGAATAACAAACGTATATGGAAGTAATTGCTGGTTATTTGGATACACCCTTCTTTCTGAATATCAGAGATGCTGGCGGTTGAAATAGAGATGGTCAGTAATGTGTGTTGCCTGGCAACGTTATGTGTGACCACCTCGAGTGTTGATATAAGCCAGGCAACGTTGTGTGTGACCACTACGAGTGTTGATACAAGCCAGGCAACGTTGTGTGTGACCACCACGAGTGTTGATACAAGCCAGGCAACGTTGTGTGTGACCACCACGAGTGTTGATACAAGCCAGGCAACGTTGTGTGTGACCACCACGAGTGTTGACACAAGCCACGCAACGTTGAATATAGCAGATACAATCAGCCTCCTGGCAGTGTTCTCGGAGGTACGGTCTGCCACGCCTGCTGCAGGTTTCAGGTCACCAGCCGGTGGATGGTTTACCTCTTTCTGACAGTCCCAAAATGTCCCAGAACGTCTCGGTTGGGTTGAGATCAGGTGAGAGTTCCGGTCAGTCCCCCCTGGTAACTTGGCGCTGCTGGAAGAAGTCATTAACCACACCTGCTCTGTGGGGACGGGCGTTGTCGTCCTGTATCCCAGCGCTTCGCCCTATAGCCTGAAGTGCTGAAAGTACAAGAGGCTGAACAGTACTTTCTCTATACCTAATTCCTGTCAGGTCTCCTTGGAAACCATGCTGGGGCGTTCTGTGTGATTCATTTCAAAGTCACTCAAAACCATGATTGAGCCACCTCCATAGAGAGCATGTTCCTTAACCATGGCATCTCTGGGCCGTCTCCACACACGACTTCTGCCATCGTTAAACAACAATGTGAACCTTGACTCATTTCTAAATACCAACATGGACCACTACTGGCGTGTCCACGCCAGGTGAAGCCGAGAGCAAGCAAGACGGGCAGCACAATGGACTCGCGCAACACGTGAATTAATTAGTACAAGTATATAACTATACAAACCTGAGTATATAATTATACACTACGTTCCTCTAAGGCATTCATATCCTCTCTGCACTAAGCACTACTCCTTTGTAACACATGGTTCACAACCCCTTCTCACTGCATCAGACTACAACTCTTCTACCCCAGCTACAACCACATATTCTACCTTCTCCTGACTAGATCACCATTGTATCACTCTATCCCATTTCAGCTCTCTCCCACCTCTCACACATCACAAGTCTCCATTTAAACATTCTCTACATTCCACTATGCGCACTTCTGAACACAGTCTCTTACAAGTCACAGCTAAGTTCTCCATTTTATTTTTTTAAATACTATTTTTTCCATTCCTACTTTTTACATAGCAGACATGTGAATCTATATTTTATCTTCTATTTCTTCGTCCTGTGTGTATGATTAAGATGCAAGCCGAAACTTCATGGCCGTGTCCTCGTTAATTAATCTGGCAAAAATAGAACGTCCGCGTTTTTGTCTCTGGCAAGGAATGAGTTAATAAAACTTGTTGCGAATAACCTGTTCCTTTTACTACATATAGCAGCATGCATTCGTGTATTTATCTGTAACATTTCCGTTTATGAACCATAATAAATGTAAAGTATGGTATGTGAGCAGTTTCATAGTTTGTAACAAATTTTTTAAATGAGAAACAATGAAACTTTCGCACTGTAGAGTGGTTTAGTACATGGCTGTTCATTCATATGACGTGTCCTTTCCAGAACGTTGTCCCTCTGACAGCCTCCCTGATTGCACTACGGTCCCGAGCAAGTTGACCAGCGCCTTGCAGTGACACATTCAGACTTCCCGTGATGTTCTGAGTCCATCTACAGCGAGGTCGTCCCTTTTCTCTTTTGCCGGGCACTATGTCTTCTACTATCAACCTCTCCAAGCTGTTGTGTCTCTTGATGTGGCCAGGCACTAAGCCTTCTACTATCAACCTCTCCAAGCTGTTGTGTCTCTTGATGTGGCCGGGCACTATGTCTTCTACTATCAACCTCTCCAAACTGTTGTGTCTCTTGATGTGGCCAGGCAAAATGTCTTCTACTATCAACCTCTCCAAGCTGTTGTGTCTCTTGATGTGGCCGAAGTATCTCAGGTGTGTAGTTTTTATGGTGTTAACAAGCCAGTTTGTTTGTTTGTTGTTGTTGTTTTTTTTTGGTTAAGTAAAAAAATTAGCAAAGTACGCGAGAGTAATACACATGTCTCGTGCTCTATCCACTAGGCCATCTGACAAAAACTTGATGGATAGTGAGTTGTTTTTCGTGGCTAGGCGGTTGCATGCACTGCCAGAGTCCATGTTTGAGTCCAAGGTAATTCTCTTGTTATGTTTCCTTCTCTCACGTCTAAAGTCTTTGTCCATTATCTTTCCACGACTAATCATACGTCTTTATACTTAACTACTCTGAGAGTTTGTAGAAAACTAAAACGACAAAGGAAAAGAATTGAGAGCAGTTGACCAGAGTTATGATCTACGATGGTCATACCGAAAGTCGTGGGCAAATATTTTTTAAAAATCATAATTTATTAAAAGAGAAAATATAATATATCACCTTTATCTGCATCCTTTTCTTCATCTTTCAACATAGTCTCCATTTCTCTGCACACATTTTCCCCTTCGCTTTGCAAGTTTGATAATACCCTACCGGTAGAATTCCGTTCCAGCTGACCGAAGGCACAGACGCACTGCTTTCTGGACGTTCTCTCCTGTGTCGTAGTGATGGCCTCGCATTTGTTCTTTCACAAAACCGAAAAGATAGTAATTACTGGGTGCCAGGTCGGGGCTATAGGCAGGGTGTGGAAGAACTTCCCAACAGTTTTTCTGAATTTTCTCAGTTGAGTGATGGTTTTTCTCACAGCTTTGTGATCTTCAGTCAACAAACGTGGAACCTAGCAGGCACAAACTTTTCTATAGCCTAGGGTTTCAAACATTTCCCGTACTGCATTGTGTCTGTTCCAAGATTTATAGCGATTTCAGACAGTGTGACACGTCTGTCTTGTTTAATGATGTCGTCAACCCTTTCCACGTTGCCTTCAGTGGAGGCAGTTCGTGGGCGACCGCTGCGAGGCATATCTTATATACTCGTGTTTCCATCTGTGAAATGTTTCACCCACCTCCTAACACTGCTAGCACCCATACACACATCTCCACAAGCAAGTTGAAGTCTTTGGTGAATTTAAGCAGCGGGGACGTCCTCTTTAACGAGGAACACAATAACAGCACGTTGACGAAAAGACACATTAGCACCCGCCATTTTGTTTATGTTCCGCGAGGTCACGTGACACATGGTGGTTACGTCATGTGACCTCTACATGAAGTGCAAAGGATAAAGATTAGGATGATACGTTTATATTTTCTAAAACTATAATTTCTGATTTTTAAAAAGAATTTGCTCACGGCTTTCGGTATAACAGCCGTAGTACAGCAATCATCGCGCCAGTCGTGTTCCCTAAGCCATTGCTAAACATCAGATCATTTGTCAGAGGAACTAAATGGCATGCGGGAAGAGAGTTCCGCAAGGGGCAGGCAAATGAATGAATGAATGATTGAATACCTCACTAATTGTGTCTCTTTCTCAAAAATTTTACATTTGATTTTATCTATGTGATTTAACTTTTTTTTTGTGTGTGCTGCAAACCACCGTTAATGGATATGGTTGTGCAGTCAAGACAGAAGAAGGGATGAGTGAATGGTTCCAGATTGAAACAGGTGTGAAACAAGGATGTATACTGTCTCCTTTACTTTTTGGGATTACAATAGACTTCATAATGACAAAATGCTGCACAGGTAACACAGGTATTGACTGGGTACATGGGACCCAACTAGAAGATCTTGATTTTGGTGATGACATAACTCTTATCAGTAATAATGTGAATTCCATGCAAGAAAAAACAGATAGCCTATCTTCACTGGCTAGCAAAATAGGACTTGAAATTAACAAGGACAAAACAAAAATAATGAAAATTCCCATCAATCAAAATGGAAAAATACACATAGAAGGGACAGATATTGAAGAAGTCAATCAATTTGCATACCTTGGCAGCTACATAGACCAGGATGGTGACACTAGAAAGGAAGTTAGGATCAGAATTGCAAAAGCAGCATCAATCTTCAAGAATCTTGAGAACATATGGAATTCAAAAGTTATAAGCACAAAAACCAAGTTAAGACTATTCAATTCAAATGTAATATCCACCCTCATTTATGCATGCGAAAGCTGGAAAACAACTAAAGAAATAGAAAAGAAATTAGACTCTTTTGAAAACAAATGCCTAAGGAAAATACTCGGCATCAAGTGGAATGAATTCAAGAACAATGCAGAGATAAGACAGATGACTGAACAACAACCAGTCTCACGGGTGATCAGGAAAAGGAGATGGACATATGTTGGTCACTTGATGAGAAGAAATGATCAGAGAATCCCAAAACAAGCTATCAAGTGGAACACAACAGGCCGAAGAAAAAGGGGCAGACCGCGTGAAACTCTGAAGAGGACATTATTAAGAGAGGCCAAGTTAACAGGCATAAAATCCTTTGTTGAGGTTGAAAGACTCGCCGAAGACAGGAAAAATTGGCGAACTACTTTGCAAGCCCTATGTGACGTCTAACGGCACGGGAAGGATATAAGATAAGAAACCACCGTTTGTTGCTTTATACTCGATTCTGTTTTACTTCTTGGAGTTACATTATCAAGACGTTTTTACTTCTAGCATTTACATTATCAAGACGTTTTTACTTCTTGCAGTTACATTATCAAGACGTTTTTACTTCTTGCAGTTACATTATCAGGACGTTTTTACTTCTTGCAGTTACATTATCAAGACGTTTTTACTTCTTGCAGTTACATTATCAAGACGTTTTTACTTCTTGCAGTTACATTATCAAGACGTTTTTACTTCTTGCAGTTACATTATCAAGACGTTTTTACTTCTTGCAGTTACATTATCAAGACGTTTTTACTTCTTGCAGTTACATTATCAAGACGTTTTTACTTCTTGCAGTTACATTATCAAGACGTTTTTACTTCTTGCAGTTACATTATCAAGACGTTTTTACTTCTTGCAGTTACATTATCAAGACGTTTTTACTTCTTGCAGTTACATTATCAAGACGTTTTTACTTCTTGCAGTTACATTATCAAGACGTTTTTACTTCTTGCAGTTACATTATCAAGACGTTTTTACTTCTTGCAGTTACATTATCAAGACGTTTTTACTTCTTGCAGTTACATTATCAAGACGTTTTTACTTCTTGCAGTTACATTATCAAGACGTTTTTACTTCTTGCAGTTACATTATCAGGACGTTTTTACTTCTTGCAGTTACATTATCAGGACGTTTTTACTTCTTGCAGTTATATTATCAAGACGTTGTTTAAGTCCATCCACAGTACTGGTTCATTCACATTGTGATTTCAGTTTCAGATTTCTAAATCATGAGTACAATTTCTTCTTTCATCTCCTCATAAATCTTTTCGTACACTGTATGAACTGGCAACGGATTTGTTGCTTGTTATTGTTCACCCTGAGCTGTTTCAGGCAATTCTTCCGTTCTGTGAGAAAAATGCTTCAATTTTTCATGTGCATCATTCAGATCGGAGCTGATATCATCTGTTTCCTAGTTTACTATCTCCAGTATGTCAGATTTTGATCAGTGCCTGGACTGTTCCATGCTGATCACAAATCATGCTCTGGAGATATTTAGGGCTTCACTTGCTTCTGCTATTGTCGTATTGACCACAAATCAAGAAATCTGTGTTCACTTTAGTCTTTATCCACATACATCCTGCACTAATCTGGATCTTGTTAACTTCTCTTAATCCCAGAAGATCATCGAGTCTGGGTATCTTGTCTTCTATTGTCTCTACAGAACTCTTGTGTTTCTCTGACTAAACAAACCCGGTGACATTTGTTGCTTTCCGAAGACGTCTCTGTTCACATGTGCTTATTTCATTCTGTTGTTTCTTAATAAGTGGCCATGTCTGGTGTTGGTAGCACAGAGTTAGTAGGAATATGCTATTAATTAGTTTTTTAGTAGTTTCAAGTGGGATGTTGGAGTGTGTAAGCAGCGGGGATATCTGGTATGTAACAGCATTGGCTTTTTGTGTTTTAAAATCAATTTCTTTATCAGCTTCCAATCTTCTGTGAACATGCAACCAAGATACTTGAAATAATTTGACTTGTTCTATTTTGCTGTCTTCAATATCTACATTCAATGGGCTTGGCACTCTGCTAACTTTCATGGTCTCTGTCTTGGCAGTGTTGATTTTCATATTATAATGTTTACAACTCTGATGGAGATTAAGATCTTGTAAGCACTTCGGGTCCTTGTGTGATATACATACAACTTCTCAGCTCTTACTACATATCTTGAACGTGTGTGGTCTTCGCTGAGTATATTAGAAATTCCCGACACTAAGTACCAGATCAGCTGAGAAAACGTGGATCTGTTCGCTAGTGGACTATCATCTTGTAGATTCTTTCTTCTGTTTCGGTTGTCTCGTTCTTCTGTGTGACTCTCTCCTCCCCTCCTTCTCTTTGATCATCTGATCGTTGTCTGCCGATCTTCTTGATCATCTGATCATTGTCCGCCGATATCCTTGATCATCTGATCATTGTCCGCCGATATCCTTGATCATCTGATCGTTGTCTGCCGATCTTCTTGATCATCTGATCGTTGTCTGCCGATATCCTTGATCATCTGATCATTGTCTGCCGATCTCCTTGATCATCTGATCGTTGTCTGCCGGTCTCCTTGATCATCTGATCGTTGTCTGCCGATCTCCTTGATCATCTGATCATTGATGGCCGATCGTCTTGATCATCTGATCGTTGTCTGCCGATCTCCCTGATTTTCTCTCTCTTTTCTTTGTGTCTTCTCTATCTTCTGACAAATCTTCCCTGACTGTCTCCATCTTTCCGTCGCCGGGTGGGTCATCAAAGGCCAACATGTCAAAGCTACCTATTGGTCAGCTGGTTTTCACGTGTCCAGTCCTGGATATGTCATGTGGAATACGTCAATCTCTTCCCTCTTCTGGTCCAAATATACGTTCTTGCCTGTTGAATCAAGGTGTGATTACCTGTTAATTCACCTGTTATGGATGATGTATCTGACAACTGCCGCCTGTGAGGTATTAGGCGTCATGTTTTAGTCTTTCTCTGTTGTAATAGGGTCGATTCAATCGTCTAACTAGTTGGTGGATATTACACCATGTCTCGATTCGATCGTCTAACTAGTTGGTGGACATTACACCGTGTCTCGATTCGATCGTCTAACTAGTTGGTGGACATTACACCGTGTCTCGATTCGATCGTCTAACTAGTTGGTGGACATTACACCGTGTCTCGATTCGATCGTCTAACTAGTTGGTGGACATTACACCGTGTCTCGATTCAATCGTCTAACTAGTTGGTGGACATTACACCGTGTCTTGATTCAATCGTCTAACTAGTTGGTGGACATTACACCGTGTCTCATTTTTCTCAATCCTTATTACGATGGAAAATCTTGGCGCCCGTTATCTTGTTTTTATGTCTTCTCCAGTTTGTTTACTGTCCTCCTGTTTGTTACTCTTCTCCAGCTTGTTTCCTCTTCTCCAGCTTGTTTCCTCTTCTCCAGCTTGTTTAATCTTCACCAGTTTGTTTACTCTTCTCCAGTTTGTTTACTCTTCTCCAGTTTGTTTACTCTTCTCCAGTTTGTTTACTCTTCACCAGTTTGTTTACTCTTCTCCAGTTTGTTTACTCTTCTCCAGTTTGTTTACTCTTCTCCAGTTTGTTTACTCTTCTCCAGTTTGTTTACTCTCCTCCAGTTTGTTTACTCTCCTCCAGTTTGTTTACTCTCCTTTAGTTTGTTTACTCTCCTCCAGTTTGTTTACTCTTCTCCAGTTTGTTTACTCTTCTCCAGTTTGTTTACTCTTTTCGGCGTTATCCAGAACTAATCGTCTATTACCGTGGGAACTCACTTTGTCAGGGGTTCTCAACTTTCTCTATATTCTGAGCTCTTTGTGGTCTCTTATTCCATCTTAATTCTACTAAAAAAATAACAACAACAGTCCTGAGTGTTGACATGAATGAGAGGTACAATTACTACCAACGTCAGTGTTTAAGGACTGGGTGTGGATTCCTCTTGTTCAGTGTAAACAACAAGGGTGTATTGGACTTACCAATACGAGACTGTCCTCAGTGACTTATTTATACGAGACTATCCTCAGTGACTTATTTATACGAGACTATCCTCAGTGACTTATTTATACGAGACTATCCTCATTGACCTATCAATACGAGACTATCCTCAGTGACCTATTTATACGAGACTATCCTCAGTGACTTATTTATACGAGACTATCCTCATTAACTTATCAGTACGAGACTATCCTCAGCGACTTATACGAGACTATCCTCATTGACTTATCAATACGAGACCATCCTCAACACTAAATGTTGTTGCATGGAGAAAAGGGGACCCAACAAATGTAAGAAACTAATGCAAGATCGAGGGCAAAAATGGAGATCTTGAAATTCTGAGATAAGAAATACAGATGAATTATGGTACAGATGAAATGAGTTACGGTTGGCACATGTGAATCAAGACTTGAAGCTATGATTCGTGTTTGTAGAAATTTTGTTCTGGGCAATGTTTATCATTATTTTGTGTTTACAATTTTCACATTTTGTCTCATACGTCACTTTGTTATACTAAACAATTGCTCAGGAAAGATTGCTAATGTGAATCTACCATAATTTCAATATTGTCTAATAAGATGCTACATAATGTAACACACATATTCTTTGTGCTCTAATATTCTTCATTATTATGAACGATTTTTATGGAATATTTCTGTTGCATAGGACATATTGATTGAAAACGATTAATATTTTTTTTATTGTTTTCATTCAATACGTCTTTTATGCATAGGTTTTTGGCCAGCTGGTAATATTTTTATGCATAGGTTTTTTTATTGTATCCTCCAATTTACAATAAATAATTGGAGGATACAATAAAATACCTTTGGTATGCTGACGATAGAGTACTGATAGCTGAGAACCAACAAGACCTGCAAAATCTCTTGGATAAAGTCGCTAAAGAAAGTGAACAGAAAGGCCTTACTTTGAACATCAAAAAGACAGAGACTATGGTTATATCTAAGAAACAGAATCCACCAGCATGCAGTATTAAATTAAACGGAACTATTCTAAAGCAGGTGCAGAAATTCAAATACCTTGGAGCAGTAATAACTTCAGATGGGAAATGCAGAACAGAAATTAGGAACAGAATAGGCCAAGCAAAGACTGCATTTCAGAGAATGAGAAACATATTAGCTAACATATCTTTATCAATGAATGTTAGAAAACGAGTCCTAAAATGCTATATTGAACCTATCTTGTTATATGGAAGTGAATCAGGGACAATAGGCAAGTCTGCACAAAAATCATTGGAAGCAGCAGAAATGTGGTTTATTAGAAGAATGTTGCGAATCCCCTGGACAGCAAAAATAACTAATGAAGAATGTATGAGAAGAGCTGGAGAGACAAAAAACTTGTGAAAAAGATAAGAGAGAGAGACAATGTACTTTCATAGGACATGCAATGAGAAGAGGGGGCATTGAAAATATTATAACAACAGGAAAAATAGAAGGAAGAAGATCAAGAGGAAGACCAAGAGAAATGATACTGGACAGTCTGACGGGATGGTGTGAGAGGAGATCACCAACTGAACTGATGGCCTGCATGAAGGATCGTGTACTCTGGAGAAGCATAATAGCCAACGCCAGTCGGCACGGCACATGATGATGATGATGAGGTTTTTTTTTTTGTAGTTAAAATTATGGCTAAATATGATTTCTGTGATGGAAATTAGTTAATATTTCTATATACAGTGTAGTATGTGTACTTTCACTTTATACAACATAACCACTCCGACTAAAACAAGGGGGGTGTGATCGCAAAGTTTGTTTGTATTTTTTGTTTGTGGCAGAAACACAGTACATTATCTTATTAACTGCAAGTCACTTTTTTAAAAAAGAGTCGTAATGTTAACAATATGACTAAAGAAAGGGGGAGGGAGGTAAGTAAGTCAGTCCATTCTAATTAAATAATTATTATGTTCAAATGGAATTAACATTAAATAAAACGTTTTAAGATAGAATAAGAGACCCCATAATCTTAGAATTTAGATAAAGATGAGAAAGCTTGAGGAAATGAACTCCCACAGTAATAGACGGTAACTATATGACTGCAGGATCACAGTCATAGACGGTAACTATATGACTGCTGATTCACAGTAATAGACGGTAATTATATGACTGCTGATTCACAGTAATAGACGGTAATTATATGACTGCTGATTCACAGTAATAGACGTTAACTATACGACTACTGGATCACAGTAATAGACGGTAACTATACGACTACTGGATCACAGTATAAGACGGTAACTATATGACTGCAGGATCACAGTAATAGATGGTAATTATATGACTGCAGGATCACAGTAATAGACAGTAACTATACGACTACTGGATCACAGTAATAGACAGTAACTATATGACTACTGGATCACAGTAATAGACGGTAACTATATGACTGCTGGATCACAGTAATAGACGGTAACTATACGACTACTGGATCACAGTAATAGACGGTAACTATACGACTACTGGATCACAGTAATAGACGGTAACTATATGACTGCTGGATCATAGTAATAGACGGTAACTATATGACTACTGGATCACAGTAATAGACAGTAACTATACGACTACTGGATCCAGTAATAGACGGTAACTATATGACTACTGGATCACAGTAATATGGTAACTATATGACTACTGGATCACAGTAATAGGCGGTAACTATACGACTGCTGGATCATAGTAATAGACGGTAACTATATGACTGCTGGATCACAGTAATAGACAATACCTACACGACTGCTGTATCAAGAAGGCGTTAAGAAGACTTGAAGATCTGAGATAGATGTATGTTCTCGGTATCGCCTAAGATCATTTCTGACCAACAAGTTAGCAGGCACGGTCTCCCATAGTCTTTACCTACAGAATAACCCTCTCAAAACGGCGAAAAAAACAAGATCACAGCTGCCAAGCTCGTTCCCCCGTGAGCACTAATCTATAAGATCGAAGGATACAATGCCGCGTCCACCCAGAAGATGTGAAAAAAGGTCGGCTGACAGATTGAACAGTTTCGATTATAATAAAGATCTGTAATCTGTCTGTAATCAGAGACTGGCATTCCCGCTCTCTGGAAGTGCTCCGCCTTCAGTTCAAACACCCAATGGAGCGTCCGTCTGCTGATGGAGCCAATCACACACTGGTTGTGGGTAATGCGCGCTAAACCACTTCGTTCAGAAAAACCTTCACCTCCCCTCTTCTCCCCCAGTTCTATCATCCTCCTGATGTTATACAACTGAGAAAGAATAACCACGCCCCCCCCCCCACATAATCTCGCAGAACAACAGTTGCTGGAATCACGGGGTGTTGACATGTAGCAGAAAATTCAGGACAGTGCGGACAGACCTATTTAGATTCTGGAAGATGACGCTCTTGTTTCATAACTGACTTCCTCTTTGTAGTTTCCTGTGAGGTTGTGTGCTCCGAGCAACGTCCTCCAGGTTTTACATGTGGACTGAGAGAAAATCTTGACAATCTTCAGCATGAAGACGTGGCTTGGTAGACTGAGAGAAAATCTTGACAATCTTCAGCATGGAGACGTGGCTTGGTAGACTGAGAGAAAATCTTGACAATCTTCAGCATGAAGACGTGGCTTGGTAGACTGAGAGAAAATCTTGACAATCTTCAGCATGAATACGTGGCTTGGTAGACTGAGAGAAAATCTTGACAATCTTCAGCATGAAGACGTGGCTTGGTAGACTGAGAGAAAATCTTGACAATCTTCAGCATGGAGACGTGGCTTGGTAGACTGAGAGAAAATCTTGACAATCTTCAGCATGAAGACGTGGCTTGGTAGACAGTCCGAGTCGTAGGTGGCTCTTATTATTATCAGTTAAGATGTATTTTCTGTACTTGTGCTTGTGCAGTTTGGCAATGTGGTAGATATTTGCAGTTCTTATGGCAGTGTATGTAGCATTATGTGCTAGAGCAGCCCGGAACTGTTTTCTCCTTGTTACAGTGAGTGGTTTGAGTGGTTACTCCACACATTTTGAGCATCTTCATACTCTTTCATCATCCGGATGCGTGTAATAATGTGTTATGAAGTCCAGCCTTGATTACTTGAAGATATTTGTTCGTTTGTCGCTGAGAGTGTTATTCCTGGGTTGCCTGAAAAGTGTTTATCATATCAGGCTTTATGTTTATATTAACATCGGTATGGTGCAGCAGTAACAGTTATATATACTATCCAAAAAAAAGAAACGTATTGGTTATAAAAGCTTCATTTTTTATATGTTATGACCAAAATTTTTTTCCGGGTATCTAGAACCAAACTAAAAATTGTCACGAAGATATCAGGTCCATGATTTAGCGTGAATTTTACTATTCTCGTATATGGTCAGATCCCAGTAGCTGCCCTTGCTAATCACGTATTTTTTTTTACCATAACTCACGTTGCGTTTATGGAAATGTCGTGATTTTTATGGTGAGCACAACTCACTTCCCTTGCAAATGAAACTCCATAAAAGGATGAGGTAACAGAAACATATTCAGCTACATTTCAAGAATAAAATTATACAGCGTCTATCGCAAAATTTACGCAACATTGCTATTGGTCGCTTGCAAGCAGGTGAAAGTCAAGGTCAGGTTGCCAGGCATTTAAACGTGCAGCAGAGTACCATCAGTCGACTTTGGCACCGTTTCCAAGCCACTGGCTCAGCTGAAGACCGGCACCGCAGTAGGCGACCCAGGATTATAGCAGTATTTCTCTTGGCTAGGGGTTACAACCAGGATTGGTATTTAGGAAATAATTAATAGAGTGAGTACCCTTGTTTGAAAGGTAGGTTGGTTGAGACCATTGAGCAGGGGTCTTGGGAAAAGCGTGCAGCATGGAGAAAACTGAATGGGTAGGGATGGTATAAATACCACTCACGATTAGTCTAAAAGAGAGAGCCTTACTTGTTGGTTGTAGCGAGAGCCTTATTTCTTTGTGGTAGGAAAACTTTACTAGTTTGATATAGATGGAGTCTTGTTAGGAAGAGTTTTTAGTAGTGTTAGTTTTTTTATAGTTAATTGGAGGATTTAGGTTTTCTTGTGATGGCTGAGGTTTTGAGTGGAACGTTGTAAGTATGGTTTTATTTGTATAAGGACATTGTAAGGTTTTCGCCCATATGGCGTAGAGTTCTCTCACGCCGGGCATTGTCATTGTAATTTCTGTTCAGCCTGACGGCTACGTTTCCATCCTCATAATTTCACTCCTCATTTTGTCCATCAATAAATGTGTGTTGTCTGAAGATATAACTACACCAATTGGCTTTGTTGGAATTCTCATTGTTGACCAGTTTGTTTTGGTTGGAAGACTGCCAAATTATGTTAAGTTGTTGTATCTGTATTATTCTGTGGAGTTGGAAGCCTGGGTGTCTTGTTGTATTTTCTTAGTGTGTAATATAGAAAATTAGGTTGTTCTATAAAACCAACAACAAGAAGAAATTTATAAGATGAAACTGAACTCCACAAGAAAATCAATCAATCCAGTAGAAAACCATTTTAGTTGGCGCCAATACTATTATAGTGGTGCCTTAAATTCTAAATAGTAAATACTATTATAGTGACAACAGCAGCTGATGATCGCTTTATTCTGGTTCATCACCTCAGAAACAGGTTTACAACAGCTTCCTCAAGTGCCAAGTCATTGCTTGCAGGACGTTGTGTGTCTGATCAAACTGTCCGGAATAGACTGCATGAAGCTGGACTAATGGCACAATGACCTCACTGAGGTCCTGTCTTAACGAGACGCCATCGCCAAAATCGACTTGTTTAGGCCAACCAGCATCGGCCCTGGACAACTGACAATCAATGGAGACGTGTCTTGTTTAGTGACGAATCTTCCTTTTTGTTGCACCGCCATGATATGCGGAGAAGGGTCTACCGTAGGCCAAACGAACTTTTTGCCCAAAATTTCGTTTATGAAGCTCCGCCGCACGGTGGTGGGGGTGTAATGGTATGGGGAATGATCACTTTCAACGGAAGGAGTCCATTGGTGCAGATTGAAGGAGGCTTGAATGAGCAACGATACGTCAATGAAATCCTTCGACCCCACGTCCTTCCATTTTTGGCTGCGCAAAGGTCTGTGTTTCAACAGGACAACGCCAGAACCCATTCTGCACGGTTCACCACACAGTTCCTGACTGCCAACAACATTCTCACCCTTCCCTGGCCACCCCTGTCTCCAGACATGAATCCGATCGACCACCTGTGGGATGAGCTGCAAAGACGTGTTTGTCGCCCGAAACATTTCTCCAGCCAATCATCGTGATCTGTGGCAGGCACTCCAGGAAGAGTGGACACCCATCCAACAGGGACACATCAGACATCTGATCGCATCTATGCCTAGGAGATGCCAGTCGCTGATCGATGCAAGCTGAGGCTACACACCATACTAACCTGAGACCCCTAGGACTAACAAATTCTGATCACACAGATGCAAGAAACTGTCAAGTGAGTGTTTAAACCCTTAGGTATTATTGTGTGCAATTTGAAAATTTTATTCATTCAATTCAAAAAGCTATAGAATATCAAATTTATGGCTAAAATTGGGTCATCAGTAGTTATGCGTTTTTTTGGTTTTGTTTTGTACAGTACACGTTACGTGGCCATAGTTTGGCATATATAAGAGAGATACATAAACAACGTGGATATCTCCAGATGATAGAACTAGAAACCAGATAAATCATTTTTGTATTAGAAAGCAATGCAGAACATCTGTGATACATATATAAGGGGCTATAGGGGTGAAGGTGTCAACAGTGATCACAACCTGTGCATAGGGAAAATAAAACTTAAACTGAAAAGAAAACACAAAAAATCAATACACAGAAAGATAAACAGCCACAGCCTACAGGAAGAAAATACTAACATTAATTTCAATCAGGAACTTGCCAATCATTCCAAAACAACCCTTGAAGTAGAGGAGATATATAGAATTCTTACAGCACAGCTGCAAAAGCAAGCACTGGACTGAAGAAACCAAATAGAAAAGCATGGATATCAGAAAAATGAAACTGACTTACCAGCCCCACAACTAAATGTCAACCTAGATGAAATTAAATTGCATGAAATTGAAACAGCAGTGAATTTAATGGCTAACAACAAAGCTGCAGGTGAAGATGAAATAACACCCAAAATGCTAAAAGCTATCAATAGTGACAACATGAGACAACTATAGGGAATGTTTAATAAGATTTGGAAAGAAGAAAAGGTCCCTTCTAATTGGAAAAAAGGAATCATTGTTAAAATACCAAAACAAGATAACCTTAGTGACTGTAACAGTTGGAGAGGAGTAACCTTAATATCAGTTGTGTCAAAAGTATTTTTCAAGGTAATTTCGAATAGACTTAAAGATATAGTGGATACTGCAATGAGAGAAGAACAAGCAGGATTTCGAAAAGGGAGAAGCTGTCTCAACCAGATCTTTACTCTGAGAATAATACTTGAAGAACATATTGAAAAGCAGAAACCATTAATACTGAACTTCATAGAATTTAAAAAGGCATTTGATAGCATACACGAAGATTCATTGTGGCGAATTTTAAGTATATATGGAATTCCATCTAAAATTGTCAACATCATTAAGGACTTCTACAATGGATATGTTTGTGCAGTCAAGACAGAAGAAGGGATGAGTGAATGGTTCCAGATTGAAACAGGTGTGAAACAAGGATGTATACTGTCTCCTTTACTTTTTGGAATTATAATAGACTTCATAATGAAAAGATGCTGCACATGTAACACAGGTATTAACTGAGTACATGGGACCCAACTAGAAGATCTTGATTTTGCTGATGACATAACTCTTATCAGTAACAATGTGAATTCCATGCAAGAAAAAACAGATATCCTGTCTTCACTGGCTAGCAAAATAGGACTTGAAATTAACAAGGACAAAACAAAAATAATGAAACTCCCCATTAATCAAAATGGAAAAATACACGTAGATGGGACAGATGTTGAAGAAGTCAGTCAGTAAGCATATCTTGGCAGCTACATAGGCCGGGATGGTGACACCAGAAAGGAAGTTAGAATTAGAATTGCAGAAGCAGCATCAATCTTCAAGAATCTTGAGAACATATGGAAATCAAAAGTTATAAGCACAAACGTTAAGACTATTCAATTCAAATGTGATATCCACCCTCATTTATGCATGCGAAAGCTGGAAAACAACTAAAGAAATAGAAAATAAATTAGACTCTTTTGAAAACAAATGCCTAAGGAAAATACTCGGCATCAAGTGGAACGAATTCAAGAACAATGCAGAGATAAGACAGATGACTGAACAACAACCTGTCTCATGGGTGATCAGGAAAAGGAGACTAACATATCCTGGTCACGTGATGAGAAGAAACAATCAGAGAATCCCCAAACAAGCTATCAAGTTTAACACAACAGGTCGAAGAGAAAGGGGCGGACCACGTGAAACTCTAAAGAGGACAATGTTAAGAGTGGACAAATTAATAGCAATAAAATCCCTTGATGAAGTTGAAAGACTCGCCGAGGACAGAAAAAATTGACGAACTACCTTGCGAGCCCTATTTGACTTTTAACGGCACGGGAAGGATATAAGATATATGCTAAGACAGTTTGACGCCCAAAGGCCACAAACTTATGCGCGTGACTATAAGAACTTACGCGTGTGACTATAAGAACTTACGCGTGTGACTAGAAGAACTTATGCGTGTGACTAGAAGAACTTATGCGTGTGACTAGAAGAACTTATGCGTGTGACTAGAAGAACTTACGCGTGTGACTAGAAGAACTTATGCGTGTGACTAGAAGAACTTACGCGTGTGACTAGAAGAACTTACGCGTGTGACTAGAAGAACTTACGCGTGTGACTAGAAGAAGGACGACCTTAAAGACCAGACTGACGTATTTTACCAATCTTATCCAGGAACAAGTTTCTAAATCAGAGGACAAGCAGTTAAATCTGTGGTTGGAGCTTGACACCAGAGAACAAACAGGTAAGTCTGTGGTTGGAGCTTGACACCAGAGAACAAACAGGTAAATCTGTGGTTGGAGTTTGACACCAGAGAACAAACAGGTAAATCTGTGGTTGGAGCTTGACACAAGAGAACAAACAGGTAAGTCTGTGGTTGGAGCTTGACACCAGAGAACAAACAGGTAAATCTGTGGTTGGAGCTTGACACCAGAGAACACACAGGTAAATCTGTGGTTGGAGTTTGACACCAGAGAACAAACAGATAAGTCTGTGGTTGGAGCTTGACACCAGAGAACAAACAGGTAAATCTGTGGTTGGAGTTTGACACCAGAGAACAAACAGGTAAATCTGTGGTTGGAGCTTGACACCAGAGAACAGACAGGTAAATCTGTGGTTGGAGCTTGATACCAGAGAACAAACAGGTAAGTCAGTGGTTGGAGTTTGACACCAGAGAACGAATAGGTAAATCTGTGGGTGGAGCTTGATACCAGAGAACAAACAGGTAAATCTGTGATTGGAGCTTGACACAAGAGAACAAAAAGGTAAATCTGAAGTTGGAGTTTGATATCAGAGAACAAACAGGTAAGTCTGTGTTTGGAGTTTGACACCAGAGAATAAACAGCTAAATCTGTGGTTGGAGCTTGACACCAGAGGACAAACAGGTAAATCTGCGGTTGGAGCTTGATACCAGAGAACAAACAGGTAAGTCTGTGGTTGGAGTTTGACACCAGAGAATAAACAGGTAAATCTGTGTTTGGAGCTTGACACCAGAGAACAAACAGGTAAGTCTGTGGTTGGAGCTTGACACCAGAGAACAAACAGGTAAGTCTGTGGTTGGAGCCTGACACAAGAGAACAAACAAGTAAGTCTGTGGTTGGAGTTAACACTAGAGAACGAGCAGGTAAGTCTGTGGTTGGAGCTTGACACCAGAGAACAAACAGGTAAATCTGTGGTTGGAGGTTAACACAAAGTACAAGAAGGTAAGTCTGTGGTTGGAGCTTGACAACAGAGAACAAACAGGTAAATCTGTGGCTAGAGCTTGACACCAGAGAACAAACAGGTAAATCTGTGTGTGGAGCTTGACACCAGAGAACAAACAGGTAAATCTGTGGTTGGAGCTTGACACCAGAGAACAAGCAGGTAAGTCTGTGGTTGGAGCTTAACACAAAGGACAAGCAGGTAAGTCTGTGGTTGGAACTTGATACCAAAGGACAGTAGGTAAGTCTGTGGTTGGAGTTTGACACAGAGGACAAGCAGGTAAGTCTGTGCTTGGAGCGTGACACCAGAGAACAAACAGGTAAATCTGTGTTTGGAGCTTGACACCAGAGAACAAACAGATAAATCTGTGGGTGGAACTTAACACCAGATAACAAGCAGGTAAGTCTGCGGTTGGAGCTTGACACCAGAGGTCAAGCAGGTAAGTCTGTGGGTGGAGCTTGACACAGAGAACAAACAGGAAAGTCTGTGGTTGGAGCTTGACACAGAGTACAAGCAGGTAAGTCTATGGGTGGAACATAAGACAAAGGACAAGCAGGTATGTCTGTGGTTAGAGCTTGACACCAGAGGACAAGCAGGTAAGTCTGTGGGTTTAACTTAAGACAAAGAACAAGCAGGTAAGTCTGTGGTTGGAGATAGACACAGAGTACAAGCAGGTAAGTCTGTGGGTGGAACCTAAGACAAAGGACAAACAGGAATGTCTGTGGTTGGAGCTTGACACAGAGAACAAGCAGGTAAGTCTGTGGTTGGAGCTTGACACAGAGGACATGCAGGTAAATCTGTGGTTGGAGCTTGACACCAGAGAATAAACAGGTATGTCTGTGGATGGATTTTGAGACCAGATAACAAACAGGGAAGTCTGTGGTTGAAGTTTGACACCAGAGAATAAACAGGTAAATCTGTGGTTGGAGCGTGACACCAGAGAACAAACAGGTAAATCTGTGGTTGGAGCTTGACACCAGATGACAAAAAGGTAAATCTGCGGGTGGAGCTTGACACCAGAGAACAAACAGGTAAGTCTGTGGTTTGAGCTTGCCACCAGAGAACAAACAGATAAGTCTGTGGTTGGAGCCTGACACCAGAGAACAAACAGGTAAGTCTGTAGTAGGAGTTAACGCTAGAGAACGAGCAGGTAAGTCTGTGGTTGGAGTTAACGCTAGAGAACGAGCAGGTAAGTTTGTGGTTGGAGCTTGACACCATAGAACAAACAGGTAAATCTGTTGTTGGAGGTTAACACAAAGGACAAGCAAGTAAGTCTGTGGTTGGAGCTTGACACCAGAGAACAAACAGGTAAGTCTGAGGCTGGAGCTTGACACCAGAGAACACACAGGTAAATTTGTGGTTGGAGCTTGACACCAGAGGTCAGCAGGTAAGTCTGTGGTTGGAACTTGACACCAGAGAACAAACAGGTAAATCTGTGGTTGGAGTTTGACACCAGAGAACAAACAGGTAAATCTGTTTTTGGAGCTTGACACAAGAGAACAAACAGGTTAGTCTGTGGTTGGAGCTTGACACCAGAGAACAAACAGGTAAATCTGTGGTTGGAGCTTGACACCAGAGAAGCAACAGGTAAATCTGTGGTTGGAGTTTGACACCAGAGAACAAACAGATAAGTCTGTGGTTGGAGCTTGACACCAGAGAACAAACAGGTAAATCTGTGGTTGGAGTTTGACACCAGAGAACAAACAGGTAAATCTGTGGTTGGAGCTTGACACCAGAGAACAGACAGGTAAATCTGTGGGTGGAGCTTGATAATAGAGAACAAACAGGTAAGTCAGTGGTTGGAGTTGACACGAGAGAAGAAACAGGTAGATCTGTGGATGGAGCTTGGCACCAGAGAACACACAGGTAAATCTGTGGTTGAAGCTTTACACCAGAGAACAAGCAGGTAAGTCTGTGGTTGGAGCTTAAAACAAAGGACAAGCAGGTAAGTCTGTGGTTGGAGCTTGATACCAGAGGACGGTAGTTAAGTCTGTGGTTGGAGCTTGACACCAGAGGACATGTAGGTAAGTCTGTGTTTGGAGCTTGACACCAGAGAACAAACAGGTAAATCTGTGTTTGGAGCTTGACACCAGAGAACAAACAGGTAAATCTGTGGTTGGAACTTGACACCAGAGAACAAGCAGGTAAGTCTGTGGTTGGAGTTTATCACAGAAGACAAGCAGTTAAGTCTGCGGTTGGAGCTTGACACCAGAGGACAAGCAGGTAAGTCTGTGGGTGGAGTTTGACACAGAGAACAAGCAGGTAAGTCTGTGCTTGGAGTTTGACACAGAGGACAAACAGGTAAATCTGTGGTTGGAGGTTAACACAAAGGACAAGAAGGTAAGTCTGTGGTTGGAACTTGACAACAGAGAACAAACAGGTAAATCTGTGGCTAGAGCTTGACACCAGAGAACAAACAGGTAAATCTGTGGGTGGAGCTTGACACCCGAGAATAAAGATATAAATCTGTGGTTGGAGCTTGACACCAGAAAACAAGCAGGTAAATCTGTGGTTGGAGCTTAACACAAAGAACAAGCAGGTAAGTCTGTGGCTGGAGCTTGATACCAAAGGACAGTAGGTAAGTCTGTGGTTGGAATTTGATACAGAGGACAAGCAGGTAAGTCTGTGGTTGGAGCGTGACACCAGAGAACAAACAGGTAAATCTGTTTTTGGAGCTTGACAATAGAGAACAAACAGATAAATCTGTGGGTGGAACTTGACACCAGATAACAAGCAGGTAAGTCTGTGGTTGGAGATTAAAACAAAGGACAAGCAGTTAAGTCTGCGGTTGGAGCTTGACACCAGAGGACAAGCAGGTAAGTCTGTGGGTGGAGCTTGACACAGAGAACAAGCAGGAAAGTCTGTAGTTGGAGCTTGACACAGAGGACAAGCAGGTAAGTCTATGGGTGGAACATAAGACAAAGGACAAGCAGGTATGTCTGTGGTTAGAGCTTGACACCAGAGGAAAAGCAGGTAAGTCTGTGTGTTTAACTTAAGACAAAGAACAAGCAGGTAAGTCTGTGGGTGGAACCTAAGACAAAGGATAAACAGGTATGTCTGTGGTTGGAGCTTGACAAAGAGAACAAGCAGATAAGTCTGTGGTTGGAGCTTGACACCAGAGGACAGCAGGTAAGTCAGTGGTTGGAGCTTGACACAGAGGACACGCAGGTAAATCTGTGGTTGGAGCTTGAAACCAGAGAATAAACAGGTATGTCTGTGGATGGAGCTTGAGACCAGATAACAAACACGTAAGTCTGTGGTTGGAGTTTGACACCAGAGAATAAACAGGTAAATCTGTGGTTGGAGCGTGACACCAGAGAACAAACAGGTAAATCTGTGGTTGGAGCTTGACACCAGATGACAAACAGGTAAGTCTGTATTTTGAGCCTGACACCAGAGAACAAACAGGTAAGTCTGTGGTTTGAGCTTGCCACCAGAGAACAAACAGGTAAGTCAGTGGTTTGAGCCTGACACCAGAGAACAAACAGGTAAGTCTGTGGTTTGAGATTGACACCAGAGAACAAACAGGTAAGTCTGTGGTTTGAGCTTGACACCAGAGAACAAACAGGTAAGTCTGTGGTTTGAGCTTGACACCAGAGAACAAACAGATAAGTCTGTGGTTGGAGCCTGACACCAGAGAACAAACAGGTAAGTCTGTGGTTGGAGTTAACGCTAGAGAACGAGCATGTAAGTCTGTGGTTGGAGTTAACGCTAGAGAACGAGCAGGTAAGTCTGTGGTTGGAGTTTGACACCATAGAACAGACAGGTAAATCTGTTGTTGGAGGTTAACACAAAGGACAAGCAAGTAAGTCTGTGGTTGGAGCTTGACACCAGAGAACAAACAAGTAAGTCTGAGGCTGGAGCTTGACACCAGAGAACAAACAGGTAAATTTGTGGTTGGAGCTTGACACCAGAGGACAGCAGGTAAGTCTGTGGTTGGAACTTGACACCAGAGAACAAACAGGTAAGTCTGTGGTTGGAGTTGACACCAGAGAAGAAACAGGAAGATCTGTGGATGGAGCTTGTCACCAGAGAACACACAGGTAAATCTGTGGTTGAAGCTTGACACCAGAGAACAAGCAAGTAAGTCTGTTGTTGGAGCTTAAAACAAAGGACAAGCAGGTAAGTCTGTGGTTGGAGCTTGATACCAAAGGACAGTAGTTAAGTCTGTGGTTGGAGCTTGACACTAGAGGACAAGTAGGTAAGTCTGTGTTTGGAGCGTGACACCAGAGAACAAACAGGTAAATCTGTGTTTGGAGCTTGACACCAGAGAACAAACAGGTAAATTTGTGGTTGGAACTTGACACCAGAGAACAAGCAGGTAAGTCTGTGGTTGGAGCTTAACACAAAAGACAAGCAGTTAAGTCTGCGGTTGGAGCTTGACACCAGAGGACAAGCAGGTAAGTCTGTGGGTGGAGCTTGACACAGAGGACAAGCTGGTAAATCTATTTGTGGAACATAAGACAAAGGACAAGCAGGTAAGTCTGTGGTTAGAGCTTGACACCAGAGGACAAGCAGGTAAGTCTTTGGGTGGAACGTAAGACAAAGGACAAGCAGGTAAGTCTGTGGGTTTAACTTAAGACAAAGAACAAGCAGGTAAGTCTGTGGTTAGAGCTTGACACCAGAGGACAAGCAGGTAAGTCTTTGGGTGGAACGTAAGATAAAGGACAAGCAGGTAAGTCTGTGGTTGGAGATAGACACAGAGGACAAGCAGGTAAGTCTGTGGGTTGAACTTAAGACAAAGGACAAACAGGTATGTCTGTGGTTGGAGCTTGACACAGAGGACACGCAGGTAAGTCTGTGGTTGGAACTTGACACCAGAGGACAGCAGGTAAGTCTGTGGTTGGAGCTTGACACCAGAGGACAAGCAGGTAAGTCTGTGGGAGGAGCTTCATACCAGAGTACAAACAGGTACGTCTGTGGGTGGAACTAAAGACAAAGGACAAGCAGGTAAGTCTGTGGTTGGAGCTTGACACCAAAGGAAAGGCAGGTACGTCTGTGGGTGGAATTGACACAGAGCACAAGCAGGTAAGTCTGTGGGTGGAGCTTGACACAGATGACAGCAGGTAAGTCTTTGTGTGGAACTTGACACCAGAGGACAAGCAGGTAAGTCTGTGGTTGGAGCTTGACACCAGAGGACAGCAGGTAAGTCTGTGGTTGGAACTAAAGACAAAGGACAAGCAGGTAAGTCTATGGTTGGAGCTTGACACCAGAGGACAAGCAGGTACGTCTGTGGGTGGAATTGACACAGAGGACAAGCAGGTAAGTCTGTGGGTGGAGCTTGACACAGATGACAGCAGGTAAGTCTTTGTGTGGAGCTTGACACCAGAAGACAAGCAGGTAAGTGTGTGAGTGGAGTTTGACACCAGAGAACAAGCAGGTAAATCTGTGGGTTGGGCTTGACACCAGAGGACAAACAGGTTTGTCTATGGGTGGAGCTTAACACCAGCGGACAAGCAGGTAAGTCTGTGGGTGGAGCTTGACACCAGAGTACAAGCAGGTAAATCAGTGGGTGGAGCTTGACACAGAAGACAAGCAGGTAAATCTGTGGTTCGAGCTTGACACCAGAAAACAAGCAGGTAAATCTGTGGTTGGAGTTTGACACCATAAGACAAGCAGGTAAATCTGTGGGTGGAGCTTGACACCAGAGGAGAAGCAGGTAAATCTGTGGGTGGAGCTTGACACCAGAGGACATGCAGATAAATCTGTGGGTGGAGCTTGACACCAGATAACAAGCAGGTAAGTCTGTGGTTGGAGCTTGACACAGAGGACAAGCAGGTAAGTCTGTGGGTGGAGCTTGACACCAGAGTACAAGCAGGTAAAGTACAGAGCTAAACAACGAACATGACTTTTAGAAAATGATGATTCCTGACCTGCTGTCGCACGATGTTCATCTTTATTCATGGACTTAAATATCATCCATACTAGTGCATGAACTTCTTCTTTGCTTAAATATCATCCGTACTAGTGCATGAACTTCTTCTTTGCTTAAATATCATCCATACTAGTTCATGCACTTATTCTTTGCTTAAATATCATCCATACTAGTGCATGCACTTATTCTTTGCTTAAATATCATCCATACTAGTGCATGCACTTCTTCTTTGCTTAAATATCATCCATATTAGTGCATGAACTTCTTTGCTTAAATATCATCCATACTAGTGCATGCACGTCTTCTTTGCTTAAATATCATCCATACTAGTGCATGCACTTCTTCTTTGCTTAAATATCATCCATACTAGTGCATTGACTTCTTCTTTGCTTAAATATCATCCATAATAGTGCATGCATTTATTCTTTGCTTAAATATCATCCATACTAGTGCATGCATTTATTCTTTGCTTAAATATCATCCATACTAGTGCATGCACTTTTTCTTTGCTTAAAGTCTCCGAGAACACGCCAATCTTTTGTGTGACTACGTTGTGGTAGAACCAATGTTAACATCATAAGTTAAAACCGTTAAATCAACACTAAAGTTAAAACCACAGTTTTATACGGCAACAATTTTACTCGCACTTGTATAAACTAATAACCTTATTCCAAGATTTCTGTACACGCTCTCAGAGAAGTCCACAAGTTGTTCAAAGGAGGGAGAGGGAGAATAATGTCCACAATACAAGCATTAAACATTTAAGAAGACAACGTACCGATGTTGATGATGATGGTGATGGTGGTGCTTGCGAGAGTTGTGGTGATGTTATAATAATATTATGATGATACCGCAGTATGAGCTGTGATAAGGATACTTTATAACATTATGACTTCATGTACATAGATATAATTGATACACGGCAGATACCTGCATACACACACACACACACATGCAGCATATCTTACAGTGGTCCACACAAAGTCTGCTTACCGTCAACGGTGTCCCATCAATCATAGAAATAAGAAACTTATGACCTAATCTGAATGTGTACTCATGTGATAGTGGATTCCCAGTTTCTCCAATTTTGGCATCCCAAACATCTCCATTTCTTCTGTAGGTCACGAGAGCTTTTGCTTTCCTCATATATTCTCGATCCGACACAGAAATACCTGTAATAAAGACAATCATATTTTACTCCTCAGATTGTGTTCTCTCAGAAAAAAACATTTTAAAATGAGATTTGTTTAGCATACGGAGGAAAAAAAAACACGAAATTTACGTGGAAGGTTACATTTCTTTGCACTTTATCAAAACCAAAATAAGAATAGATTCTGCAGTACAAAAACAATCAGTTTTAGACAGTTTTAGACAATTTATGTTGTGTTTAAATAAAAGTACTCACATATGTATTAGCGAACGTGTGTAACATTATTTGAGCAGGTAGACAAGTAATCAAGTTAGATAAAAGAGAATTACAATTTTAGACAAAAAGCCAGAACCACGAATGGATGTATACATCGATAAATACTTCCATGGACGGAGAGAGATAGGCATAGATCCACACAGATTTGTGGCAGGATTGATGGGTGATAGATAGATAGATAGATAGATAGATAGATAGATAGATAGATAGATAGATAGATAGATAGATAGATAGATAGATAGATGGATGGATAGATGGATAGATGGATGGATGGATGGATGGATGGATGGATGGATGGATGGATGGATGGATGGATGGATGGATAGACAGACAGACAGATAGATAAACAGACAGACAGATAGATAGATAGATAGATAGATAGATAGATAGATAGATAGATAGATAGATAGATGGATGGATGGATGGATGGATGGATGGATGGATGGATGGATGGATGGGTGGATTTATTTTAGATAGATAGATAGATCTACCTGCAGCATCTGCCAATTTGTCGAAATTTTCCACTGTATCTTCCTTCCATATTCCAGCAAACTGATTCAGAATCTAAATGTAAAAAATGATGAATCAATAAAATGAACACAGAATTAAGATGATGTATCACATTATGTTGAATGTCTTTACTCTTTATGCATGCTACACATACTGTAGGTTATAAGCATAACATTTTTACAATAACAATTGAATCCTAAAACAGGATATATCAAATTATATTGAATATACAGAGAAAACTCTAGTGCCATAAATTAGCACCCACAGAAAACGCTAGTCCTTTATATTAACACCCACAAAAAACTCTAGTCTTATAAATTAGCACCAACAGAAAATTCTAATCCTATACATTAGCACCCACAGAAACTCTAGTCATATAACTTAGCATTTAGAGAAAACACAAGTCCTAGAAATTAGCACCCACAGAAAACGCTAGTCCTTTATATTAACACCCACAAAAAACTCTAGTTTTATAAATTAGCACCCACAGAGAATTCTAGTCCTATAACTTAGCATTTAGAGAAAACACAAGTCCTAGAAATTAGCAACCACAGAAAACTCTATCCTTATTAATTAGCACTCACAGAAAACTCTCAGTCATTTGCGTGTCCCTTGTGGAACTTTGCCTCTATAAAAGCTCTCCTGTAGGCCTCTCGGTTGTGAGCAAGATGGCCTGCTGCTGATGCATCCATTTGCAGATCATCAACGATGTCTTGCAGCCATCTTCACCTTGGTCTTCCTCTCTTTCTTTTTCCCATTATGAACCCTTCCAAGACGGTCTTCTCTAGATTATCATGCCGTTTAATGTGTCCAAAATATTTAAGTTTTCTCTCTTTAATCCTTTTTACTAGCCAGCCTTCTTCAGTATTAAGTTCTTGTAGATATTTGTTCTATTTTCTGTGCATGATATTTGAAGAACTCTTCTGTAGCATTTACATTCAAAGGCATTCATCCGTTTCTCAGCTGTTTTGTTAAGTGTTCAGGTCTCACAGGCATATGTTGCTATGGGAAAGATGCATGCCCTTAAAAATCTTATTTTGTAGTTCTGTCTGTTCCTCTCCACAGATTCTTTAGTTCTTTTACTTTCTGAAGAACGATATATGTCATCCTTTTAATTTCCCTCATTGTATCTCCATTATTAGTTAGTAGTGATCCAAGATATTCAAAACTCTCTATTTCTCTCAATTTTCCTCATTGATAACTATTTCAGCTGCCTTGTTTGTTTTCTCATTTGTCATCAGCTTAGTTTTCTTTGCATTAATATATAAGTTTGCACTTTACTGTTCTTACACACTGACATAATTAGTTTTTCCATTCCTTTTTGTGTTGTGGACATTAATACTGTGTCATTAGCATATCTAATCTCTGGTATTTCATAACCTCCAATTGTTATGGTATCGTAATATTCTTTGTCTACATATTCTCTAACATTCTTCATTATTTTCAGTATACAAGTTAAATAAGTAAGGCGACAATATGCATCCCTGACGGATCTCTTGTTTTATGTCAAACCAAGTTGTTGTTTCACCATTTATTCTCACTGCTGCTTGTTGGTCTAGATATAGTAGTGATATTAATTGTATTAAATGTGTTGGAAATTCCAATTTTTTCATTATTTCCCAAAGTTTGTGGTGTTGTACACAGTCAAATGCCTTTGAGTAGTCTATAAAAGATAAAGATATATTCACACTAAATTATCTGCATTTCTCCATTATTAATCTTATATTGAATATGTGATGAGATAACAGCTGAATTTATTAAAGCAGGAGGAAAGTAATTTTCAACAATCTATCATGCACTATGTGAAAAGATATGGCATTCAGGTATTTGGCCACAAGAATGGAAAAGAACTGTATTCATATCACTGCTAAAAAAGGGTAACCTGAAATTATGCACATCTACAGAACTGTTGCCCTGATTAGTCATGCCAGTAAAATTCTGTTAACAATCATAATGGGTAGACTTTACAAGAGAATAGAAGAATAAGTCAATATGGTCCAAGCTGGTTTCAGGCAAGGAAGAGGATCAAAAGATCATATATTCAATATAAGATTAATAATAGAGAAATGCAGAGAGTTTAATGTGAATCTATATTTATCCTTTATAGATTACTCAAAGGCATATGATTGTGTACAACATCCGAAACTTTGGGAAATAATGGAAAAAATGGGATTCCCAACACATTTGATACAATTAACATCACTGCTGTATCTAGACCAACAGGCAGCAATAAGAATAAATGGTGAAACAACAACTTGGTTTGACATAAAACAAGGGGTCCGTCAGGGGTGTATATTGTCGCCTTACTTATTTAACTTGTATACTGAAAATATAGTAAGTAATGTTAGAGAAGATGTAGACAAAGAATATTACGATGCCACAACAATTGGAGTTTATGAAATACCAGAGATTAGATGTGCTGACGACACAGTATTGCTGTCCACAACACACAAAGAAAAACTAATTATGCCAGTGCGTAAGAACAGTGAAGAGCAAAACCTCTATCTAAATGCAAAGAAAACTAAATTGATGATAACTGACAAAACAAACAAGGAAGTTGAAATATGTATCAATGAGGAAAAACTGGAAGAAGTGGAGAGTTTTGAATATCTTGGATCACTACTAACTAATAATGGAGATACAATGAGGGAAATTAAAAGGAGGACATATATCGCTCATGAGAAAGTAAAACAACTAAAGAATCTATGGAGAGGAGCAGACAAAACCACAGAAATAAGATTTTTAAGGGCATGTATCTTTCCCATCGCAACATATGCTTGTGAGACCTGGACACTTAACAAAACAGCTGAGAAACACATAAATGCCTTTGAATGTAAATGCTACAGAAGAGTTATTCAAATATTGTTGACACAAAAAATAACAAATATATCAATACTACAAGAGCTTAATAATGACGAAGGCTGGCTAATAAAAGAGGATTCAAGAGAGAAAACTTAAATATTTTGGACACATTAAACGTCATGATAATCTAGAGAAGACCGTCTTGGAAGGGTACATAATGGGAAAAAGAAAGAGGAAGACCAAGATGAAGATGGCTGCAAGACATCGTTGATGATCTGCATATAGATGCACCAGCAGCAAGGTATCTTGCTCACAACCGAGAGACCTACTGGGAGAGCTGTTAGGGAGGCAAAATTCCCCAAGGGACATGCAAATGAATGAATGAATAATATTGAATATATCTTCTCTTTATCCTCTTCCTTGCCTAAAACCAGCATGGACCATATTGACTTCTATTTTCATTATGATTTTTAATAGAATTTTACTGGCATGATTAATCAGGGCAATGGTTCTGTTAGAAAACTTAGCCCTATAAATTAGCACCCACAGAAAACTCTATCCCTATAAAGTAGCACCCACAGACAACTCTAGCCCTATACATTAACATCCATAGAAAACTCTAATCCTTTAAATTAGCACCCACAGGAAATCGACTTATAAATTAACATACATAGAAAATTCTAGTCCTTTAGACTAACACCTTCAGAAAACTCTAGTCCTAAAGTAAAATACTCTTCTTTTTCTTCTTCTCCTTCTTCTTCAGCTTTCCGAGAAAATTAAGGCCCATTGCTACAGATAAAGTTCGCCTCCATTCCTCTCTATTCCTATCAAACTGTCTCCATTAGTGACATCAATTTCTTTTATATCCTCTTCTATGTTGTCTTTCCATCTCTGTCTAGGTCTACCCCTTGTTTCCCTCATCTCCTGCGCACACATAATTTTTGTTTGTCTATTCTCTTCCATTCTTTCTACATGCCCCAGCCAGCGTAGTCTGCTCAGTTTCACGACATTTATAATTCGTTGAGATTTACATAAGCTGTTCAGTTAAGTGTTCTTTTAGCTCTCCATTCTCCAGTGTTTGGTATCTTTTGCAGGTCGAAAGACTCTTTTTAGGATCTTTCTCACAAAGATCTGCAATAATATTATTCAATAACGTTATATTTCTTTATTGTACTCCACGTTTCTGATCCACACATGACGGCTGGTCTTATTATGTTTTTGTGGATTGTTATTTTGGTGTTGTGGGTCAGGATTTAGGATTTTAACATGTGTTACAAGGTAAAGTATATTTTATTCCCTATCTGTACTCTGATTTTAATTTCCTCGCTTACTGTGTTACTTCTGCTGAAGGTTGTGCCTAGATATTTGTATGTTTCTGCTTTTCTAATTATCATATCTCCAAAAAGTATATAATCTGGATCATTCTGCCTCTAAGTGAGGATGGCAGGAAAGTGTCAAATTTTAAACACTCAAAGAGAATAATAATAATAATAATAATAATAATAATAATAATAGTAACAATCAAACAAATAAGTGAGCTCTGGGAGTAAAAAACAAAATCACAAACAAACAAACAAAATCACAAACAAACAAACAAAATCACAAAAAAAGAAACAAAATCACAAACAAACAAAGAAACAAAATCACAAAGAAACAAAATCACAAACAAACAAACAAAATCACAAACAAACAAACAAAATCACAAACAAACAAATAAAATCACAAACAAACAACATCACAAAGAAACAAACAAACAAACAAACAAACAAACAAAACTGTGGGAGGAGGAAACGTGTAAAAAATGTCAGGAAACCATCATGGCTACGTTTTTACTGTTACAAGGTAGAAGAAAAAGGCAGAAGAGCACTTCATTCAAAACTTATCGAATTGGTGTTAGAGTTGTGATGATGATGATGATGATGATGATGATGCTGATGATGATAATGTCTTCTGACATTACGCCAACAGAAAACTAATGTTAGTCAAGACCTTGTAACTCCAGTATCACTCTGGGAACGAAGAGGAAAAAAAATACGGTAAAGAAAAAAATAATAAATGAAAATCAGACTGAGAACAAAGATGACAAATACGGTATGATAACCATTGTACAAAGAAAATGAGTTTTCGAACAGAGCTGAAATATACACTAAAAGAAAAATGAAGGAAGAAATCAAGTCATCGGAAACAATAAAAATAGCTGGTATGGGTTTTCATAGATTCTGAAAAATGTATAAACCATACAAATATATGGAAAGCATCACCACCAAATAAAAGATATATCTCAAAATAACAATCTACTTATTTCATCAAAACAAGAGAATCATCTTTTGTGATGAGATGTAACAGCAGAAACTTTAAACGTTCTTCTTCTAAGAGGACCTGTAAATATCTTGGAATAGCAAGACTTGCTGCTCGGTCAAAGGGAAATAATCTTCTATAAAGAACAGTACTGAAAGTTATGGTTCCAGGGAAACGAGGTGCAGCATTATGCTTCAAGGGGAGATTATATTATTGGGGGGTTCTGGATTTAACTCCCCTGCTTGATTATGGCAGAGTTCAGTTTCTGATGTTTACTCTACTCTTGATTAAAAACGTCGCTTAGGGGTTGTTTATTACCAGATCCTTGAACCTCGTGAGGAGATTATTATCAGATCATTGAACCTCATGGTGAGATTATCACCAGATCATTGAATCTCGTGAGGAAAATATCATCAGATCCTTGAATCTCGTGGAGGAGAATATCATCAGATCCTTGAATCTCGTGGGGGAGAATATTATCAGATCCTTGAATCTCGTGAGGAGAATATCACCAGATCCTTGAATCTTGTGGAGGAGAATATCATCAGATCATTGAATCTCATGGGGAGATTATCACCAAATCCTTGAATCTCGTGGGGGAAGAATGCCTGTGAATGATATCCTGGTTGGATGATTCAAGGTACATTCGAGTAGGAGTCATGATAGAGATGACGTGAGAGAGATGACGTGAGAGTATATTCTTAGCTGTGCTCGAGTCAGATAGTTGTGATTTTACTCTGTAGGAATGTAGCTTGATCTTAGCTAGCCGTCGAGAAATGGATTCATCGTTGTCTGACGCGCATTTTTGATATTTAACTTTATGCATTTTCATCCGATTCACGTAATTTCTTCCATCTCCATCTTTACAACGTCTCCTGGATCCGTTGAAATGCAGCAATAGATGTGCGTAGAACAACGGATGTGCGTAGTTAACTTCGCCTGGGTGAATATCTTCGTCATGTCCATTTTGTGTGATTTAATATAGCACATTCATATCGTCTGTGAAGTCAGTCATATGATACAAGTTCTCTTTTAGATGACATAACATTGTCATCTGTTAATATGGCCACCTTCTAGTGGCGTCACCTGTTACACTGTCGGCCTGCACCTGTTGCATTGATCCCAGTACACATCAGCTGAAGAGGAGGTGAGCAACCTATTACACAGTGATAACAGGGCATTCACATTCACTAAAGTAGACATCCAGGTTGGACTACCAAATCTATTCCGATTAACTTTCATAAGTCCCAAGTTCTGTGAAGGACACGATATTTGAATGACTAGTATCACCCATTTGTAAATCTACAATTCTTCGGTAATGCTGTGTAACTTTACTGCGGAAATTTTGTCTCAGAGTTTCTGGATATTTGTCTTACCTCGTCTTGATCCTGCCTCTTCTCTGTTAGAAAAAAAAGTGAGTAATTAAACACAAGTAACTTGTAGAGACAAGCGACATTTTGACTAAACTATGCAGAAAATTAAAGTCGAAGGAAATCACAGAAACATTAAAAAGTAAGTCAGAGCAAAATTGTAAGTGTTACTTGCTACTTTTCTTCTTAGAATAAGGATTTGAAGCGGGCACATATATAATCGTAACCTGGACATTTGGTATAGAGAAAGTATTTGCATATGTACCACTCCCCCCTAACCCCCTCTAGGTTCTGTTAATCAGCTCCAGGGGAAAGACAAGATTCTACGCCTGAAAATCTAACAGAACTGAAAGAGATGCTAGAAGGTGGCTATGCTAAAGAACCGCAGAAAACCTAACAGAACTGAAAGAGATGCTAGAAGGTGGCTATGTTAAAGAACCGCAGAAAATCTAACAGAACTGAAAGAGATGCTAGAAGGTGGCTATGCTAAAGAACCGCAGAAAATCTAACAGAACTGAAAGGGATGCTAGAAGGTGGCTAGGTTAAAGAACCACACAACCAACTGACTTAAGCCCTTCCCTCTGATTTATCTTGAGGGTTTACTCAAGGGGTTCTTTGTCTCTCTCGAGCCACCCAGAAGACAACGAGTTTGACAGAGACTGTTACTACTTGTTACTGTCATATAGTAGCATTGACTACTATGTAGTGTCTTGTTCATTAAATCTCGTAATTTACTCAAGTCTCTGAATAAATGTAAAAACTGCGTCCACTTGACAGAGATGTATCTTTCTTTTGCTTGATATATCGTTGCTATGTCACTGGATTGATCACGACAAGGATACCGCGTTTCACGCTATATAAGATGTACTTTATTTCCAACTCCAACAAAACTCTTATACCCCGATGGTAGGTTTTGATGGGTCTTGAGGTGCAGGCTACAGGTAGTTGTCTAGCACTAAAACAACCATGATAAACACATCATTCTCCTGGCACGGGGTGCAATAAATATGAACAAGGGCCCTTTCTTAGCTCCTACCTCGACCATGCCTCGAGTCACACACTGTCAAGACTTGGCCACACATTTAACACACTAGCTCAGCGAAGTGTTTGTGGTTGTGTTTCCTTCTTTGCTATATGTGTTAAGCCTGGTCTACACATGCCTACCTTATGTCTTGTGAGTTTTATGTTGCAGTTGTGAGTTTTCGTGTGAATTATATGTAATTTGATACAATTAATGTACGTTTCAATGTATCTGATGAATTCGTGAGTTTAAGACAATGCAGGATATTGTCATGTAACGATTTGCCTGTTGAGGCGAACGCTATGTTTATAAGTATGAATAAGTTTCTTCCTGACTGCAGGTCATTTTCCATTGATATTTTGATGTGCACGTTTCGTCAGATTTATTTTAAGCTTTATTAACATGCCCCTTGTTGCATGTGCTTTCATTTGTGATTCACATTTTTGCCTTCATATTTAATGCTTCATTTGCGTAGATCGAATTGGACGTATGCTTATTTCCATTACTTATGCAATGTGGAAATTCATCAATGTGTGTTGTTGACAGCTGCTATCCATATATGTTTCTAAGTCTCGTGGCAATTTAGTAGTGAACATTCAGGATGAAGAGAATCTACTGAAGATAGAGTGTAAGTGCACTATAATGTGAAGAGAATCTATTGAAGATAGAGTGCTAGTGCACTATAATGTGAAACGAATCTATTGAAGATTGCTAGTACACTATAATGTGAGGAGAATCATCTATTGAAGATAGAGTGCTAGTATACTATAATGTGAAGAGAATCTATTGAAGATTGTTAGTGCACTATAATGTGAGGAGAATCTATTGAAGATAGAGTTCTAGTACACTATAATGTGAAGATAATCTATTGAAGATAGAGTGCTAGTACATTATAATGTGAAGATAATCTATTGAAGATAGAGTGCTAATACATTATAATGTGAGAGAATCTATTGAAGATAGAGTGCTAGTACATTATAATGTGATGTGAATCTATTGAAGATAGAGTGCTAGTACACTATAATGTGAGGAGAATCTATTGAAGATAGAGTGCTAGTACACTATAATGTGAGGAGAATCTACTGAAGATAGAGTGCTGATGCACTGTTGGTTTAGAGGAGACACAAGATGTTGAGACAGCCATGAGTTTGTACTTGTTGTATGTTTCAGGTCCTTATATTTTGATGCTACAGAAAACCAGAGATTTGATGGTGTTGTAACCGTGCTTGTCGTTTTGTACTAGCGTTTGTTCCATGCTACGCTCGTTAATATTATTGTTGATATGTCAGTTTACTATATATATATATATATATATATATCATCGTCATCATCATCATCAGGTGCCGTGCCGACTGGCGTTGGCTATTATGCTTCTCCAGAGTACTCGATCCTTCATGCAGGCCATCAGCTCAGTTGGTAATCTCCTCTCACACCATCCTGTCAGACTGTCCAGCATCATTTCTCTTGGTCTTCCTCTTGATCTTCTTCCTTCTATTTTTCCTGTTGTTATAATAGTTTCAATGCCCCCTCTTCTCATTGCATGTCCTATGAAAGTACATTGTCTCTCTCTTATCTTTTTGACAAGGTTTTTTTGTCTCTCCAGCTCTTCTCCTACATTCTTCATTAGTTATTTTTGCTGTCCAGGGGATTCGCAACATTCTTCTAATAAACCACATTTCTGCTGCTTCCAATGATTTTTGCCCTATTGTCCATGATTCACTTCCATATAACAAGATAGGTTCAATATAGCATTTTAGGACTCGTTTTCTAACATTCATTGATAAAGATGTGTTAGTTAATATGTTTCTCATTCTCTGAAATGCAGTCTTTGCTTGGCCTATTCTGTTCCTAATTTCTGGTTTGCATTTCCCATCTGAAGTTATTACTACTCCAAGGTATTTGAATTTCTGCACCTGCTTTAGAATAGTTCCGTTTAATTTAATACTGCATGCTGGTGGATTCTGTTTCTTAGATATAACCATAGTCTCTGTCTTTTTGATGTTCAAAGTAAGGCCTTTCTGTTCACTTTCTTTGGCGACTTTATCCAAGAGATTTTGCAGGTCTTGTTGGTTCTCAGCTATCAGTACTGTGTCGTCAGCATACCGAAGGTTGTTAATATTGTATCCTCCAATTTTTATGCCTGGTTCTGTGATGATTGTTCTTAGAATATTCTCGCTATACAGAGAAAAAAGGTCTGGAGATAGTACACATCCTTGTCGCACCCCTTGTTTTATAGGTTGATATTTTCCAATTCTATTTTCAACTCGAATTGCTGATTCTTGCTGCCAGTATAGATGTTTTACAATCCTCAGGTCTTTGCCGTCTATACTGATGTCTTCAAGCATTTTAATAATTTCATTATGTTTCACCTTGTCAAATGCCTTGGTGTAATCAATGAAGCATAAGTAGAGATCTTTCTGTACCTCTAAAGCACTTTCTGTTAGTGTTCGTAAAGCATAAATGGCATTGTGTGTTCCCTTTCCTTCAACAAATCCAAACTGTTCATCTGCTATTTCCATTTTTATCTTTGTCCTTGTTCTTCACATAATTATTCTCAGAAGTAGCTTCGTTATGTGACATGAGAGGCTGATAGTCCGGTGGTCGTCACATTCCTTTGCACCTGGTTCTTTGATAGTGCTATAAACATGGATTTAATCAGGTCACTGGGAATATAACCACTGTTGCAAATGTCATTCAGTAACTTGGTTATTATTTTTATTCCTCTCTCCTCTAGTGCCTCTATTTCTTCTATTGTTATATTGTCAGGCTCAGTCGCTTTTCCTTTCTTCATGTGTTTGATGGCATCTATGATTTCATCTTCAAGTATTGGCGGTCCATCACAGTTTTCAGTATCTGGTGTTAATTCTGGTCTTTCTCCTCCATATAGCTCACCGATATACTCTGTCCACCTGTCCACAATGTCTTCTTTTTCCATTAACATTTTACCTTCTTTCAATTTCAGGCATCCCGTGGTATATTTTGCTTTCCTGCCTGTGAGTTCATTAATTCGTTTGTGCATGTTTTTGCTGTCTTTATTATGAGAGTCCTCTATCTGTCTGCACTTTTCATTGAACCACACTTCTTTTCCTTCTCTGCATTTGCGTCTTATTTCTTTATTTATCTTGCTATATTTTTCCTCGTTATTTTTACTCCTCCTCCTCTTGTCCATCAGTCCTAAGATGTCGTCTGTCATCCATTTATTTTTAGAGGCTTCTTTTTTCAGTGGTATTATCTCCTTAACAGTTTGGTGGATAGAATCTCTTAATATTGCCTATTGTTCATCTGTACTGTTTATCTTTGCTATTGCATTGTATTTATTTGTTATAATAACTTTGTATTGTTCTGGCAGTTCTTGGTCATTTTTAAGAAGTTCTGTATTCAGTTTGATGTTTCTCACTTTTCTGCCTGCTTTCTTTAGCTTTATTCTAACTTTTCCACAGAGTGGATCATGGTCACTATTGTAGTCAGCTCCTGGCATGGTTTTTGTTGTCAGTAATGCATTGCGGAATCGTTTGTTGATTAATACGTAGTCTATCTGGTTAATAGTCTTTTTGTCTGGGCTGCACCACGTTGCCAGTCTTCGGGGATGTTGTTTAAACCAGGTGTTTCCTACAACCATGCTGTGTATTCTTGCCCATTCAATTAATTTATAACCTCTATCATTCCTCTCCCCCAGTCCATAGTCACTAACGATGTCTGAAGTTCTTCCTTTACCAACTTTGGCATTAAAATCTCCCATGACTATGGTAACTTCATGTGCCTTTGTGTGTTTTAGTGCTGTCTCTATGTCATTATAAAATAGATGTACATCTTCTCCAGAGCTTTCAGATGTTGGAGCGTACGCTTGTAAAATATTTATGTTTATTGGTTGTCCTTTCAGTTGGGCTAGCAGGACTCGGTCTGAGATGTTCAAATATCCTACAATTGTCCTTGCTGTTTGTTCGTCAAATATTATTCCTACTCCTCGTTCATGTTTCTCACTTCCTGAATATATTATTGTATATTTATCAGAGTTTATCTTCCCTGCACTTGTCCATCTAACTTCACTCATTCCTAATATGTTGATCTTCATCCTTTCCATTTCCATCTTTACATTTTCTAATTTTCCAGCCTGGAATAAAGTTCTAACATTCCATGTTGCTATTTTGAACTTGTTAGTTTTGCCACCAGTAGCTTGATGATTATTAGTTTTGCCACCAGTAGCTTGATGACGATCTGGCCTCACCTGTGGCTCGTGAGCTGCCCTACCGGAAGAGGCTGTTCCAGAGGAACATCCATTAACGTCGTTCATGATGAATTGATTATTCTGTTCAAGCATAACTATTCTTGGGAACTACAACAGTGGTTTCCCGTTGCCTTCTGTCGGTTTGTGTACGGACTCTCCGTTAGCCTGTGGACTCCCTGTCCTACCCGCAAGGCAGCGGGAGCGAGAGGTTTTAAGGCGCTTCTTACCCGCCTGGTATTCCCTTCACTGAGCACCTGAGGCACTTTATAGGAGTAGTAGAGCCACCTACTACCCCACCTCGCTCTCTGAGTCTATCGCCAGTTGGTCTGCGCCTGCTTATTTGGACAACTCCTTATTCACAGGATCCTCCATATCTGGAGGACTTTCACCATCCACCACCTGTGAAGCACTGGGTTGATGATGGTCTCCCTAGATTTACCCATATATATATATGCGTTCTGGTTAGGTTTTGTGTGAATTAAACCTCATATATTTGTATCACGAGCTTATTTCATCAATATAACCGGTGTATTGTCTTACGTGTGTTGAGTACAGACTCCTGATAGTGATTTTTCTTCACTTGGCATATTGGTATGTGAAGCCAGAGGTTGAACCTGGGGTGCACGTTGGTTTCTCTCATGTACTGTGGTACGTAAACTTTGGATTCACGGGACGTTTCTCTCAAGTACTGTGATGGGTAAACTTGGGATTCATGGAACGTTTCTCTCAAGTACTGTGATGGGTAAACTTGGGATTCATCGAACGTTTCTCTCAGGTACTGTGATGGGTAAACTTGGGATTCACGGGACGTTTCTCTCAAGTACTGTGATGGGTAAACTTTCAGATATAAATATTATATAGTTAGTTTTTCCATTCTTTTTTGTGTGTGTTGTGGACAGTAATACTGTGTCTTCAGCATATCTGATCTCTGGTATTACACTGTCTATACATTTTGGAAAAATGACAAATGGAAAAGAGCAGCTTCTATACGGCATCAGTAATGACTGCATTTCCATTTGTGAAACCTGACGAACAGAATAAATATGTGAAAGTGAAAAGTTAATTTTCTGAAATGTTTGAGACCGACCATGTCTGAGGCAAATCTCTGATGTGAATACCTGCTTGTGAAGGCAGACTTAAGACAAATAGATGACACTGTCACTGCAGCCGTCACCATCACCTTTCTATAAATAATCTTGGTCCTAATCTTTACAACATTCTTCAGAATCAGTATGCTTTCAGCTGATTACATTAATGATGAGTACTTGTACAAACATGTGACTACATGCACTGCACCACTATTAGCCTTGACTAATCAAGTCAAAGTATTGTTTATCAAGTTGTCTTGTAAAGTCCTGTACGACATTTATTGATAGGATAATCGTGCATTCATTTACTTGTCTGTTATTGGTTTTTTTTAGTTAGTTCAATCAATCAAGTGCCGTGCTGTGTGACAGTTCTCTGTCTTTAGACTTGATTATGCGATCCGCCGGTGACTTTCTTCCTAGCCACACTGACAGACCATCCAGTAACTTCTCTCTCTGTCCTCCTCTGTCTCTTCTTCCTTCAATTTTTCCAGTTGCCACAATTTGGTCCAATTTTCCCTCTTCTCATAAAATGTCCCACAAATCTCCCATGTCTGCCTCTGATCTTTGCTGCAATTTGCCTTTTAACTCCAGGCTCTCTTTTTAGTTGCAGTGATTTATCGTTTACTTATTCAATGGCAGTAGCTATTTATTTAAATATATGTCTGACATATCACTGAAATACTCGACTTAACGATGAGCTGCACTGAAACATAATCCCACCGTAAGTAAAGGTAAAAAGTAAATGTAATCCTGTCATGCCTTAGAGGCATATAGGGATGTGTCATCGTAAGTCGAGGAGCATATTATATATTCTATATATTTTTTTCTAACATATACCGTGCTGCTCATTTTAGTATCTTTTTCTATACATTGAAAGTTAAATTATACGTATAATTTGAAGTTGCCACTCACATTTTCACACAAAACGTTTTTGCGAATATATCTGCTCACGAGCTGAACATACTACACACAGACTCCAACATTTATAAGAAACATTGATCACATGTAATCAAAACCTTACCTATAAAATGGTTTCCAAAATTCCAGTCACTGACCGTGTCAGCATCAGGTAAGGACGACCTTGACATAGCGTCCGGGACGACTGACGTAACAACCAACAACACAGAAAACCAAACCACCATGGCTACAGCTGGCTGAATGAAGTGTCACTTTTGGAAAATATTTATTTCTGTACTGGGAATATCACATTTACAAGCTGACGTCGTGTTACTGCACAAAGTATTTGATTTTAGAGAAGATGAGATAACATTTGTAAGTAATGATAATATGTCTCGGCGTGTATGAATATTCCAGATATCAGCATGTTTGCTGTTAGTGTTCGTGTATTCATTGTTGCTGCAGTTGTTGGGTATATGGTCAGTGTTCAAGTAGACAGTCTAATAACAACTAACATTAGTAAGAGAAACAAGATGAAATCTTTCATGTACACATTTTCTTACGTTACTCTCCTCGCTTTCTTCTTTCCTCTAACTTCCACATTGTACTCTTCCTGTCTTCCTGGGTTGTTGACACAGCAGATGTTCCTGTTCTAGACAGTTGACAGTACAGTCCTTACAAGATGTTGCATTTGTTACCAGAGTCTTCACATTTATATACACTTTATCATGCTCCATAGTGTCTTCACATCTCTCTTTACCATATTCAACAGTGTCTTCACATCTCTCTTTACCATATTCAGCAGTGTCTTCACATCTCTCTTTACCATACTCCACAGTGCCGGGCGTCCATCTTCTCCACTTCCAGATGCTGGTTGTGAGTGAAGAATGTCTGTAGTATACATCCATTTTAAACTCAGAGAACATAGCCTTGTGTGACCTCCAGCCGGTGTGTGTATATTTGAAAGATACTGGCTCCGCCTGATAGCACTCAGACATTTGACATCACTCTGTTCTGTGGTGTACCAAGAGTGCCAACAATTTAATTAGAATATGTATTACAAATGCATTACCTACCTCAATATTGTAGAGCCTCGAATGTGTTTTTGAAACCGTGTTTAGTCTCCCTTTTATATCCACGTGAGAGACAAGTTCATCGAAGTGACATTAATCCCACCCTTTCCACCTAGCCACGCCTTTCATCTTTCCTCCTACTTTTCCTGTAGTATGGCTTTCATTATTTCTGTTGATGCAGGGGGAGGGATATTTTAACTGTGTGGTTTTTATGTTTTCCATCTTTATCTTTTCAAATTCAGTTCATTTAATACTTTCTTCTTTCCTGTCCATAGAATTTGAATTATTCTTTTAAAATATCTACATGTCAAAGACCTCGCTGTTCTTTTCTGCATCCTTTGTTAAATGTTCGTGTTTCTACAACAGGCAGGAAAATCTCTGTTGTAGAGAGCAACATAACTCCTCAGATCATCAGAGAAGTAACCCCCCCCCCCTCAGACAAGCGCATCGGCCCTTTTATAGGTCTAAAGCTATAAGATGGGTGGCCCCCCCCCCCGGGGTCATGGCTGCCAAAAGTCTGTGAGATTTTGGTTTATAACCGCTTCACGAGGCTCAAGACACACCTCGGAAGTTCATGTCTATAACTTACCCAAGTTCCTGGCTGTAGATTCCAGCTTCTTTCTTGTGTAACCAAGTCCTGGACTGTGTGTTCCGTAGATTCAAGTTTCTTTCTTGTGTAACCAAGTCCTGGACTGTGCTTCACGGTTGTCGCTCTTGTTTGTCCATCGCATCACGCTAGACGATTTTCTGTGCTACACAGTCTGAGAGAAGCACAAACACGAACTATTCTTGCCCTCCACTGAGACAGTACAAGAAGGTGTCTGTTGTTGCCATGATGAAGGTACACTGTGGTGTATTTTTCATTTTATAAAAATATTCAAAGAGTGAGGAAAGTGGATAGAAATAAGAATGGCAGAAAGCAAGATGATCGCATATAAATGAAGAACATACAACAATCCAATATTTGAGCGAAAAGCCTTTTTGGGGGGATCACAAATAAAAACAGAATAACAGATAAAAATCCAAGACCAAAGTTTCCATCTATTTTTCATACCTTCTTCCCAGACTTTTTCACAGACTCTTCCTTGTCTGTTAACATTTGTTGGTTAGCTACTTCACTTTTGCTGCTTTCCCCTTCCTTGGCGATAAGCTCCTAGACTTTCTTGCCTTAAAGCTCATATGACACCAGAAGACAAGCTTGTCCAGCCTTGCTGGTATCCTTCGTATTTCCATCTCACTTATTCTTAATACTGTCCTGTCGTCCGCTCTTGTTAGTATCCTTCATATTTCCATCTCTCTCCTTCTTAATACTGTCGTGTCGTCCAATCTTGTTAATATCCTTCGTACTTCCATCTCTCTTCTTCTTCATGCTGTCCTGTCGTCTGTGAATTCTTTCAGTTCTGGCATACAGCATGTCTTCCAGGCGAGAACCTTCTCCTGTTCCTCTCACTGCTTTAAGAAATACCCGCATTGCCGGTACAAACAGAATAGGAGATATTCTACAGCCTATTGCAGCTTGCATCTGCAGTTCAGTCCACTTCGTCCTGTATTCTGACATCCTGGATCTCATAGCGAAGCCAGTGAAGTACAATATTAGCTTGTTAATAGTTCCGTCCGGCACGTGATACATCATAGTGCAGGGAACTTTATCCCTCCTTGTAGGTTTTATCCACTGATATTTATCTTTAGAGTTGATTATTATTTTGATTTTTTTTTCTTGCTTATTACCATAACTTTTGTCTTTCTAATATTTATTTTCAGTCTTTATTCTTAGCTTTGGCTGTTTATTTATGTGATAAAATTCTGTCAGTCCTTTTTTTTCATCCTATCAACACATAGCCAGAAATCTAATTACGAGAGATGATGCAAAACGTGGCTTGTGACACCAAGTAATTTTCTTAATGGGGTAAACGTATAGCAGCAAATGCTTCAAGACTTTCTATATGTTTGTTGCTGTTCTGGTCTATGAGTCAGCTACATTATGCACATCCTTTCTTAAACACATCTCATGGCAGTATGAGAAAGCGAATAAATGGGAAAATGGAGAAAGAATATGTTGGCACTGTAATATAATCCATGAAACATTCAAAGAGTATGACTAGCATGAATAGAGATTAAAACCAATATTAGACTGACAACCAACATTAGTTTCCCGGAATCTCCATTAACTAATAAGAAATGATTACATTCCACGATATTTTATCCGTTACAATCTCCAAGATTTTCTTATCCGCATACTGTCTCTCACCTATAAGCTGAGCATGTCTAGTAGAACAAATGATGAATGCAAGAACAAGGTCAGCTTGGATTAATGTGCAAGACAACAATGTAACAGATGTGTATGGTAAATAGACAGGCTAAGAAGGCAAACAAAAATTGATCACATGTGTACTTGTATTAGAACATAAGTTGAACACATGTGTACTTGTATTAGAACATAAGTTGATCACATGTGTACTTGTATTAGAACATAAGCTTCACAAACATTCACTATTACATACACAATACGACACCGTACATGATAACTGTGATAAATGCGGTGTAATCGTCAACTGCAGCAAATCATTATAATTATGACCTGACAGATTTGTTTTAGAATGCTTTTCGTTATTGTTTATGTTGTCGTTTTATTTATAAAAAACAATAAATCGGACAGATACTGCATAAAGACAACAGATGGAAAAATGAGCAGTTATTTCAGCACTAAATCTAGAGCAGAGTTTCTCAGACTATGATACGATATCAAGACACTAAATCTGGAGATAAGTTTCTTAGACTAGGGTAAAGTACCAAGACATTAAATCTAAAGCAGAGTTTCCCATCTGTGGTAACAAGATAATAAATCTAGAGCAGATTTTCTCAGAGACTGCGGTAACAAGACACTAAACCTAGAGCTTTACCAGTTCTATGTCTTTGGCAAAGAACATAAACTTAACCGACTTCTACCACAGCCGGTCTCTTCTACTTCTAGAGGTGAACCACCTTTCAATCAGCCCCCCCCCCTCTTCCGCTACACCTGACCAACAGACTTCTATCTCACTTGACCATCAGACACCTGTAACACCCCCTGGCCAACCTTCCCAGATTACACAGCATATTCAAGTACTCGCACCCCCATCCTCAGATGATACCCCCTCTCCTTCTCATCCTCCTCCAACCTCTAATATCGTCTGTATTCTTCCCCCCCCCCGACTTGCCCCTTTCTGATGATGAAAAACTAGTTCTCGCCAAAGGCCTGAACTTTATTCCTATCCGCCCACGATGTGATCCCTATTTTTTACTCCGCGATGTTAAACCGTTCCACCGCCGACTGCGGCTTAAATATTAATTTGCCAACAAAGAGTCCAGCCATTTCACACAAGACCCCAATAACCCATTTACACATTACGACCACCATAAATATAGCTGGACACCTTCCCCCAGGGCTTCCCAAGCTTTGGATCTGTATATTGATACGACGTGGCGTGAGATCCTTAACCTCCGACCACCAACACTTAGACATTTTAATCTAAATAAGGGAGATTCCAGGGCATTGTCCAAACTCCGGCGTCGGAGGGACATTGTGATAAAACCAGCAGATAAAACCAGCAATCTCGTAGTTTGGAAAAAAGATTCATATATCGCGGTAGGAATGTCCAAACTCGGCAGTATAAAATTATATTCCCCAAGTAAAAACGATGCTACCCGTTCAAATAATGACAGTGGAAGCAACCATTAAAGACCTGATTAGAGAAGGTAGCCTTCCACCCCAACCTGTTTCTCTTCACATTAAGGACAGCTGTTTAGGGACACCTACCTTCTATCTTCTTCCTAAAATCCACAAACCAGGTAACCCTGGACGTCCCATTGTATCAGGGTGGTCATGCCCCACTGAGCACATTTCTGACTTTTTGGACAGCATTTTCCAGCCGCTAGTACAGAAACTACCCTCCTTTTTGAAAGATACCAACCACACCTTAACAACTTTTGATACGATCACACTCTCTCAACACCACACATATCACATCTTTCTCCTTGATGTCTGCTCCCACATGACTCTTAGCACTCAGCTATTTTCTCGACCAAGACCCTATCACCACCACTAGCACTGACACCATAATCAGACTTACATGGCTAGTACTAAACCTAAATTCTTTCGAATTCAACGGCGAATACTTCGAGCAAATCAGTGGTGTTGCCATGGAAACGAAAATGGGTCCCAGTTATGCATGTCTATTTATGGGCTTTCTAGAAGTCAAATTATGGGAAACCTACACTGGCAGACTTCCAGAATTCTATAAAAGGTACATCGATGATGGCAGTGGAATCACAAGTATGCCACAGGAAGAGCCAAAAAAAAAATATTGAATTCGCCAACTCACTCAATAACAATATAAAATTCACTTATGAAATTTCTGACAAGTCTGTTAACTTTTTAGACATTAAAATTTCTATTGGCACAAACAGGCTTGTCACCTCTGTATTTTACAAGCCCACCGACAGCCACATATATTTGCTTTACACCTCTTCCCATCCTGAAGCCTGTAAGAACTACATCCCATACTTCCAAATCCTCCGTCTTAGCCGCATATGTCAGGATAATTTGGACTTTATAGATCAGTCCAACAAGTTATTAGAATTTTTCCGTCATCGCCACTACCCAGAAAATGTCCTTCGTGAAGCCTTCAACCGTATCCAGCTAGTGAGCCGCAAAGAAGTATTCAGGAAAAAGCCTGTTACTCCATCTGACAGAGTTAAGTTAGTACTGCCTTTCCACCTGGATGGTCAGATGGTTAAGAAAATTCTTTATCGTCATCTGCCGCTAATCCAACTCGACCCCGACACTCGCGACATTTTCTCTGATCCACCCCTGTTGGCATACAGACATGAGCCAAACCTTAAGGATATCCTCGTCCACAGCCACTTGAAGCAGAGCCTTACATATGTTGGCACCAGAAAATGTAACCGCCCCCGCTGCGTTATCTGCCCGGTAGTCTGGGAAACGAAAACAATCACCTTTCCCAAAACTATCCTCACTCTTCATGAGGGATTCACATGCGAATGTGATATATGTCATCGTTTGCAAAAGATGCAGGATAACGTGAGACTGGCCTCAGATTAGGGGATCGCATGCAAAAACATCTTTACGACATCGCCCAGCATGCTTCGAAACAGGTCACAAATCATTTCAATGGCCCTAACCACAGAGGCAAATCTGATTTTCTGGTAACAGCCATCAAACAATGTTACGCAGATGATACAAGCCGGCTGGCGCTTCAGAACCGCTGCATTCAAAATTATGAGACGTTGGAGCCACGTGGGTTAAACTCGCTGTTCAGCTACACTTAACATTCTCTTCAATCATTATAGTACCTCTCCACTAAGCTCCACTCCTTCTTACTTGTCAAACCTCACAGCATCACTTTGCAACCTCTCTTCCCCAGTCATCTATTTCAACTCCTCTTACCTAGGTCAACATTGTATTACTTTCTCTCCCCTCCCCGGTTCCCCATCCACCACCCCCAGTTACAACCCACCGACCACATATCACAGGTCTCTATTTAAACAGTCTTCACGTTCTACTAAATCCATTTCTGAGACACACCGCCGTACAAGCCATACTTTACAATTTACAGCTAAGTACTCTATTTAATTTTTTTAGTTTTTTTTTTCCTTTTAAATAGTATTCATGTGAATTTATATTTTATCTCCTCTCTCTATTTCTTCGTCATGTATGTTTTTGTATGATTAAGGCTCGCACCGAAACGTCACAACTTTGTGGTTGTTAAGTAATAAAGATTTTCCCATATTTTTTCTTACTTTATACATTCTAAATTTAGAGCAGATTTTCTCAGAGACTGTGGTAACAAGACAATAAATATAGAACAGATTTTCTCAGAGACTGGTACCAAGGCACTAAATCTAGAGCAGATTTTCTCAGAGACTGGTACCAAGGCACTAAATCTAGAGCAGATTTTCTCAGAGACTGTGGTACCAAGGCACTAAATCTAGAGCAGATTTTCTTGGAGACTGTGGTACCAAGGCACTGAATCTAGAGCAGAGTTTCTCAGAGACTGTGGTACCAAGGCACTGAATCTAGAGTAGATTTTCTCAGAGACTGTGGTACCAAGGCACTAAATCTAGAGCAGATTTTCTCAGAGACTGGTACCAAGGCACTGAATCTAGAGCAGATTTTCTCAGAGACTGTGGTACTAAGACACTAAATCTAGAACAGATTTTCTCAGAGACTGTGGTACTAAGACACTAAATCTAGAACATATTTTCTCAGAGACTGTGGTACTAAGACACTAAATCTAGAACATATTTTCTCAGAGACTGTGGTACCAAGGCACTAAATCTAGATCAGATTTTCTCAGAGACTGCGGTACTAAGACACTAAATCTAGAGCAGATTTTCTCAGAGACTGTGGTACCAAGGCACTAAATCTAGAGCAGATTTTCTCAGAGACTGTAGTACCAAGGCACTGAATTATTGTTGTCCTTGTTCTTCAGTCTTCATGGGTCTGCGAGCTGGTGTTCCTTGCTCCCGATGTGGTGAAGATGTTGAAGCACAGCTTCAGGCCGTCTCTTGAGCGGGTTATGGCGGGGTGGAGCTGCACATGAAAGTTCGGAGACCTCGTCGCAATGAATGTCCCTGAGGTCTACGGCGATCCCTGCCCTGTCTTAGAAGACCTCGTCGCAAAGAATGTCTGTGAGGTCTACGGTGATCCCCGCCCTGTCTTAGGAGACCTCGTCACAAAGAATGTCCGTGAGGTCTACTGCGATCCCCACCCTATCTTAGGAGACCTCGTCGCAAAGAATGTCTGTGAGGTCTACGGTGATCCCCACCCTATCTTAGGAGACCTCGTCACAAAGAATGTCCGTGAGGTCTACTGCGATCCCCACCCTATCTTAGGAGACCTCGTCGCAAAGAATGTCTGTGAGGTCTACGGTGATCCCCGCCCTGTCTTAGGAGACCTCGTCACAAAGAATGTCCGTGAGGTCTACTGCGATCCCCACCCTATCTTAGGAGACCTCGTCGCAAAGAATGTCTGTGAGGTCTACGGTGATCCCCACCCTATCTTAGGAGACCTCGTCACAAAGAATGTCCGTGAGGTCTACTGCGATCCCCACCCTATCTTAGGAGACCTCGTCGCAAAGAATGTCCGTGAGGTCTACTGCGATCCCCACCCTATCTTAGGAGACCTCGTCGCAAAGAATGTCCGTGAGGTCTACGGCTATCCCCACCCTATCTTAGGAGACCTCGTCGCAAAGAATGTCCGTGAGGTCTACGGCTATCCCCGCCCTGTCTTAGGAGACCTCGTCGCAATGAATGCCCGTGAGGTCTACGGCTATCCCCGCCCTGTCTTAGGAGACCTCGTCACAATGAATGTCCGTGAGGTCTACGGCTATCCCCGCCCTGTCGACCACCGGAGGAATGGTACAGATGTTGGTAGGCTGTGGTCCGCACAACCTGGCACTAGTAGGTCAGGTATAGGTCAGTGACTGCCAAGTAAGAAAATAACCAGAAACATAAGCAGACATTTAACCTTAACTCTAGTTACTTACCAAGCTCGTTGTTACTTGCGTGGCCATAGTCAAAGCATGAACACGACAGTTTACAAACATTTACTTTCTTCTTATTCAAACTTCATCTTATTGTAATGATATTTTCTGGGCCTTCTTTTCTTGTTAGACATAGAGCAACGATCTTATCAGTAACTATGGGACGTAGTTCTTAGTCTGCCAAATAATATCTACAACACACAAACATTTTTTGCTATAATTTATCACATTTTATTTATTTATTTATTTATTATTATCATTATTATTATTATTATTATTATCAATTATTATTACTAAACAAGGGTGAAGCAGGGATGTATACTATCACCAACATTATTTATCTTGGCAGTAGACTGGTTAATGAAGGAGGCAACATCAGACAAACGCAGAGGATTTCAGTGAACCCTTGACACAGTGCTGGAGGACCTTGACTTTGCGGACGACATTTGTCTATTATCAAGCAGTCACAAAGATATGCAAGATAAAATAAACAAGCTAACTCACAATGCAAACAACATAGGACTAAAGATCAACATAGGAAAGACAAAGTTAATGAAGCAAAATCTGAACAACAGAAATATACTCAGAGTTGATAGCAAGTTAGTGGAGGAGGTCAATGAATTTGTATATCTTGGCAGTAGAGTAGTAGAAAATGGAGACAGCACAGAGGACATCAACAGCAGACTTACTAGAGCAAAACAGGCTTTTGCAATGCTGCAGTCTATATGGAAATCTAAAAAAAAACTATTCATGAATACGAAAATCAGGATATTTAAGAGTAATATTCTAAGTGTACTACTCTATGGAAGCGAATGCTGGAAAATCACCAAAACCATAGAAAACAAGTTGAATTCTTCCCAGACTAAATGTTTATGAAGAATTAGAAAAAATATTGTGGCCAAACACCATAAAAAATAACATCTTGGTGGCAGAAATGCAGATGAAGCCACTGACAGCAATTACTAAGGAAAGACGCTGGCGATAGTTGGAACATGTACTCTGAATGACTGACAGCTCACTACCAAAAATAGCACTAAGCTAGACACCACATGGGAACAGAAGTAAGGATAGACAAAAGAGACATGGAGAGGAACAACAGAAAGGATGTTGAGCAATAGAGGGCTCACCTGGGCAAGAGCAGAAAACAAAGCAAAGGACAGGCATTTGTGGAAAACCCTTGCGGAAGTCCCATGTGCCCTGGGCATTTATGGTTCTCAGAGAGAGAGAAAGATTATTATTACATTTTCATCATTTTAAAGTTATAAATTTCCGTCCATGGATGTGCACTCTCTCTCTTGACATACACCTGTTGCAGTAGATTGCTGACGTATCATCTTTAACGACTATATTGTTCACAGACCAGCTAACACCTTCGCTTTACATGGGTTAATCACTTCCTAGTGGTTATTTAAGCAGGATCCTCTCCTCTACTTTTCTGCTTACGTATAGATGTAAACTTGTTGATTATAGTTATTCATCTCTGTCAAAATGTCCACTGTTGTCCACTGTAATATTGTTCTTTCTGGTTTAGCATGACAAATGTTGACTATCAATTACTGTTAAGATTTTATCTCATTTAATCTATGATTGTTCTACGTTGTTTTACGTCAGTTTTACATCTGTTTTACGTCTGTTTTTTTTTTATTCACTTCACACCCTTATTTTCTCACAGGAACGCTCATTCTCTCTCAGTGGCAGTAATACAGTAATACAGAAGTAACTTCTTTACAGTTGAAATAACTTTAATGATGCACTGGTTGAGTCAGTGAGCGATATGACGAGAACGACAACTGAATTAACAAAATAAATCCATGGATACAAGACTGGACGTAATTTCCATCTCCACGACACAATCTGGTCTCGACAGACTACTCTCGCCATCATCACATCCTAATACACACTAATGTACATCTATTTCACTAAACAACTAGATTTCTAACAGACTAATCTACGGACTTTAAAAAAGCATTTGACATCATTGATCATGAAATTCTAGTTAGAAAGCTTGAGACTACGTCCTGACTTGACAAAATTTATTACATCTTTTCTTTCCAACAGACAGCAGGTAGTTTGCCTCAAAAACTATAAGTCAAGTTCATCTGTGGTTGATAATGGCGTTTCACAGGGATCTATTCTTGATCCTCTCCTGTTTACCATCTACATCAATGATCTTCCACTCCATCTCAAAAATTATCTTGTGACCTCTTTGCTGGTGACTGCACAGTTTACACTAGTGACAATGACTGTATTAACCTTGAGTCAACTCTTCAAATTGAAATAAACAGTCTAATTAACTGGAGCAACAACAACAGAATGTTCATAAACACCAGCAAAACAAAATCCATGCTCATTACAACAAGACAGAAATTAACAAATTCACCAACAACAACACTACAGCTCCATGTTGGAAGTTCAAAGAAAGAGAATGTTAGTGAACATAAAACTCTAGGTCTCATGATTGACCACCACCTCAGCTGGAATCATTATGTAGACAATCTAACCAAACTCATTGCACAAAAAGTTTACCAGTTTACTAAAATTAAACATTTTCTTGACATAGACACCAGAAAAATATACTACATATCACAGATGCAAACACACTTAGACTACTGCTCCACAGTCTGGGATGTTTGTTCCATGTCAAACATGAAAAGACTTTACTCACTTCTAAAATGAGCAGTAAAGCTTATAGATGACAACCATGGAGCACATATTACTAATAAGGACAAACATCTTGATATTCTACCCCTCAAGAAGAGATTTCTTTTCAACAAGGCCAAGTTAATTCATAAAATTCTATCGCACAATGCTCCACCATTTCTGTTGTCGTTATTCAAATTCAACCCAAAACGCAGTCAACTCTTAAGCAATTGTATTCTTCCAAAACCAAGGCTTGACATGCTTAAAAAAAGCTTCTCTTACTCAGCTGCCTACCTTTGGAATGCCCTAGCAATTCATGTAAAACGTATAGGTAATATTCGTTTTTATAACTTTAAACTTTGTCAACATCTATTTGATATGGACTATATGTCTCCCTAAGCATAGTTTAAAGTAATTTAAAATACTTGAGTGCTGTAATTTTTAATACTGCTTTTCTGTAGATTTGTTAGTTTTGAATGAATGTAGGAATGCAAGTTTATTTCATGTTGTTGCATAAATCACAGTGTAGAGTTTATGGACATGAGATAAGTTTATTATTTATTTATGTAATCACATTACTGTGTCTTCATTATTATTATGCTCATTAAAAAATTTTGAACGACTTTGACTGAGTGAAAGCTGTATGATGAAGGGCAGAATGTCAGACGGGTCTGCGAGCCCAGTTCTTAACCCTTTGAAAATAAAGTATGTTCGTTCTTTCGTCAGTTGTTCTATCCCAGACGATACATAAAAAACAACTATTGCTCAGTCATATGATTTCTCTCTCACCTGACCTTTTTCCTTTCATACCTTAACCGTGACCCACTTGAAAATTGAGACAAAGAAAATGGACTCTACTCACAAACAGCTGATTACTTTAGAAGATAACTCATTTTATACAAATTTTCCAATTCTCAGATGAGTTATCTATCTTATATTCTTATATTCTATATAATGTTATATTATCTCACCAGCTGGACAAGTGATCCAGGGATGTTTCCATATCCCAGACACTCTCAATCCTATTATGTCCTTGTTTTTATATCAGTATATCATCGGCATATCGGAATATCAGTATACCATCGGCATATCGGAATATCAATGTACCATCGGCATATCGGAATATAAGTATAGTATCGGCATATTAGATAATCAGTATATGATCGGCATATCGGAATATCAGTATATGATTGGCATATCGGAATATCAGTATATGATTGGCATATCGGAATATCAGTATATGATCGGCATATCGGAATATCAGTATATGATCGGCATATCGGAATATCAGTATATGATCGGCATATCGGAATATCAGTATATGATTGGCATATGACATCAAATATGTGATCTTGCCTATCCCCACTCTTGGTAAGCTGCCAATGTTGACAGTACAGATATTAAAGGTAACTGGTGATGAGTGGAGATTTTTATTTGTCAGGTGGAGAGCGGGGGAGGGGGAGTGGAGCAGGTGGATGTGTACACCTAATTGTGTAGAATGTTTTAAGCTTTATCTGGATGTGAATGTGAGAGAGTGGACTAAACATGATAACTTGTGAACGTGTGTCGTTGTGATCCAGACATTAATCAGATTTCTGTCCCTTCGTTCAGCCAATACATAGCTCACAGATTTAAGACTTGTCCATTTTACCAAATATTTTAGGCAGAATCTTTTTAGTTATGTCACAGCTTACTCTGTTCTCTGAAGCTGTCCTTAATCACCAGCAAATTCTCTCAAAGCTGCCTATCAGTGCAGGCGCGTATAAACAAAAAGGAAAATAACAAACCATGAATGAAATGTTATAGGCAGCGACAAAAAAATTAAAATAAAATTGCTACTTCCATTTTTCAATTTCTTGACGTTACTCTGTGCTAATGTATTCATTCATTCATTCATTCCTTTTAATGTCCCTTGCGGAACTTTGCCTCCCTAACAGCACTCCTGTAGGCCTCTCGGTTGTGAGCAAGATGGCCTGCTGCTGATGCATCCATTTGCAGATCATCAACGATGTCTTGCAGCCATCTTCGCCTTGGTCTTCCTCTCTTTCTTTTTCCCATTATGTACCCTTCCAAGATGGTCTTCTCTAGATTATCATGACGTTTATTGTGTCCAAAATATTTAAGTTTTCTCTCTTTAATCCTCTTTACTAGCCAGCCTTCTTCAATATAAAGTTCTTGTAGTATAGATATATTTGTTCTTTTTTATGTCCACGATATTTGGAGAACTCTTCTGTATCACTTACATTCAAAGGCATTTATGTGTTTCTCAATTGTTTTGTTAAGTGTCCAGGTCTCACAAGCATATGTTGCGATGGGAAAGTTGCATGCCCTTAAAAATCTTATTTTTGCAGTTAAGTCTCTTCCTCTCCACAGATTATTTAGTTGTTATACTTTCTGAAGAGCGATAGATGTCCTCCTTTCAATTTCCCTCACTGTATCTCCATTATTAGTTAGTAGTGATCCAAGATATTCAAAACTCTCTCCACTTCTTCCAGTTTTTCTCATTGATACATATTTCAGCTGCCTTGTTTGTTTTGTCAGTTGTCATCAATTTAGTTTTCTTCGGCATTCAGATAGAGGTTTTGCTCTTCGCTGTTCTTACGGACTGACATAATTAGTTTTTCCATTCCTTTTTGTGTTGTGGACAGTAATACTGTGTCATCAGCATTTCTAATATCTGGTATTTCATAACCTCTAATTGTTATGGCATCGTAATATTCTTTGTCTACATTTTCTCTAACATTTCTCATTATATTTTCAGTATACAAGTTAAATAAGTAGGGTGACAATATGCACCCCTGACGGACCCCTTGTTTTCTGTCAAACCAAGTTGTTGTTTCTCCATTTATTCTTACTGCTGCTTGTTGGTCTTGATACAGCAGTGATGTTAATTGTATCAAATGTGTTGGAAATCCCATTTTTTCCATTATTTCCCAAAGTTTCTGGTGTTGTACACAATCAAATGCCTTTGAGTAGTCTATAAAGGATAAATATAGATTCACATTAAATTCTCTGCATTTCTCTTCTATCACTTATATTGAATATATAATCTCTTGATCCTTTTCCTTGCCTGAAACCAACCTGGACCATATTGATATCTTCTTCTATTTCTTACGAAGTTTACCCATTATGATTTTTAACAGAATTTTACTGGCATGACTAATCAGGGCAACAGTTCTGTAGTTTGTGCATATTTTCAGGTTAACATTTTTTGGCAGTGGTATCAATACAGTTCTTTTCCATTCTTTTGGCCAAATACCAGAATACCATATCTTTTTACATAGTGCATGATAGATTGTAGCACATTCCTTTCCTCCTGCTTTAATAAATTCAGCTGTTATCTCATTACATCCTGGTAATTTACTATTTTTCAGATTCTTTATTGCCCATAAAACTTCTTTATTGTCGGTTCGGGTTCTTTCTCCTCCAATAATAATTCACACTGTTGATTTCTGCTTTCATAGTCAGTTGTTTCATACATTCCTCTGCAATATTCCTTCCATCTTTCTAGAATTTCCTCTGTCTCTGTCAAGGTATTCCCCATCTTGTCACAAATTACATTTAGCTTAAACGTGACATTTCTCGTCAGTGTCTTCATTTCTTTAAACATTTCACTATCTCTTCCACACTTCTGATGTACTTCTTATTCTTTCACAACAATCTTGTATGTATTTTTTTGGGTATTTTCTTATGTTTCTTCGTACTTCTTTTATTAAAGATTTATATTCCTCTTTGTTGTTATTCGTCACTTTCCATTGTGTCTTCATTTCTCTACGTTGTTTTATCAGTTCTAGTTTGGCTGCTGTAATTCATCCATTCTTTTGTGTTTTCTTTACTGGAACCACGTCTTTAGCTGTTGTTATTAAGATATCTCTGGCCTGCGTAGCCAATTCATCTGGTGTCATCTCCTCCTGTACAGCCATCAGGATTTCGAAACGGTTCTTTACTTCTATATGGTATTGTTCTTGTATTACTTTGTATTAATTATTACTCTGTACTAAGATAATTCTCTATGCTAAAGTATAACTCTGTACTAAAATATTACTCTGTGCTAAGGTATTACTCTGTACTAAGATAATACTCTGTTTTAAGATATTACTCTGTAATAAGTTATTACTCTGTACTAAGGTATCACGCTGTATTAATTAGTACTCTGTGCTAAGGTATTACTATGTATTAATTATTACTCTGTGCTGAGGTATTACTCTGTATTAATTATTGCTCTGTGCTAAGTTATTACTCTGTAAAAGGTAATGGTAAAGTAATCTTGTCATGCTTTAGAGGCACATAGGGAAATGGTGCTAGCGCCCATATTTTCATTGACCTGTCAGCACACTAGAGGGTGATATGGTCAGTATCACGCCTTGCTGCCTTTCCTTCCCCAACTCCAGAAGAAGTCGGGTACCCATTCCTACAGCTGGGTGACAGGGGTTCCTCTGGTCGGTTTCGAACCCCCGACCTTTGCAATGAGAGACCAGTGCACTAACCACTTCGCCACTCTGTACTAAGATATTACCCTGTACTAAGATATTAATCTGTACTAAGATATTAATCTGTACTAAGATATTAATCTGTGTTAAGGTTTTACTCTGTATTAATTATTACCCCATTATTTCTCTGTACTAGGGTATTACTCCGTGCTAAAGTATTACTCTGTAATAAGGTATTACTCAGTGCTAAGGTATTACTCTGTACTAAGATATTAATCTGCGATAAGGTATTACTCAGTGGTAAAGTATTACTCTGTACTAAGGTATTACTCCGTGCTAAGGTACCACTCAGTGCCATAGTATTACTCAGTGCTAAGGTATTACTCTGCACTGAGCTATTATTCAGTGCTTAGGTATTACTCTGTACTAAGTGTTACTCTGTACTAAAGTATTTCTCTGTACTAAGGTGAGCTGAAAAAAGTATTATAGTGTTACATGAGTTTGTTTTCCTGATTGCTTTTAGTCTCTTTCTTTTTTCTGCGAGAATATCAAACTAGACTATGTAATTTGATGTTCCTACGCGCATTTCCGCAGACAAAAATTTAAGAAGAAATTTGCACCCAAGTTAAAATCCGTACGCATGAGCCGAAAACACCATAGAGGGAATCAGATGATAAAGTTTTGTCAACGGTAAAATGAACTTTCTGTTCTTTCAGTTTCACTGACTGATTTTATTTTCCAGAGTCCACATCCACATCCACGTCACTTGATGTTTAAGTGTCACATAAAAGTAGTGGCTATTTACCTAGCTCGGAACTCCCTTCAGTGGAGCGGCCGACAAGTCATACATTATCTTCTTCTTCTTCCACGAAATGCAAGGTCAGACAATTAAGTAATGAGACTAATTACATAAAACAAATCAAATAAACAACTTTTGAAGATATAACCTGTATTTTACTCAAAGTAAGTCCATTGTGCATTGATACAGCGAGTGGCGCGATCTAAAAAACACCAGAACGACCTCTGCAGTTCTTCTGTTGGTATGGCCCTTAACTCGATGTTACGGCCCTTTGGGTGTCATCAGTATCGTTAAAGAAAGTCTTTTCAACGGTAACTTTAATTTTGGGAATAGAAAATAATCGCAGGGAGATAAATCTTGGGAATAGGGTGGATGTTTGAGAACACACAATTGTTTTAGGACCAAAAGTTTCCTGTACAACTACCGACCAGGTGAGCTGGTGCATTATCAAGAAGAAGGAAAAAACTGCCAGGTGTTGAATACTCAGGTCGGACTCGGAGAATCCTTTTCAATAGGCCTTTCAAAATACTTAAATAAACTTTGGCAGTGACAGTCTGTCCATCTGGAATAAACTCTTTGTGAATATCTCCTTTGCTAAAATTTTCGTAGAAGCACACCAACACTGTCTTCACTTCTGACTTTTCAATACGAATTTTTTGGTGATGATGATGACTTCCACTGTGCACTTTGGCGTTTAGTTGTGATATCATAGCAGAAAATCCGTAGTTCATCCTCTGCAAAAATCAAAATTTAAGAAATGTTTATTTCTGCGACACGTTTTGATGATGTCTTTTGCGTACTCATCAAGCTGATTTTTTTGGTCATCAGACAACGAATGTGATACAGACCGGCAACCAACTTTTTTCTTGCCCAAATCTTCCACTAACACTTTACGAATGGTATCTCGATTAACACCAAATTCATCTGCCATCATCCTCACAGTAAAACAACGATCTTCTTGTATCCATTCTCTGGCCTTTGCAGTCAGTTCCTCATTTCGAACAGAAATTGGGTGTCCATGTCTAGTCGCGTTTGTAATCGTTTCCACACCACTTTTGAATCTTGAATACTACCTGAATATCTGTGCACGAGAAAAACAACTATCCCCATAAACGTTTTGCATCAATTCAACTGTCTCAATGGCACTTTTCCCGAGTTTTAAACAGAATTTAATGTTAGCTTTTTGCTCCATGCTGGTTACGTAACAATACATCTCTGACTAGGTCAACAAAGTGGCGGATTGTTTGTCGTCTGCTTATCGGGGGGGGGGGGGGAGTGATGAAAAGTTGCCGGATCATAGATGAAGGTTGACTCTTTGGACTCCATGCTTCGCTCTATATATGGCACTTTTGTCTTTGCCGTAATAAAATCAGTCTCACTATTTAATTGTTGGACCTTTTAGAATGATAGTCCTTCTTTCCCCATTCTTTTATACCTCCTTTGCGTTATATTTTTCACTCAGTCTCCGCAAGATTGTTCTGGAAAATTCCAAGATCACTCTCTCTCACTCCGTCGTTCCTCTCTCTCTTTTTCTCTCCCGATCCTTTCCCTCTCTCTCTCCCTCTCCCTCGCTCCCTCTCTCTCTTTCTCTCTCCACCCTCCAAATCGCACCTTTTGTATCCAAAAAATGAGACAAAAATACTCACATTCAAGTAATACTTGGTGTCAAAATATCATCTCTCTCTCCCTCTCCTTAATCCTCTCCCTCTCCCCTCCCAATCTCTCTATCTCTCTCGACAAAATGGTCAAATTCTATCCTCACACATCTTCTATTCATCAGCATTCTCAGATTCCATGTTCACACTTCACACTTTCGTTCGCTTTCTCTCTACTCTCCTTTTCTTTAATCAGTGTGAACCTCTTCACCGATCTCCTCCTTTCCGTGGTGCCTGCACATTACTCCTTTCCTTCTCTCTCTCTCTCTCTCTCTCTCTCTGGTATGATCACTTTAAACGTATTTTTATCGATTATGTTTTTTTCTTTTAATTTAAAAGATATAATTGTTCTTGGAGATTTCAGTATTAATGACAAACAGATGCTACATGGAATGATATTGCTTTATCAGACAATTTATCCAAAATTATCACTAAATCTACCAGATCATCCACACTAATAGATCACATATATATATATATATATATATATATATATATATATATATATATAGCTCATCCAAAAAACATTATAGAAAGTAAAGTCCTTCACACATCACTGAGTGATCACTTTTCTGGTCTGTTGCACATGGACACGACATGGCTTGAAAATTCCCCAAAACAAACATACCAGTATTAAATTTAGAAGTTTTAGCAAATTCAGCTTAGAATCATTTCTGAAAGAGTTACAAGCAGCACCTCTAGATCATGTGTACCAACTAACTGACCCTGATAAGGCCCTGGAATACTGGATAAAACCCTTCAGGGATATACTTGACAAGCATGTTCCTATTAAAGAAGTGAGAGTTAAACATCAAGTGAAGTCTCCCTGAATTACACCTGAGATATTGCAAGTCATGAGGGAAAGGGATCAGGCCCACAAAATGAAGGAATTCACTAGCTACAGATTACTTAGAAATAGAGTTCAATATTTAATTAGGCAAGAAAAGAGAAATTACTTTAGGAACCCAGTTCAGAATAAATCAGACAGTAAATCTGTCTGGAAAGCAATTAACAAAAAAAAGAAAGTGTCTGACTTGCAGAGTTATAATCATGTGCTTGCTTGTGAAGAGTTCACCGATCACTTCAGAGAAGAAGTCAATATCTTAAAATATTCACTACCAATCCCTAATTTTGATTTAAGCGAATGAAATAAATGTATAGGTAACAAATGTGCAAATCTAAAGCAACTCATTACTCATTTCATGTCAGTTACTGAAGTCTACAATTATATTTCATCTTTAAAGAACATGATGATGAAATCAGCAACAAGATATTCACTACTCAGCCCCAGTAATTACAGATACACTAACATACATTTACAATCAGTGCATTGCACATTGTCATTTTCCTCAATCTTTTAAAATTGCAAAAATATATCCCCTTTTTAAATCTGGTTCGGAGAAACATCCTTCAAGCTATAGACCAATTTCCATTCTATTGACTTTTTCAAAACCAATAGAAAACACACACACACACACACACACACACACACACACACAAAACAACCTTAAAACGCATACAAGAAAATGATTTGATTGTTGACTGTCAGTCAAGTTTTAGGCCGAAACATTCCTGCCACACAGCTCTCACAAAAATGACAGAATGTTGATTATCTAATATAAACGATGATAAATTATGTGATGCTGTCTTTGTTGACTTTAAAAAAAGCATTTGACATGTTTGATCATGAAATCCTAGTTAGAAAGCTTGAAACTTATAGATTACACCCTGATTTGACAAAATTTATTACATCTTTTCTTTCCAACAGACAACAGGTAGTTTGCCTCAAAAACTCTAAGTCAGTTTCATCTGTGGTTGATAATGGTGTTCCACAGGGATCTATTCTTGGTCCTTTCCTGTTTGCCACATACATCAATGATCTTTCACTTCATCTCAACAAATCATCCTGTGACCTCTTTGCTGATGACTGCACAGCTTACACTAGTGACAATGACTGTACTAAACTTGAATCAGCACTTCAAATTGAAATAAACAAATAAACAGTCTAATTAACTGAAGCAATAACAACAGAATGCTCATAAACCGCAGCAAAACAAAATCTATGCTCATTACAACAAGACAGAAATTAATAAATTCAACAACAACAACACTACAGCTCCATGCTGGAACTTCACAGATAGAGAATGTTAGTGAACATAAAACTCTAGGTCTCATGATTGACAACCACCTCAGCTGGAATCATCATGTAGATAATCTAACCAACCTCATTGCACAAAAAGTTTACCAGTTTACTATAATTAAACATTTTCTTGACATAGACACCAGAAAAATATACTACATATCACAGATACAAACACACTTGGACTACTGCTCCACAGTCTGGGATGTTTGTTCCATGTCAAACATGAAAATACTTTACTCACTTCAAAAAACGAGCAGTAAAGTTTATAGATGACAAACATGCAGCACGTATTACAAATAAGGACAAACATCTTGATATTCTACCCCTCAAGAAAAGATTTCTTTTCAACAAGGCCAAGTTAATTCATAAAATTCTGTCGCACAATGCTCCACCCTATCTGTGGACGTTGTTCAAATCCAACCCAAAACACAGTCAACGCTTAAGTAATTGTATTCTTCTAAAATCAAGGTTTGATATGTTTAAAAAAAAGCTTCTCTTATTCAGCTGCCCACCTTTGGAATGTCCTACCAATTCATGTAAAACTTATAAGTAATATTCGTTCTTATAACTTTAAACTTTGTCAACACCTGCTTGATATGGATTATATGCCTCCCTAAGCATAGTTTAAAGTATGGCTTGAGTGCTGTAATTTTTTAAATACTCCTTTTCTATAAATTTGTTAGTTTTGAATGAATGTAAGAATGGAAGTTTATTTCATGTTGTTGCATAAATCAGAGTGTAGAGTATATGGACAAGAGATACGTTTATTATTTTTTATGTAATCATTTAATGTGTCTTCATGATTATTATGCTCATTAATAAATTGTGAATGACTGTGCCTGAGTGAAAGCTGTATGATGAAGGGCAGAATGTCAGACGGGCCTGTGTGCCAAGTTCTTACCCTTTTGAAAATAAAGTATTTCATTCGTTCGTTTTCTGTCTGTCTGTCTGTCTGTCTCTCTCTCTCTCTATATATATATATATATATATATATACCACCTCAGCTGGAATCATAATCACACAAAAAGTTTACAAATTTGTCCAAAATTAAACACTTCCTTTACACAGACATTAGGAAAATGTACTATATATCACAAATATAAACAAACTTAAAATACAATTGGGAAAGGTAGCTCAATGTCAAACATGAAAGGGCTTTATTTGCTTCATAAACGAGCAGTAAAGCTTATAGAAAACAAATATATAACCAATAATACAAATAAGGGAAGACATCTTGGCATTCAACCTTTCAAGAAGAGATTTCTATTCAAGGCTAAGTTATTCCACAAAATTCTGTCGCAAAATACTCCACCATATTGTGGTCATTGTTCACATCCGACCCAAAATACGCTGAAGTAATTGTATTCTCTCAAAACCAAGGCTTGACCTGTTTAAAAAGCTTCTCTTACTCAGCTGCCAATATATGGAAAACCCTAGAAACTCATGTAGAATGTAAAAGTAATATTTGATCTTATACGGGGGAATTATTGATAAGTTCTCGGCATAAGGTACAAATACTTGAAACACACAAATGATATTAGATGCACTTGTAGATCAGGTTAGTATAAGATTAAACACCAAGTTTCAAGAAATTAACTGCAACCAATTTTTTTCACAGGTTTCTGAAGTGGTAAAGGGTGGCAGAAATTGAGAAAATGGATAAACATTTCTCAGCAAGCAGTCATTCGCTACCTCTGCATCAAGGGCTTATCATTGAAGGAGATCCATGAGGATATGGTAGAGACTCTAGGGGAGAGTGTCCCTTCTTACACCACAGTGAAGAAACGGGCAGCTCAATTCAAACATGGAAGGGAGAGTCTGGAAGATGATCCCCATCCAGGAAGACCAAGAACGGTAACCACCGATGAAACCACCGGCAGAATCCATGACATGATAATGGGGGAATGACGATAACTGAGTGGTATATTGCTACTGAGATGGGCATCTCTTCATTCCATTACTCACGATGATTTTCAAATGACAAAGGTCTCTGCTCGATGGGTCCCGAAACTTCTTGGAGTTGATCATAAACGGCATCGTCTCAACATGTCAAGAGACAATCTTGGCCATTTTTCTGCAGATCCAGATAAATTTCTTCAGCAATTTGTGACTATGAATGAGACTTGGCTTCATCATTTTCAACCAGAAACCAAAGAACAGTCAAAGCAGTGGAAACATCATGGATCCCCACCTCTAAAGAAAGCAAGGGTGATTCTGCCTGCAGGCAAAGTGATGGCTTCCATCTTTTGGGATTCAGAAGGTGTGCTATTGGTAGATTATCTTCAAAAGGGCAGAACGGTCACCGGGGCCTATTACGCTAATCTTGTGAAGCAACTGCGGGTCAAACTGAAGGAAAAGCATCGATGAAATTGACGAGAGGAGTCATCGTTCAACAAGACAATGCTCCAGTTCACAAGTCGCTGGTGGCAATGGCTGCCATTCATGAATGCGGCTTCCAGCTTCTTGAACCTTATGCCCCGAATTTGGCCACTTCGAACTATTACCTGTTCACCCAACTCTAAAAGGAGCTCAGTGGAAGCAAATTTGCTTCAGATGATGACGTCATTCATGCAGCAAACCACTTTCTATTGGCACAAGATGCTGACTTTTACAAAGAAGGGATCCGTATGCTCCGGGATCGTTGGACTAAGTGCATAAACATGCAAGGGGAATATGTTGAGAAATAACCCCCGAAAAATTGTCCACAAATAATTTGTTGTACCTGATGCCGAGAACTTATCAATCATCCCTCGTAACTTCAAACTTTGTCAATATCTGTTTGAGGTGGACTACATGCCTCCCTAATATGTCTGTGCGTACTTTGTATACATATATAGATGTGTGTATGTCTATACATATATATGGGTATGTATGTGTATATATATATGTGTGTGTATTAACATGCACTTGTATACATATATATGCACATGTGTTTACGTGTATACATGTAAATGTATGTGGTTGCAAGTGTGGATGTGTTTGTATATATGTGTTATGTGCGTATGTGTATATATGCATTTGTATGTATTGCTTACATGAAAAGTACAGATATGTTCTATCAGTCTAAATTAGTTTAATCGAAAGTATGACTTAATTAGTGTATTTTTATACTGCTGTTCTATAAATTTGTTTTTTATACTGAATGTGAGAATGTAATTAAGTTTATTTTATGTAACGACATAAATCAGAACGTGGAATGGAAGAACAAGAAAGGATTTATTAATTATTTACTTATTATGTTGTCGCTTTTGCATGCATATTATGTTCAGTAACAAATGCTGAGTGTCTTTGACTGAGTGACAGCGGTATGATGACAGAAATGTAGGCAAGCCTGTGTGCCTAATTCTTAACCTTTTGAAAATAAAGTGTGTTCGTTTGTTGTCTCTCTCTCTCTCTCTCTCATTCTGTCAGACGGGCCTGCATGCCCAATTCTTAACCCTTTTGAAATAAATATCTATCAATTAATCAATCTCTCTCTCTCTCTCTCTCTCTCTCTCTCTCTCTCTCTCTCTATGTCTGTCTGTCTATCTGCTTCTGTTTGTCTATCTCTTTACACGACTTTGGTCATCAAATATCAACCTTCACCTCCATATTTGACAGGTCCCGAATCTTTCTCTTCGAAGTGCGACCTTACTTTAGTAACATACATCTGGGCAAAAAATGGTCGCATCAACGTACGGGACAGCATAAATTACCACGTAAACGTAAAAATAACAGACATTATCTTAGCCATAATGCAAAGTATTATTTTCTCTTTTTTTAAAAAATCTGTCTGCTTATCTAAAGTGACAGGGAGTTCAAACATCGGTCCAGGGCCAGGTGAGAGGCCTGGGTACCTGTCACGTTTTGGTCCCTCAGTGTTGTCTTTCATCCCGTTTATCCACTTTTTCCTTGGCCGTCCTTGTGTCATGGATCCAAATATTTTCGAACTGTACGTGTCTGCCGCTGCTTGTTCTGTATTCATGCGCATCAAACGCCCGAACTACTTAACTCCTAATGTTCTAGGCAGGTGTTGATCCCTCTATTTGCCGGACTATTTCATTCTGAACTTGACCCCGTCATGTCTTGTATACCATTTTTCTTAAGCATTTCAGCAGGTCAGCTGTTATCACTCTGTCCTTGTACTTGGTGAGTGTCCATGTAGCGTTCTGATATCACAGAGCCCGGGTGAATATTGTTTGAAAGAGTTATTTTCTTTTAAGTTTTCATTGTGATATTTGAATGTTTTAGAGTTGGTGCAAGTTGCTAGCTGTTTGCTTTGTGAGTTCTACATTCCATTTCTCAGTCTATATTTTCATCCCGTATAAATATTCTTCCCAGATATTTGAATTCAGTAACTCTGCTTGAGTTTGGTGTTATTTATATAAATGTTACATTTTCTTGGGGCTCTTCTTATGACCACTGTTTCTGTTTTCTCTGTATTTGTATTCTCTGCAGTTGCTGATGAGACTGCTAATGTGATTCTGTAGTTCATCATTTTGGTCGTCTACGAACATTAGTTCATTTACTTTCTCCAGTTCCACTCTCTTTTTTTATGAATTGGTCCACACATATTTCATACAGTAGAGGAGAGACCAGAACATACATCCTTGTCCAACTTCTATTGTGACCCTGAACTAATTAGCCAGTGTTCTGGCTGCACAAATATTGTCTGGCGTTGTCAAGTAGCTGTCCTCCTATTTTACGTGATTCTAAGACTTCCCACAAATTGTTCGTGTTCACTCTGCCAAACGCGTTTTCTTGATCTATAAAGACCGCTATCGGAGATTTTTGCCAGTCTGTTAGTATATCTCTTTCTTGCCACGTTTTGTTATAAGTCAGCCATCTTACTCATATTCCTCCTAGACCTTAACTGTTTCGGTTGTTATACCATCACTACCTGGTGCTCTGGTGTTATACCATCATTACCTGCAGATCTGTTGTTATATCATCACTACCTGCAGCTCTGTTGTTACACAATCACTACCTGCAGCTCTGTTATACCATCATTACCTGCAGCGCTGTTGTTATACCATCATTACCTGCAGCTCTATTGTTATACCATCATTACCTGCAGCTCTATTGTTATACCATCATTACCTGCAGCTCTGTTGTTATAACATCATTACCTGCAGTTCTGTTGTTATACCATCATTATCTGGCGCTCTGTTGTTATACCATCATTACCTGCAGCTCTATTGTTATACCATCATTACCTGCAGCTCTGTTGTTATAACATCATTACCTGCAGTTCTGTTGTTATACCATCATTACCTGGCGCTCTGTTGTTACACAATCACTACCTGGCGCTCTGATGTTATACCATCATTACCTGCAGCTCTGTTGTTATACCATCATTACCTGCAGCTCTGTTGTTATACCATCACTACCTGCAGCTCTGTTGTTATACCATCACTACCTACAGCGCTGTTGTTATACCATCACTACTTGCAGCTCTGTTGTTATACCATCACTACCTACAGCTCTGTTGTTATACCATCATTACCTGCAGCTCTGTTGTTATACCATCACTACCTACAGCTCTGTTGTAATACCATCACTACCTGGCGCTCTGTTGTTGGGATTCTTGTTCTGTTATGTGCGGCTCAGTGGCGTCAGGATATTTGGGCTGGAAACGTTCCTTTGTTGATCCTTCCACTTCTTCCCACCTGTGTAGAACTATCCTGTCCTGGGATATTGGTCCCCGTTTTTGTCCCGTATATCATGTGCTGGACTGAAACAATCCTCTCTACTAGTAAGTCTCATGGCTTTAATACTTTTATAGAACCCTTGTGGTGACTCTTTACACAGTTTACTCAAGTCTTCACCATATTCTCTCCGTGGGTAGTCTTGGGCTTTGTTCTGGCTGTTTGCTATTCCTCCGAGAAAGTCTGTATATTATAGTCTTCTTCATTCCGTGATTGCAGCCAACGGTTACATCTTCTTTTCCTTCTCTGTACTGCTTCTTTGGCACTGGCAAGTGCACTAAACCACAGAAATCAGTAATGAGTCCTTCTATCTCATCATCGTCAAGTAGAGTTTGACGATCATCACACACAAAACCCTCCCAGAAGAAGGAGTCTTCCATGCCCAGACTAAAAAACACCACCCACAAACTTATGCATGGGAGATATTTCTCCACAAACAATGAAGAACAAGACAACTGTTAACAAAAAAGACGCTTCACCAATATTTGCACTGTGCTCAACTATCAGGTCCTTTCGGTACTTCCTAGCACACAGTGTAACAGCAGAGACGCCTTCCCTTTTTCTGCGTGTCTGTATGAAAACGAGCACAAGATTCGCAGAGCCGTACACCATAAAAAATGTGCCTGTGCTAAAACTAGTGAAGGAATCTGTGCATACACGGGTATATACGGGTGGGGTGTTAGTGTAGGCGTTACTGCACTCGCTTACCCAGTACCTAGTTTGGTTTCTTTTCTGACCGACGGGTCAAACTCTGCCTCCAATAAAGGGTCCATGGGCCTTATCTAAGAACATAAAGGAAGCGAGGCAAGACCCTGGCATCCCTACCTTAACTGCTGTAGCAAGTAGAAAATTGTGCGATATATATACACACATAATATATTCACACAATATATATATATACAATATGTATACACGATATATATACACATAATATATACACACATAATATACACACAAAATATATATACACATAATATATACACACATTATATATATACAATATATATACAATATATATACACACAATATATATACACATAATATATATACACAGTATATATACACATAATACATACACGCAATATATATATACACATAATACATACACACACTATACATATACACAATATATATACACATAATATATACACACTATATATATATATATACACAATATATATACACGATATACATATAAATATATACACATAATATATACACACAATATATATATGTATATGTATGTATATATATATATATATATATATATACAACGATATATATATATACAAACAATATATATATATACACAATATATATACACACAAAATATACACACACTATATATATATATATAAACACGATATATATACACACAGTATATACACACAATATATACACACAATATATAAACACAATATATATACATATATATATACACATAATATATACACACAATATATATACACACACTATATATATACACACAATATGTATAATTACAATATATATACACACAAAATATACACACACAATATATATACACACTATATACATAAACACTATATATATACATATATATATATATATATATATACACAATATATATATATATATATATATATATATATATATATCTATAATATATATATACACATTCATTCATTCATTTGCATGTCCCTTGCGGAACTTTGCCTCCCTAACAGCACTCCTGTAGGCCTCCAGGTTGTGAGCAAGATGGCCTGCTGCTGATGCATCCATTTGCAGATCGTCAACGATGTCTTGCAGCCATCTTCGTTAGTGGTCTTCCTCTTTTTCTTTTTCCCATTATGTATCCTTCCAATACGATCTTCTCTAAATTATCATGACGTTTAATGTGTCTAAAATATTTCAGTTTTCTCTCTTTAATCCTCTTTTACTAGCCAGCCTTCTTCAATATTAAGCCTTGTAGTATAGATATATTTGTTCTTTTTTGTGTCCACGATATTTGGAGAACTCTTCTGTAGCATTTACATTCAAAGGCATTTATGTGTTTCTCAGCTGTGTTGTTAAGTGTCCAGGTCTCACAGGCATATGTTGCGATAGGAAAGATGCATGCCCTTAAAAATATTATTTTTGTACTTCTGTAATATATATACACAATATTACACACAATATATACACACAGTATATGCACACAATATATATATACACACAATATATACACACACAATATATATATCTCTCTCTCTGAACCTTAAGTGCCCAGGGCACATGGGGCTTCCGCAAGGGTTTTCCACAAATGCCTGTCCTTCGCCTTTTTTTCTGCTCTTGCCAAGGTGAGCCCTCTATTGATCAACATCCTTTCTGTTGTTCTTCTCCATGTATCTTTTGGTCTACCCTTACTTCTGTTCCCCTGTGGTGTCCATCTTAGTGCTATTTTTGGTAGTGAGTTGTCAGTCATTCGGAGCACATGTCCCAACCATCGCCAGCGTCTTTCCTCAATAATTGTTGTCAGTGGTTTCATCTGCATTTCTGCTAATAAGATGTTATTTCTTATGGTGTTTGGCCAAAATATTTTTCTAATTCTTCGTAAACATTTAGTCTGGAAAGAATTCAACTTGTTTTCTATGGTTTTGGTGATTTTCCAGCATTCACTTCCATAGAGTAGTACACTTAGAACATTACTCTTAAATATCCTGATTTTCATATTTATGCTTAGTTTTTTTAAAATTTCCATATAGTCTGCAGCATTGCAAAAGCCTGGTTTGCTCTAGTAAGTCTGCTTTTGATGTCCTCTGTGCTGTCTCCATTTTCTACTACTCTGCTCCCAAGGTATACAAATTCGTTGACCTCCTCCACTATATATACACACAATATATACACACACAATATATACACACAATATATCCACACCATTTGTACACACACAACATATACACACAATATATACACTACAATTTATACACATAATATATATACGCAATATATACACACAAGATATACACACAATATATACACAATATATACACAATATACACAATATATACACACAATATATACAAACACAATATACATACATTATATATGTACATTCATTGAGCGTCCCGAGTCATTACGACTCGTTGCTGCAGACAAGACGTGTCACCATTCCTCTCTGTTCTTAGTCTTATCCTGCCAGTTGTCACCATTCCTCTCTGTTCTTAGTCTTATCCTGCCAGTTATCACCATTCCTCTCTGTTCTTAGTCTTATCTTGCCAGTTGTCACCATTCCTCTCTGTTCTTAGTCTTATCCTCCCAGTTATCACCATTCCTCTCTGTTCTTAGTCTTATCTTGCCAGTTGTCACCATTCCTCTCTGTTCTTAGTCTTATACCAAGGTCTTCTTCCAGGCTGTCATGCCCCTGTTGTCTCGCTCTATCTCTTGGTCTGCCTCCATTTATCACTTCTGTATAAGCCCTTTTTGTAAGTCTCTTCTCATTCCACTTCTCCATGTGTCACCTCATCTCTATCTTTTGTTTTTCATAATGGTTGTTATAAGTATGAACTGGAATAGCAAGCGTATTTCTTTGCTATTTCTAATTTTCTATTCTTGTGATTTAGGATCTCTGATTAATCTGAAAATTCTTCTCAAGATTTTGCTTTCAAAGATCTGTAGCTGCGCTTCATCTTGTTTTGTAGTGCTCCATATTTCTGAGCCGTACAGGACAACTGGTCTAACCTGTCTTGTATATATTTAGTTTGGTGTTGTGGGACATAATTTTTTATTACAACAACTGTCGAAGGACAAAATAAGTGTTGTTTCCTGCTTGTTTCCCTGGCTCTAACTTCATCACTTACGATGTTGGAGCTATTGAATAATTCCTCCAGGTATTCATACGAATCTGTACTTTTAATCTGCTACCGTCTATTTGGATCTGTTTGTCTGGTTTGTCATCTTTTGGCCTTGCTATTCTCATGTGTTCAGTTTCTTCATAAGTTATCCGTAGCCAAGCTGTTTTCTACTTGCTCTTGCAGATGTTTGAAGACTTCTGCGGTCTCTGCAAAGTTTCTCCCGCAGTATGTATACATCGCTTGTATGTCCTAATTTTCTCGTTCCGTCGTTAATGATTTCTTCTTTATTTCCTAGAATTGTATTTTCCTCGTAGCAGACTGCACAGCCACCGAGACAGAAGGTCACCTTGCCTCAGGCCTGCTCTTATTTGGAGTGGTTTTGTTTTTCTTACATTATTTAACACCATGTTTTTCTGTTTCCTCCACGCGCTGTTAACTTATGTTAATGTGGTCCTAGGTATCCAAAGCTCTTTCATTATATTTCAGAAGCATTGTAATACATGTACACGATATATATATATAATATATATATATATATATATATATATATAATGTCAATCAAAACATAATACATGGAACGTCAATATATATATATACATATATATGTATATATATCATTCATTCATTTGCATGTCCCTTGCGGAACTTTGCCTCCCAAATAGCACTCCTGTAGGCCTCTCGGTTGTGAGCAAGATGGCCTGCCGCTGATGCATTCATATATATATATATATAGACTTTCCAGGTATTATGTTTGATTGACGTTGCAGGTGTTATGTTTGATTGAAATTCCAAATGTTATGTTTGATTGACATTCCAGGTCACATAAACGTCACATCAGGCTGACATAGTTGTTTGCCAAGATTTCCTGTTCTCTGAGAGTCTTTGAACTTCATCAAGGGATGTTATGCCCACTAAACTGGCTTCTCTTAACAATGTCCTCTTTAGAGTTTCACGTGGTAGAGCTCTTTTTCTTCGGCCTGTTGTGCTCCACTTGATAGCTCGGCATTCTCTGATTGTTTCTTCTCATCACATGGCCTACATATGTCCATCTTCTCTTTCTGATCATCCATGAGACAGGTTGTTGTTTGCTCGTCTGTCTTATCTCTGCGTTGTTCTTGAATTCATTCCACTTTATACCGAGTGTTTTCCTTAGGCATTTGTTTTCAAAAGAGTCTAAGTTCTTGTCTCTTTCTTTAGCTGATTCCCGGCTTTCGCATGCATAAATGAGGGTGGATATTACATTTGAATTGAATAGTCTTAACTTGGCTAACCTTACAGCAATGTACTAAATCGCTCATCTGTGTGAAAGCCTCATTGTTTCTCGCTTCACAGAGTTATTACAACCTCTAACACTGCTCATATACCATACTTTACATTTATTATGGTTAATAAACAGAAATATTACAGATAAATACATGTATGTATGTTTTTATATGTAGTAAATAACAATACGTTATACACGAGAAAGTTTATTGAACAAGAAAACAAACAAAATGAAATTCTAATTTTATCGTTGTCTGAAATTTTCAAAGTGCTTCCTCTGAATTCTGATCACGTGCTTGCCCATTATGTTTAAAAAAAAATTCAACTGAATGATGACTGGATCTTCGGCGGCCTCCACATTCTTTAGCAACATTTTCTTTCTCTGGTCATCTTGTCTTCACGACCTACAAACTATTATGCGCGCCTGATGTAGGTCGCAAAAGCAGTAATTTTTCCAAGACTCACGCTCTGGAAACAAATAATAGTAATAATAATAATAATAATAGAATAACGATAAAATAAGTATCTTAATACAAATACAGCCATAGAAAAACTTGTGTAGGGAAATATTTATCTAAAGAAAGCAGATAATCACTTTTGATTAGCCAGTCTTGCTTTTGTTATAATTTCCAATTATTTCAGGTCAGGAAAATAATTAAAGCATCCATTTCCCTACAGCCTGTTCCACAGCCTGTTATTCACTATGACAACACTCAACATATGAGTTTTAATATGGCTGGAACATTGCAAGAATGAAGGACAATAAATAACAATACCACACACACACACACACAATACGTAACAAAAACATGAACATTACAAGAATGAAGGACAGTAAATAACAATACCACACACACACACACAAACATGAACATTACAAGAATGAAGGACAATAAATAACAATACCACACACACACACACACAAAAACATGAACATTACAAGAATGAAGGACAATAAATAACAATACCACACACACACACACAATACGTAACAAAAACATGAACATTACAAGAATGAAGGACAATAAATAACAATACCACACAAACACACACAATACGTAACAAAAACATGAACATTACAAGAATGAAGGACAATAAATAACAATACCACACACACACACACACACAATACGTAACAAAAACATGAACATTACAATAATGAAGGACAATAAATAACAATACCACACACACACACACAATACGTAACAAAAACATGAACATTACAAGAATGAATGACAATAAATAACAATACCACACACACACACACACACACACACAATACGTAACAAAAACATGAACATTACAAGAATGAAGGACAATAAATAACAATACCACACACACACACACACACACACACAATACGTAACAAAAACATGAACATTACAAGAATGAAGGACAATAAATAACGATACCACACACACACACACACACAATGCGTAACAAAAACATAAACATTACACACTAAACGTAACATACTCAGAACTCAAAATACCACAATGTATAAAATAAACACAATATACATAAAAGACACAACATGCAAAACTTACATAATATATAACACATACAGTACATAAAGCAACATAAAGCACAATACACACAACACATACAAAACAGACACACAAAACTCATACATAATACATGATACAAAACTCGTACATCATACATACATAATGCATAACATACAACACATACACAATACATAACACACGATGCATACTCTATACATAACACACATGGCATATACACACTACGTAACACACATGGCATATACACACTACGTAACACACATGGCATATACACACTACGTAACACACATGGCATATACACACTACGTAACACACATGGCATATACACACTACGTAACACACATGGCATATACACACTACGTAACACATTTTGAATCTAGGAAAAAACTTCACCGCACTCGGGCCACACCCACTCATGCTCCTCTCTCTGTCTCAGAATCCATCAAAGAGTATGTGCCAGTCAGCTGTTGGCTCTGACAATCTCGTATTCTACCAGTCAGCTGTTGGTTCTGACAATCTCGTATTCTACCAGTCACTTGTTGGTTCTGACAATCTCGTATTCTACCAGTCACTAGTTGGTTCTGACAATCTCGTATTCTACCAGTCAGCTGTTGGTTCTGACAATCTCGTATTCTACCACTACCAGTCACTTGTTGGTTCTGACAATCTCGTATTCTACCACTACCAGTCACTTGTTGGTTCTGACAATCTCGTATTCTACCAGTCACTTGTTGGTTCAGACAATCTCGTATTCTACCAGTCAGCTGTTGGTTCTGACAATCTCGTATTCTACCAGTCAGCTGTTGGTTCTGACAATCTCGTATTCTACCAGTCACTTGTTGGTTCTGACAGTCTCGTATTCTACCAGTCAGCTGTTGGTTCTGACAATCTCGTATTCTACCAGTCACTAGTTGGTTCTGACAATCTCGTATTCTACCAGTCAGCTGTTGGTTCTGACAATCTCGTATTCTACCACTACCAGTCACTTGTTGGTTCTGACAATCTCGTATTCTACCAGTCAGCTGTTGGTTCTGACAATCTCGTATTCTACCACTACCAGTCACTTGTTGGTTCAGACAATCTCGTATTCTACCAGTCAGCTGTTGGTTCTGACAATCTCGTATTCTACCAGTCAGCTGTTGGTTCTGACAATCTCGTATTCTACCAGTCACTTGTTGGTTCTGACAGTCTCGTATTCTACCAATCAGCTGTTGGTTCTGACAATCTCGTATTCTACCAGTCAGCTGTTGGTTCTGACAAGCTCGTATTCTACCAGTAACTTGTTGGTTCTGACAGTCTCGTATTCTACCAGTCAGCTGTTGGTTCTGACAATCTCGTATTCTACCAGTCAGCTGTTGGTTCTGACAATCTCGTATTCTACCAGTCACTAGTTGGTTCTGACAATCTCGTATTCTACCAGTCACTTGTTGGTTCTGACAATCTCGTATTCTACCAGTCAGCTGTTGGTTCTGACAATCTCGTATTCTACCAGCCAGCTGTTGGTTCTGATAACCTCGAATTCTACTAGTCACCTGTTGGTTCTGATAACCTCGAATTCTACCAGTCACCTGTTAGTTCTGATAACCTCGAATTCTACCAGCCAGCTGTTGGTTCTGATAACCTGGAATTATACCAGTCACTTGTTGGTTCTGATAACCTCGAATTCTACCAGCCAGCTGTTGGTTCTGATAACCTCGAATTCTACCAGTCACTTGTTTGTTCTGATAACCTCGAATTCTACCAGCCAGCTGTTGGTTCTGACAATCTCGTATTCTACCAGTTACTTGTTGGGTCTGATAACCTCTGATTCTACCAGCCAGCTGTTGGTTCTGACAATCTCGTATTCTACCAGTCAGTTGTTGGATCTGACAATCTCGTATTCTACCAGCCAGCTGTTGATTCTGACAAACTCGAATTCTACCATTCAGCTGTTGGTTCTGACAAACTCGAATTCTACCATTCAGCTGTTGGTTCTGACAAACTCTAATTCTACCAGCCAGCTGTTGGTTCTGACAAACTCGAATTCTACCATTCAGCTGTTGGTTCTGGCATCACTGAATTTTACCATTCAGCTGTTGGTTCTGGCATCATTGAATTCTACCATTCAGCTGTTGGTTCTGGCATCCTCGAATTCTACCATTCAGCTGTTGGTTCTGGCATCATTGAATTCTACTATTCAGCTGTTGGTTCTGGCATCATTGAATTCTACCATTCAACTGTTGGTTCTGACAAACTCGAATTCTACCATTCAGCTGTTGGTTCTGGCATCATTGAATTCTACCATTCAGCTGTTGGTTCTGGCATCCTCGAATTCTACCATTCAGCTGTTGGTTCTGGCAATCTAGAATTCTACCAGCCGCCTGCTGGTTCTAACAACCTCGAAATCTACCCGCTCAGTTGGGGATTCGAACTCTCGCCCATTTGATTGCTAGACGAGTACTCTAACCACTGCGCTAGCCGGTCCGCTATAGATTCACTGCTGTTTCAGTTTCATGCAATATAATTTCATCTAGGTTGACATTTAGTTGTGGGAATGGTAAGTCAGTTTCAAGGTCTATCAGTTCTTTTGGGTGTGGTCGATTAAGTATTTCTTTGACGTGTTCGGCCTATCTTTGCTTTTGGTCTTTACTTGATGTTAATAGGTTGCCTGTTTTGCTATAGACTGGTCTTTCTCTGGAGGTAATAACATCTGTTACCTTCTTCTGTATGTAATATAAAGTTTTGATGTCTCGTGTTTTTGTTGCTTTCTCTGCTTCTTCGCCATAATGTCCATTTATTCTCTTTTATCCCTTCTAGCTGAACATTTTAACTTTATTGTCTATTTCTTTGTATGTTGCTTTTGTGAAATCTCTTCCAAGATCTATCTTAAAATTCAACATGGCTAATTTGGCTGCTTTTCTTTCAAGTATGGATTTCCATGTGTAATCTGATATCCATGCTTTTCTACTTGTTGTTTCCATTCCAGCACTTGTTTTAGCTGTTGTAGTTATGACTGTGCTGTAAGAATGCCATAATTCATCTATATCTGTCTCATCTACCTCACTGAATAGAGCGAATTGTTTGGTAAGTTCCAGATAAAAGTTACTCTTAGTATTGTCATCTTGTAAACTATGACCGCTTTTCTTTCTGAGTATTGCTTTATTATGTTGGCTTTTCAGTTTTAGTCTTGTTGTCCTTATATACAGATTGTGACCACTGTTGATGTCTGCATCCCTATATGCTCTTACATATCTCAGAGATGTTCTGAATTGCTTTGTAATGCAAAAATGATCTATTTGGTTTCTAGTTCTATCATCTGGAGATATCCATATTGTTTTTTGTATCTCTTTGTGTGGAAATGTTGTTCCTCCTTGATCATGCCCTCTGCTAGACATAATTCAATGAATCTTTCTCCATTCTGATTTAACGTATCACTCCCTTCTTTCCCCATTACTTTTTCGACGTCGGTGTTATCTTCCCCTGCCTTGGCGTTGAAGTCTCTCATGACAACTAAGATGTCATGTTTAGGGACTATGTTAATGAGTTGTAGTTGTTGATAGAAATTGTCTTTTATTTCATCATCTGCATCGTTCGTGGGTGCATAGCATGTATGATTGTCATTCTTCCATACTTTATTTGGGATTATGCTATTAATATACGACTGTTCAATAGTTACCATTCTGTAATGCTCTTTGCTACCGCAATTGACATAAGTATACTTACTCCTTCTTGATATTTCCTATCGTCTCTGTTTGAATGTTTGATTAACTTATGGTTTTTCAGCCGATCTTTTCCCTGCTTCTGGCCATCGCATTTCACTGATGCCCAGAACGTCTAAGTGATGTGTTGTACACGTTTAGAAAGACTGTATCCAGTCTCCTACAAGTTATAAAGACTGTGACCACTGTTGATGTCTGCATCCCTATATGCTCTTACATATCTCAGAGATGTTCTGAATTGCTTTGTAATGCAAAAATAATCTATTTGGTTTCTATTTCTATCATCTGGAGATATCCATGTTGTTTTTTGTATCTCTTTGTGTGGAAATGTTGTTCCTCCTTGACCATGCCCTCTGCTAGACATAATTCAATGAATCTTTCTCCATTCTGATTTAACGTATCACTCCCTTCTTTCCCCATTACTTTTTCGACGTCGGTGTTATCTTCCCCTGCCTTGGCGTTGAAGTCTCTCATGACAACTAAGATGTCATGTTTAGGGACTATGTTAATGAGTTGTAGTTGTTGATAGAAATTGTCTTTTATTTCATCATCTGCATCGTTCGTGGGTGCATAGCATGTATGATTGTCATTCTTCCATACTTTATTTGGGATTATGCTATTAATATACGACTGTTCAATAGTTACCATTCTGTAATGCTCTTTGCTACCGCAATTGACATAAGTATACTTACTCCTTCTTGATATTTCCTATCGTCTCTGTTTGAATGTTTGATTAACTTATGGTTTTTCAGCCGATCTTTTCCCTGCTTCTGGCCATCGCATTTCACTGATGCCCAGAACGTCTAAGTGATGTGTTGTACACGTTTAGAAAGACTGTATCCAGTCTCCTACAAGTTTATAAAGACTGTACCCAGTCTTCTGCAAGTTTATAAAGACTGTATCCAGTCTTATACAATTTTATAAAGATGCTACCCAGTCTCCTACAAGTTTATAAAGACTGTACCCAGTCTTTCACATATTTATAAAGACTGTATCCAGTCTTCTACACGTTTTTATAAAGACTGTATCCAGTCTTATACAATTTTATAAAGACTGTACCCAGTCTTATACAATTTTGTAAAGACTGTACCCAGTCTCCTACAAGTTTTTATAAAGACTGTACCCAGTCTCCTACAAGTTTATAAAGACTGTACCCAGTCTCCTACAAGTTTTTATAAAGACTGTACCCAGTCTCCTACAGGTTTTTATAAAGACTGTACCCAGTCTCCTACAAGTTTTTATAAAGACTGTACCCAGTCTCCTACAAGTTTTTATAAAGACTGTACCCAGTCTCCTACAAGTTTATAAAGACTGTACCCAGTCTCCTACAAGTTTTTATAAAGACTGTACCAAGTCTCCTACAAGTTTTTATAAAGACTGTACCCAGTCTCCTACAAGTTTTTATAAAGACTGTACCCAGTCTCCTACAAGTTTATAAAGACTGTACCCAGTCTCCTACAAGTTTATAAAGACTGTACCCAGTCTCCTACAAGTTTTTATAAAGACTGTACCCAGTCTTCTACAAGTTTATAAAGACTGTACCCAGTCTCCTACAAGTTTATAAAGACTGTACCCTGTCTCCTACAAGTTTATAAAGACTGTACCCAGTCTCCTACAAGTTTATAAAGACTGTACCCAGTCTCCTACAAGTTTTTATAAAGACTGTACCCAGTCTCCTACAAGTTTATAAAGACTGTACCCAGTCTCCTACAAGTTTATAAAGACTGTACCCAGTCTCCTACAAGTTTATAAAGACTGTACCCAGTCTCCTACAAGTTTTATAAAGACTGTACCCAGTCTCCTACAAGTTTTTATAAAGACTGTACCCAGTCTCCTACAAGTTTATAAAGACTGTACCCAGTCTCCTACAAGTTTTTATAAAGACTGTACCAAGTCTCCTACAAGTTTTTATAAAGACTGTACCCAGTCTCCTACAAGTTTATAAAGACTGTACCCAGTCTCCTACAAGTTTTTATAAAGACTGTACCCAGTCTCCTACAAGTTTATAAAGACTGTACCCAGTCTCCTACAAGTTTATAAAGACTGTACCCAGTCTCCTACAAGTTTATAAAGACTGTACCCAGTCTTCTACAAGTTTATAAAGACTGTACCCAGTCTTCTACAAGTTTATAAAGACTGTACCCAGTCTTCTACAAGTTTATAAAGACTGTACCCAGTCTCCTACAAGTTTATAAAGACTGTACCCAGTCTCCTACAAGTTTATAAAGACTGTACCCAGTCTCCTACAAGTTTTTATAAAGACGATACCTAGTCTTAGTTTGGAGCAGAACTTAGATATGATTTTTGTTTCTGTTTTGTTTTAAAGTAAGTAGTTATCCGGTTTGTTTTCCTCAATGAAAATATTTTTGCCTAAATATTTGCTTGACTTTATAATATCCACTTTACTGTGCTTATTATCTTCTATCGTTAATTTTTCTTATCTCCTTCCTCTATTTTCTTTTGAAATTCCGCAGATGAAACGTCACCTATCAGTGTTCCGCAGGATACTTACGAATATCATCGCGGTTCAAGACAAGATACTTACGAATATCATCGTGTTTCAAGACAAGAAACTTACGAATACCATCGTGTTTCAGGGCAAGATACCTACAAATATCATTGTGTTTCCAGACAAGATACTTATATCATTGTGTTTCCAGACAAGATACTTGCAGATATCATGGTGTTTCCAGACAAGATACTTATATCATTGTGTTTCCAGACAATATACTTACAGATATCATGGTGTTTCCAGACACCCATTTCAACATGATGAAATTAAAGTGCGGTATTGTCTCACTTCTACACTTCTCGTATAATTTGTCTTCTCTTACTTCAGGGCGACACTGCAAAAGTTCAACCACGTGCTTCAAGTTAAATACAGAGCTCAGGTAAATAGGCGACGTTTTCGATGAAAAACAAAAGATGAGAAAAGGTTCAGGCTGTCGTGCAATCAAACAAAAATAGGCTAAAATAACAGTGAATAAAGATTATATATATATATATATATATATATATATATATATATATGTGTGTATGTATATGTATATGGTTTACTGGATTTCAGCAGGAAATAAGCGTCCAGTCTTTTAAAAGTGCTTATTGAATACATATTTGATTTATGCCTTTCCTTTGCGACATGCTCTCTTATATCCGCTCTTCCGCCATGCTCAATGACAGTGCAGGACGTATACATTTTACTTCTTGCTTTATGGCCGGTTCCTCTTTGTTTTATAAAGGATCATTCATATGAATACGAGGGGAGGTCATTAAGTAACTTGCACATTGATATATTTTATTAGTGGCAGTTATCAGGTGGTACTTAAATATAATCTTAGATAGTACAGTCACCCAACTTTATATTAGTTGTATATAGGGGGTGCTGGGAGTTACATGCGCATGCGCAAAGCAATAAAAAAATGGCTACCCAACTGTTAGTGTGTACCAAAGAAGAGCAGAGGAAGGTGGTGCGATTTTTATGGGTTAAAGGACATTCAGTTGAGGACATTCAGTTGAGGACATTCATAAGGGAATGATTACAGTTTATCATGTAAAGCGGTCTATAACTGGGTAAAATAATTTTCTCATGGACGCACCAAAATCGTTGAAAAAAATTCAAGATTACGCCTTCTGCGGGTAAGGTTATGCTGACAGTGTTCTGGGATTATCAAGGAGTGTTGTTAACCAAGTTCCAGAAGTATGGTGACAGTGTGAATTATGTATCGTTCTGTGAAGTTCTGTCGATGCTACGGAATGCAATTCGAAGAAAACGTCCTGGTCTGCTGACTAGAGGTGTGCTTCTCCTTCATGACAATGCCAGACCACATATGACTCGGTTAACCCAAGAGAAAATTATCCAATTGGGTTGGGAAGTTATTGAACATCCACCCTATAGTCCAGACTTAGCTGCAAGTGATTTTCACCTGTTTGGTCCATTGAAAAACCACCTTGGCGGGAGAAGATTCTCGAGTGACGAAGAGGTGGAAACAGAAGCAAAAAATGGTTCAGAAATCTGCTCGATGGGTACCAAAAATTCTTGGAGCTGATCACAAATGACAGCGTCTCAACATGTGAATAGACAATCTTGGCCATTTTTCTGCAAATCCTGAAAAATTTCTTCAGCAATTTGTAACTATGGGTGAGACTTGGGTTCATCATTTTCAACCAGAAACCAAAGAACAGTCAAAGCAGTGGAAACATCATGGATCCCCACCTCCAAAGAAAGCAAGGGTGGTTCTGTCTGCAGGCAAAGTGATGGCATCCATCTTTTGGGATTCAGAAGGTGTGCTATTGGTAGTCTATCTTCAAAAGGGCAGAACGGTCATCGGAGCCTATTACGCTAATCTTGTGAAGCAACTGCGGGTCACATTGAAGGAAAAGCGTTGAGGGAAATTGACGAGAGGAGTCATCTTTCATCAAGACAATGCTCCAGTTCACAAGTCGGCGGCGGCAATGGCTGCCATTCATGAATGCGGCTTCCAGCTTCTTGAACATCCTCCTTATTCCCCAGATTTGGCCCCTTCCGACTATTACCTATTTACCAAACTCAAAAAGGAGCTCAGTGGTCTCGAATATGGTTCAGATGATGACGTCATTCATGCTGTAGACCATTTTCTACTGCCACAAGATGCTGACTTTGCAAAGAAGGGATCCGTATGTTCCAGGATCGCTGGACTAAACGCATAAACTTGCAAGGGGACTGTGGTGAGAAATAACCCCATAAAGTTGTCCACAAATAATCCGTTGTACCTTATGCGAGAACTTATCAATCACCCCTCGTATCATTGAAATATTGCGGATGTATCCCATAGTATCCCATAGTATTTCATAGTATCCCATAGTATCCCATAGTATCCCATAGTGTGGTAACATTTTTTGCTCGTAATAAGATTATTCCCAGATTTCTATACACGCACTCGGGTTGTTAGAGAAGTTTACAAGTTGTTCAGATGAGGAGAACAATGTTAATAAAGCAGGCATCAAACATTTAAAAATGTTTAAATCATACGGATGATGATGATGATGATGATGTCGTTGTTATGATAACACTTTGATGATACTGCAGTACAAGGATCGACAATTAATTAATGAGACTGATTTTATTACGGCCAAGACAAAAATGCCATCTATGAAGCGAAACATGGAATACAAAGAGGCAACCTCCATCTATACCTGACAAATTTCCATCGCGGCCCGAAAAGCAGACGACAAATAAGCCTTCATTTTGCTGACCTAGTTAGAGGTGCATTGTCACATAATCAGAATAGAGCAAAAGGGTAACATTAACTTCTGTTTAAAACTCGGAAAAAGTGCCACTGAGACAGTTGAATTGGTGCGACAAGCTTATGGGGATAATTGTTTATCTCGTGCACAGATATTCAGATGGTATTAACGATTCAGAAGTGGTGTGGATACGATTACAGATGCAACCTGACATGGACGCCCAATTTCTGTTCGTAATGAGGAACTCATAGCAAAAGTCAAAGAACTGATACAAGAAGATCGTTGATTGACTGTGAAGATGACTGCAAATGAATTTGGTGTTAACCGAGAGACCATTTGTAAAATTTCAGTGGAATATTTGGGCAAGAAAAAAGTTGCCTACCGGTTTGTACCACAGGCATTGTCTGATGACCAAAAACATCAGCGTGTTGAATACGCAAAAGACATCATCAAAACGTGTCACAGAAATAAACATTTCTGAAGTTTGATTGTTGTAAAGGACGAAACACGGATTTTTCGCTATTATCTCACAACTAAACGCCATAGTGCTCAGTGGAAGTCATCATCATCATCACCAAAAGGCAAAAAAACAAAAAATTCGTCTTCAAAAGTCGAAAGTGAAGGCAGTGTTGGGTGCTTCTACGACAGCAAAGGAGTTATTCACACAAAAAAAAAAAATTTACTCCAGGAGGATAGACTGTCACTGCCCAAGTTTATTTAAGTATTTTGAAACGCCTATTGAAAAGGATTCTCCGAGTCCGACCTGAGTATTCAACACCTCTCTCTCTCTCTCTTTCTCTCTCTCTCTCTCTCTCTCTGAACCTTAAGTGCCCAGGGCACATGGGGCTTCCGCAAGGGTTTTCCACAAATGCCTGTCCTTCGCCTCTTTTTCTGCTCTTGTCCAGGTTAGCCCTCTATTGCTCAACATCCTTTCTGTTGTTCTTCTCCATGTATCTTTTGGTCTACCCTTACTTCTGTTCCCCTGTGGTGTCCATCTTAGTGCTATTTTTCGTAGTGAGTTGTCAGTCATTCGGAGCACATGTCCCAACCATCGCCAGCGTCTTTCCTCAATAATTGTTGTCAGTGGCTTCATCTGCATTTCTGCTAATAAGATGTTATTTCTTATGTTGTGTGGCCAAAATATTTTTCTAATTCTTCGTAAACATTTAGTCTGGAAAGAATTCAACTTGTTTTCTATGGTTTTGGTGATTTTCCAGCATTCACTTCCATAGAGTAGTACACTTGGAACATTACTCTTAAATATCCTGATTTTCATATTTATGCTTAGTTTTTTTTTTTATTTCCAATTCAACACCTGGCAGTTTTTAAATTCTTCATGATAATGCACCGGCTCACCGGGCGGTAGTTGTACAGGAAATTTTGGCCAAAAGACAAATGTGAGTTCTCAACCATCCACCCTATTCCCCAGATTTGTCTCCCTGCGATTATTTTCTATTTCCAAAATTAAAGTTACCATTGAAAAGATCTTCTTTGACGATATTGATGCCATCCAAAGGACCGTAACATCGAGTTTAAGGGACATACCAACAGAAGAACTGCAAAGGTCTTTCCAGTGTTTGTTAGATCATCCCACTAGCTGTATAAGGGGCTTATTTTGAATAAAATGCAGGTTATATCTTCAACTGTTTTTATTTTATTTTTTTTTAATAAGTCTCATTACTTAATTGTCAACTGCAGCAATAATTGCCCTAACTTCTGCATCAAAGTTGTTGCAGTATTTTCCAGTGGGTATGGAAATCTTGTCAATGGTGTTGTTTGGATATTCAATATGTGCTCCTGCCCCTCCATTCTTTATGGCATTATGTGCAGATCCATCTGTATACACACGTATCCAGGTGTCACATGGATATTTGTCATCTAGCACACTAAGTGTGGCTGTTGATCTTACAAGACTGCTCTGCATCTCACCATTCTGCACACCTTTCTCTTCAGTCTGAATAGTTATTTGTGTATAATCTGCTTCTTTCCATGGTGTATGCTCTGGTACAGATGATAATGGAGCGACTACATTTGGAAGGTCAGGTATCAGCTTACGCATACGCTTGGTCTGGTGAATGGTCATATGTATACAAAGTTTAAGGTTGGTACTACTAATCTATCTACATGTGCCCAGGTGCCCCAAACTGTGGAACATATCCTCCAGAACTGTACCAACTATGAAACACTGAGAAATAATTACTGGCCCAGTGAAACCACTAAAGAAGATAAGCTCTACGGTTCCATACATGAATTACAAAAAACAGCGAAATTTATCCAAGAGACAGGACTGCAGGTATAGACAGACAATGCGAACGAAGAAGAAGAAGTAATCTTCTTAATTGTCGGACCTTGTATGAGTTGCTTTTCTTTAAGGATACTATGTCACCTTATGAATACATAGATATAATTGATACATGGCAGATACTTGCATACACACACAGCATATCTTGTAGTGATCCACAGAAAGTTCGCTTACTGTTAAAGGTGTCCCATCGAAAAGTGAAGTAACATAATCATGACCTATTCTGAACGAGTACTCATGCACAAGTTCGGTCCCAAGTTTTTCTACTTTGAACATCCAAACATCTCCATTTCTCGCGTAGGTCACACGAGCTTTGGAGTTCCTCATGTATTCTCGGTCAGACATAGAAATACCTGTAAGAAATACAACCAAATTTTGATCCTCATAGTTTGTTCTCTCAGACAAGCAATTTAACATGAGACTTGTAGAAAGAAAAAAAAAATACGAAATTTACGAAGAAAGTCTTCTCAGTACTCTGTAATATATCAAAATAAGAATCGATTTTGCAGAACAACGAAACAAAAATCAGCTTTAGACAGCATAGTTAAATAAAAGGATATGTTTTTAAAGGAACGTGTGTAAGTAGGCCAGAGCAAGTAAACAGCCACGTCAGGTTAGATAGGAGGGAAGTAAAATTTTAGACAAAAAAAAAAGACAGATGGATTTATTTATTCACAAACACATCGATGGGTGCAGAGCCACAGAGACAACATCCACACAGATTTATGGCTGGGTTATCGATAAATCAATAACAGAATAGAGTGATAGACAGACCAACAGGTAGACAGTCAGACAGACCGACACATAGATATTCAGACAGGCAGACAGACAGGCGGATAGGCAGACAGAAAGACATTCAAACAGACAGACCGACAGAAAGACAGGTACAGACAGACAGATTAGCAGAAAGACAGATAGACAGACATGAAACTACCTGCTGCATCTGCTATTTTGTCAAAACCTTCGAATTTGTCCTCCTGCCATGTTCCAATAAACTGGTTCAAAGCCTAACAAACAAACAAAAACGAATCAAGAAAATGAACAAAATTAAGATGATCTATTCTTTTATATTGAATGTCAATGCGAGTTATGCATATACCTGTTAGCATAGATTTTAAACAGTTAATTGTGTCCTATAAATGAGGATGCATAGAATATTTCAGTAGTTTAAATAAGGATGCACAGATGAATTGAGTGCTATATATGAGGATGCATAGAAGAAGTCAGTGCTTTAATTGAGGATGCACTGAATAATCTCCTCTTATTAATGAAGAAGGACAGAAAATTCGTGTTATAAATGAGGATACACATAAAAACAGGACAAACAAACGGTGCAGAAGAGACTGGTTTGTCATGCGATCATCATCATCATCATCATGTGCCGTGCCGACTGGCGTTGGCTATTATGCTTCTCCAGAGTACACGATCCTTCATGCAGGCCATCAGCTCAGTTGGTGATCTCCTCTCACACCATCCCGTCAGACTGTCCAGTATCATTTCTCTTGGTCTTCCTCTTGATCTTCTTCCTTCTATTTTTCCTGTTGTTATAATATTTTCAATGCCCCTTCTTCTCATTGCATGTCCTATGAAAGTACATTGTCTCTCTCTTATCTGTCATGCGAGCCAAGCTTATAAACGGCTAGCCGGGCAAGTTCGCGCTAACCCGTGGGTGGTGTACTACGGTGTTGTCGACACAGCCATGAAGGGTGCCAGCCACGACCATATAATGCTGAAGTCGGAGACACTGGACCAGTGCAGCCTAGATAGACAACCTCGTCTCACCCGGCGGGGATGTATTCATATCCAAACCACGTAGAGTTTTTCCGGAGAGTAAAGTCCAACTCCAGGCTGAACTGGTGTAACGAAGACCACAGTGTTCCGCAATTAATTCTGCTCCTGTGACCCACCGAGAATACAGAGCCAAGCCCCACGATGCTCTGTGCCTCCATCCTAAATGAGACTATAGCGATGACCACATGATTAAATTCAGTAGAATCACGAGGCTATCTTGATGGTAGAAGCGTACGAAGAAGAAGAAGAGGAAGAAGTTGCTACAACTGTCTAAAGTAGAGATATAAACTTAAGAATGTGAAATAGTTCTATTTTGAGATTTAGTAGGACTTGTAAAGTCCGATAATTTCTGTTGTGATGTTTTTCTTGTGGACCCATGAAAACTTTCATTGTGTAAGCGAAGTCTTTGTTATATCATGTTGAATGTTTTGCTGATCTATTTGTGAGTGAGAGTGATACACTCCCTCCCTCTACGGAAAACGTAGCTCTTGCCCGTGATTTGGAGCTGTCTATTCATTTGTCATATGCTATTTTTTGCTACATCCTCACTTATCACCGCCTATTCTCTCCATAATAAACACTTGGTTTTTCCGTTACTAAATTGGGTGTCCAGTAGTTCTCAAACTGTTGAAATGTGTCTGTTATTATTTACACATGACCTTTTCTGAGACTTAAGCAGATGAGATAGAGAAAACAAATTATCTGGGTAAGTGGTTCAAACAATTGCACAGTCCTTCTTTACCAGTTACTGCTTAGTGTTGCTGTGTAGCACACTGGTCAGGCAGTTATCACAACAAACAAACAAAAAGGTGTGTTTCGACCAGAGAATCAAAAATCTATCATTGGGGAGGGGGGGTCGGGGGTTGAGAGAAAACGGAGAATAACACTCAGTTAAAATTTTATCCATTAGCATTGCAGTGGTGGTGATGACAATGATGATGATGATGATGATATCTTGAAATTAGAACTTATATATATATATATATAAGTATGAAGAACAAATTTTGAGTAAATTGCACAGTAAGTCAACTCGTTACAGAAAACTAAGGTTAGTCAAGATGTTGTAACTCCAGTATCACTTTAAGAACGAACTTAAGAAAAAATAGTAAGCAAAAAAATAATACAACGAAAATCAGACTGAGAACAAAGATGACAAATACGGTATGATAACTATTGTACAAAGAAAATGAGTTTTCAAACAGACTAGAAATATACACTAAAAGAAAAATGAAGGAAGAAATCAACTCACCGGAAACAATACAAATAGCTGGTACGGGTTTTTATAGACTCTGGAAAATGTATAAACCATAAAAATATATGGAAACCATCACCACCAAATAAAAACAAACTCTCAAAATAACACACTACTTATTTCATCAAAACAAGAGAATCATCTTTTGTGATGAGATGTTATAGAAGAAATCCGAGAACAACTCAGAAAGATAAGAAAAAGATGAGATCACCAAAAATTTTACAATAGCAATACTAGCCCCAAGGCACAAAGTCAGATAATCTTCTAGAAGGAACAATAAAGAAAAGTATGATTCCAAGGAAGCCTGGAAGTGGGCGGCTGAGCAAACAATGATCACAGGACATCGCTGAAACTCTAAATACCATACTCACTGAAGCAGACATAAAGAAATATTCTTACTAACTTTGAAGAGACCAAAGTAGATAAGATAGATACATATACATGAATAACTAGTGTCACCCATTTCTAAATGTACAGTTCCTCAGTAATGTTGTGTGACTGTACTATGGATATTTATCTTAGAGTTTCTGGATAATTGTTTAGAGTTTCTGGATATTTATCTTACCTCGTTGTTATCCTCAATCTTCTCTGTTAGAAAAAAAAGTAAGTAATTAAACACAAGTAACTTGTAGAGACAAGCGACATTTTGACTAAACTACGCAGATAATTAAAGTCCGAGGAAATCACAGGTACATTAAAAGTAGGTCAGAGCAAAATTGTAAGTGTCACTTGCTAGTTTCTTCTTAGAAGAAAGATTTGAATCAGGCACATATATAACCGTGATATGGACACTTGGTATAGAGAAAGTATTTGCACACTGACAGACAGACCGACAGACAGAAATACACACAGACAGACAGGCAGACACAGACAGATAGACTGACTGACAGACAGACATGAACCTACCCGCTGTATCTGTTATTTTGTCAAAACCTCCGAATTTGTCCTCTTGCAATATTCCAGTATAGTGTTTCAACAACTAACAAACAAAAACGAATCAAGAAAATGAACAAAATTAAGATAATCTATTATTTTATATTGAATGTCAATGCGAGTTATGCATATACCTATTAGCATATATTATAAACAGTTAATTGTGTCCTATAAATGAGAATGCATAGAATATTTCACTAGTTTAAATAAGGATTCACAGATGAATTGAGTGCTATATATGAGGATGCGTAGAAGAAGTGACTGCTATAATTGAGGATGCACTGAATAATCTCCTCTTATAAATGAAGAAGCACAGAATATTCGTGGTTATAAATGAGGATGTACATAAAAACAGAACAAACAAACGAGCGCCGGAAATGCACAATCAATGCGACAGTATACAATCCATGATAATTTTAGTATTTTGAACAAATGATTGAAGCCCTTACTTAATTATGACGTAGATGACCAGGAAAAGGTCAGTTAGTGACCTTGGAAAAATCACGGGGAACCATGAACTTTTTCCTGACATGTTGTTCAAAAATTAAATTTGGAATGTCCAGTTAGTGTTTCACTGAAAAATTTTTGGACGTTGACATCCCGAGATTTTGATGACTTTTAGTGAACTTTCTCTGGACATGTTTTTATGGCTAGCTAAATTTAGGTTGTTTTTGAGAGACTAGTCCAAGGTCTGTAAACAGTCGATTTCATGAAGTTTAGACTTTCTCGTGATGGAATGTTCACGAACAAAGGAAAGTAGAAATTGTAGATCATATTTAAGCACTGAAGTTTTAAGTAACGAGGTTCATTATGTGAGATTATTATATGACTGTGATTTGGAGAGTTTTTAATCATGGAAGTTGATTAGAATGTATTTATGAGTTGTTAGCTGAAGTTGTGATAGCATTAGAATGATATAAACGTTGAGCTAGTTTTTTTTTCATGGATCCGTGTAGCGTATCTGATGGTGCTACTTCTTTTGGCGAAAAAGCGCTCTCGAGTTACGCTCCTGGGGAGAAAGGTCTGGCTCCCTTCCCGGGCGGCGAGACTTAAGGTGGTTCGATGCAGAAGAGACTGGTTTGTCCGTCAAGCGCAGCCTTTAAACGGCTACCCGTCAAGTTCGTGCTAACCCGTGAGTGGTGTACTACTGTGTTGTCGACTGATGGTATCGAAATTGGCCCATATCTCGCACAGAGTATCGGGACTGAATTACGTAATGTGCGATGGTTGCCGGACCCCCGCATTCTTCTCCAGTTGCTGTCTGGGTAAGCGGTTCATACAAGTGCAAAGTACTTATTTACCAGTTACTGCTTAGTGTTACTGTGTAGCACACTGGTCAGGCAGTTATCACAACAAGCAACAAAAACGTGTGTTTTTGGCAGAAAATCAGGAATTGAACATGTGGTGGTGGGGGGGGGGGGTTTGTTGTGAAAAAACGGAGAATAACACTTACTTCAAAATGTATCGAGTTACCATTACAGTGGTGGTAATGAGGATGATTTATGATGACGATGATCATGATGATGATGGTGGTGGTGGTTCTGGTAGTTGGTGGTTGGTAGTGATGATCACGATGAAGATGATGATGATAGTATTTGAGAATAACACTTACTTCAAAATGTATCGAGTTACCATTACGGCGGTGGTAATGAGGACGATGACGATGATGATGATCATGATGAAGATGATGACAATGATGGTGGTCGTGGTGGTGGTAGTTGGTGGTTGGTAGTGATGATGATGATGATGACGATGATGATGATGGTAGCTGTGGTGATGATGGTTGGTAGTGATGATGATGATGCTGATGATGATGATGAGAGTATTTTTTCTTTCTTCATGATGATGATAATGATGATAATGATGACGATAATGATGATGATGATGATGAACATGATAATGATGATGACGATGATGAAGATGATGATGGTGACGAAGATGATGATGATAGTAGCTGGTGCTGATGATGCATGGTAGTGACGAAGATGATGGTGATCGTGATGATACTATTTTTTCGTTCTTTATGATGATGATGCTTATAATGATGATGATGATGGTAGCTAGTGGTGATGATGGTTGTTATTGATGGTGATGATGATGATGATGATAATGATAATGATGATGGTATTTTTCGTTGTTAATGGTGATGATGATGATGATGATGATGATGATGAAATGACGATGACGATGACGATGACGATGACGATGATGATGATGATGATGATGATGATGATGATGATGATGATGATGATGATATACTGATAATAAAAATTCTAAGTATATATAAAAATAAGTGAATGAATAATAAATGTTGAGTAAATTGCACACTAACACAACTCGCTACTGAAAGCTGAGTTCAGTCAAGACGTTGTAACTCCGGTATCACTTTGGAAACGAAGATAAATACTAATACGGTAAAGAAAAAAAAAATAATACAACGAAAATCAGACTGAGAACAAAGATGACAAATACGGTATGATAACTATTGTACAAAGAAAATGAGTTTTCAAACAGTGTAGAAATATACAGTAAAAGAAAAGTGAAGGAAGAAATCAAATCATCGGAAAGAATAAAAATAGCTGGTATGGATTTGTATAGAATATGAAAAATTTATAAACCATACAAATGCTTGGAAAACATCATCACCAAATGAAAAATATCTCAAAATAACACACTACTTATTTCATCAAAACAAGAGAATCATCTTATGTGATGAGATTTTATAGAAGAATTCTGAGAACAACTCAGAAAAATAAGAAAAAGATGAGATCACCAAAACTTTTGCATTAGCAATACTAGCCCCACGGCACAAAGTCAAATAATCTTCTAGAAGGAACAATAAAGAAAAGTATGATTCCAAGGAAGTCTGGAAGTGGACAGCTGAGCAAACAATGATCACAGGACATCACTGAAACTCTAATACCATACTCACTGAAGCAGACATAAAGAAATATTCCTACTAACTTTGAAAAAACCGAAGTTGGTAAGATAGATACATACACATGAATAACTAGTATAACCCATTTCTAAATGTACAGTTCCTCAGAAATGTTGTGTGATTGTACTGTGGATATTTGTCTTAGAGTTGCTGGATAATTGTCTTAGAGTTTCTGACTATATGTCTTACCTCGTTTTTATCCTCACTCTGCTCTGTTAGAAAAAAAAGTAATTAAATACAAGTAACTTGTAGAGACAAGCGACATTTTGACTAAACTACGCAGATAATTAAAGTCCAAGGAAATCACAAGAACATTAAAAAGTAGGTCAGAGCAAAATTGTAATTGTTATTTACTACTTTTCATCTTAGAAAAAGGATTTGAAGATGGCACATATATAACCGTGATATGGACACTTGGTATAGAGAAAGTGTTTCCACATTGACAGACAGACTGACAGACAGAAATACGCACAGACAGACAGGCAGATACAGACAGATAGACTGACTGACAGACAGACATGAACCTACCCGCTGTGTCTGTTATTTTGTCAAAACCTCCGAATTTGTCCTCCTGCAATATTCCAGTATAGTGTTTCAACAACTAACAAACAAAAATGAAATAAGATGATCTATTATTTTATATTGAATGTCAATGCGAGTTATGCATATACCTGTTAGCATAGATTTTAAACAGTTAATTGTGTCCTATAAATGAGAATGCATAGAATATTACAGTAGTTTAAATAAGGATTCACAGATGAATTGAATGCTATATATGAGGATGCATAGAAGAAGTGACTGCTATAATTGAGGATGCACTGAATAATCTCCTCTTATAAATGAAGAAGCACAGAAAATTCGTGTTATAAATGAGGATGTACATAAAAACAGAACAAACAAACAAGCGCCGGAAATACACAGTCCATGTGACAGTATACAATCCATGATAATTTTAGTATTTTGAACACATGATTGAAGCCCTTACTTAATTATGACGTAGACGATCAGGAAAAGGTCAGTTAGTGACCTTGGAAAAATCACGGGATACCATGAACTTTTTCCTGACATGTTATTTAAAAATTAAATTTGGAATGTCCAGTTAGTGTTTCACTGAAACATTTTTGGACGTTGACATCCCGAGATTTTGATGACTTTTAGTGAACTTTCTCTGACATGTTTTTATGGCTAGCTAAATTTAGGTTGTTTTTGAGAGACTAGTCCAAGGTCTGTAAACAGTCGATTTCATGAAGTTTAGACTTTCTCGTGAATGAATGTTCACGAACACAGGAAACTAGAAATTGTAGATCATATTTAAGCTCTGAATTTTTAAGTAACGAGGTTCATTATGTGAGATTATTATGTGACTGTGATTAAGAAGGTTTTTATCATATAAGTTGATTAGAATGTATTTATGAGTTGTTAGCTGAAGTTGTGATAGCATTAGAATGATATAAACGTTGAGCTAGTTTTTATGGATCCGTGTAGCGTATCTGATGGTGCTACTTCTTTTGGCGAAAAAGCGCTATCGAGTTCCGCTCCTGGGGAGAAAGGTCTGGCTCCCTTCCCGGGCGGCGAGACTTAAGGTGGTTCGATGCAGAAGAGACTGGTTTGTCCGTCAAGCGAAGCCTTTAAACTACTAGCCGGACATGTTCCTGCTAACCCGTGAGTGGTGTACTACGGTGGTGTCGACTGACGGTCTCGAAATTGGTCTATATCTCGCACAGATTATCGGGACTGAATTACGTAATGTGCGATGGTTGCTGGACCTGCGCATTCTTCTCCAGTTGCTGTCTGGGTAAGCGGTTCATACAAGTGCAAAGTACTTCTTTACCAGTTACTGCTTAGTGTTACTGTGTAGCACACTGGTCAGGCAGTTATCACAACAAGCAACAAAAACATGGGTTTGTGGCAGAAAATCAGGAATTGAACATGTGGTGGTGGGGGTTGTTGTGAAAAAACGGAGAATAACACTTACTTCAAAATGTATCGAGTTACCATTACAGTGGTGGTAATGAGGATGATTTACGAAGACGATGATCATGATCATGATGATGATGATGACGATGATGATGGTGGTGGTGGTGGTGGTAGTTGGTGGTTGGTAGTGATGATGATTATGATGATGATGATAATAATGATAATGATGGTAGCTGGTGGTGATGATGGTTGGTAGTTATGATGATGATGCTTATGATGATGATGAGATTATTTTTTCTTTCTTCATGATGATGATAATGATGATAATGATGATGATAATGATGATGATGACGATGATGATTATGATGATTATGATGATAATGATGATGATGATGATGATGATGAACATGCTGATGATGATGACGATGATGATGATAGTAGCTGGTGTTGATGATGCTTGGTAGTGACCATGATGATGTTGATGGTGATGATACTATTTTTTCGTTCTTTATGGTGATGATGATCATGATGATGATGATGATGGTAGCTGGTGGAGATGATGGTTGTTATTGATGATGATGATGATGATGATGATGATGATGATGATGATGATGATGATGATGATGATGATGATAGTTTTTTCGTTCTTGATGGTGATGATGATGATTATGGCGATGATGATTATGATGATGATGATGATAATGGTAATAATATTGTTCGTTCTTGATGATGATGATGATGATGATGGTGATGGTGATGATGATGATGATGATGATGATGATGATGATGATGATTGTAGCTGATGGTGAAGAGGGTTGGTAGTGATGATGATGATGATGATGATGATGATGATGATGATGATGATGATGATGATGATGATGATGATGATGATGATGACGATGACGATGACGATGACGATGACGATGATGATGATGATGATGATGATGATGATATTTTGGAAAGAAAAATTCTAAGTATCTATAAAATTAAGTGAATGAAGAATAAATGTTGAGTAAATTCCACACTAACAGAACTCGGTACTGAAAGCTCAGATGAGTCAAGACGTTGTTACTCCAGTATCACTTTAGGAACGAAGATAAATAAAACTACTGTAAGGGAAAAAAATAATACAACGAAAAGCAGACTGAGAACAAAGATGACAAATACGGTATGATAACTATTGTACAAAGAAAATGTCTTTTCAAACAAAGCTGAAATATACACTAAAAGCAAAATGAAGGAAGAAATCAAATCATCGGAAAGAATAAAAATAGCTGGTACTCGTTTTTATACATTATGAAAAATGTATAAACCATACAAATATATGGAAAACATCACGACCAAATAAAAATATCTCAAAATAACACACTACTTATTTCATCAAAACAAGAGAATCATCTTATGTGATGAGATGTTATACAAAAAATCTGAGAACAACTCAGAAAGATAAGAAAAAGACGAGATCACCAAAAATTTTACATTAGCAATACTACCCCCACGGCACAAAGTCAAATAATCTTCTAGAAGGAACAATAAAGAAAAGTATGATTCCAAGGAAGTCTGGAAGTGGGCGGCTGAGCAAACAATGATCAACGGACATCGCTGAAACTCTAAATACCATACTCACTGAAGCAGACATAAAGAAATATTCCTACTAAAGTTCAAAAGACCGAAGATAGATACATACACATGAATAACTAGTGTCACCCATTTCTAAATGTACAGTTCCTCATAAATATTGTGTGACTATACTGTGGATAATTGTCTTAGAGTTACTGGATAATTGTCTTAGAGTTTCTGAATATATGTCTTACCTCGTTTTTATCCTCACTCTTCTCTGTTAGAAAAAAGTAATTAAATACAAGTAACTTGTAGAGACAAGCGACATTTTGATTAAACTACGCAGATAAATAAAGTCCAAGGAAATCACAGGAACATTAAAAGTAGGTCAGAGCAAAATTGTAATTGTTATTTACTTTATTTAAAAGGATTTGAAGATGGCACATATATAACCGTGATATGGACACTTGGTATAGATAGTGTTTCCACATTGACACACAGACTGACAGACAGAAATACGCACAGACAGACAGGCAGACACAGACAGATAGACTGACTGACAGACAGACATGAACCTACCCGCTGTGTCTGTTATTTTGTCAAAACCTCCGAATTTGTCCTCCTGCAATATTCCAGTATAGTGTTTCAACAACTAACAAACAAAAACGAATCAAGAAAATGAACAAAATTAAGATGATCTATTATTTTATATTGAATGTCAATGCGAGTTATGCATATACCTGTTAGCATAGATTATAAACAGTTAACTGTGTCCTATAAATGAGAATGCATAGAATATTTCAGTAGTTAAATAAGGATGCACAGATGAATTGAATGCTATATATGAGGATGCATAGAAGAAGTGATTGCTACAATTGAGGATGCACTGAATAATCTCCTCTTATAAATGAAGAAGCACATAATATTCGTGTTATAAATGAGGATGTACATAAAAACAGAACAAACAAACGAGCGCCGGAAATGCACAATCCATGTGACAGTATACAATCCATGATAATATTAGAATTTTGAAAAATGTTTAAAGCGCTTACTTAATTATGACGTAGATGATCAGGAAAAGGTCAGTTAGTGACCTTGGAAAAATCACGGGGAACCATGAACTTTCTCCTGACTTGTTAATCAAAAATTAAATTTGGAATGTCCAGTTAGTGTTTCACTGAATGTCATTTTTGGTCGTTGACATCCCGAGATTTTGATGACTTTTAGTGAACTTTCTCTGGACATGTTTTTATGGCTAGCTAAATTTAGGTTGTTTTTGAGAGACTAGTCCAAGGTCTGTAAACAGTCGATTTCATGAAGTTTAGACTTTCTCGTGATGGAATGTTCACGAACAAAGGAAAGTAGAATTTGTAGATCATATTTAAGCACTGAAGTTTTAAGTAACGAGGTTCATTATGTGAGATTATTATATGACTGTGATTAAGAGAGTTTTTAATCATGGAAGTTGATTAGAATGTATTTATGAGTTGTTAGCTGAAGTTGTGATAGCATTAGAATGATATAAACGTTGAGCTAGTTTGTTTTTTTTTTGGATCCGTGTAGCGTTTCTGATGGTGCTACTTCTTTTGGCGAAAAAGCGCTATCGAGTTCCGCTCCTGGGGAGAAAGGTCTGGCTCCCTTCTCGGGCGGCGAGACTTAAGGTGGTTCGATGCAGAAGAGACTGGTTTGTCCGTCAAGCGCAGCCTTTAAACGGCTACCCGTCAAGTTCGTGCTAACCCGTGAGTGGTGTACTACTGTGGTGTCGACTGATGGTATCGAAATTGGCCCATATCTCGCACAGAGTATCGGGACTGAATTACGTAATGTGCGATGGTTGCCGGACCCCCGCATTCTTCTCCAGTTGCTGTCTGGGTAAGCGGTTCATACAAGTGCACAGTACTTATTTACCAGTTACTGTTTAGTGTTACTGTGTAGCACACTGGTCAGGCAGTTATCACAACAAGCAATAAAAACGTGTGTTTGTGGCAGAAAATCAGGAATTGAACATGTGGTGGTGGGGGGGGGGTTTGTTGTGAAAAAACGGAGAATAACACTTACTTCAAAATGTATCGAGTTACCATTACGGCGGTGGTAATGAGGACGATTTACGATGACGATGATGATGATCATGATGAAGATGATGACAATGATGGTGGTCGTGGTGGTGGTAGCTTGTGGTTGGTAGTGATGATGATGATGATGATGATGGTAGCTGTGGTGATGATGGTTGGTAGTGATGATGATGATGCTGATGATGATGATGAGAGTATTTTTTCTTTCTTCATGATGATGATAATGATGATTATGATGACGATAATGATGATTATGATGATGAACATGATAATGATGATGACGATGATGAAGATGATGATGGTGACGAAGATGATGATGATAGTAGCTGGTGCTGATGATGCATGGTAGTGGCGAAGATGATGGTGATCGTGATGATACTATTTTTTCGTTCTTTATGATGATGATGCTTATAATGATGATGATGGTGGTAGCTAGTGGTGATGATGGTTGTTATTGATGGTGATGATGATGATGATGATAATGATAATGATGATGGTATTTTTCGTTGTTAATGGTGATGATGATGATGATGATGATGATGATGATGATGATGATGATGATGATGATGATGATGATGATGATGATGATGATATACTGATAATAAAATCCTGTCTATTTCTAATCTTCTCTCTTCAGTTAGTGTCATCAATTTCGTTTATATCCTCCTCTATGCTGTCTTTCCACTCTTTCAGATTGTTACATCGGTTTGCTTGCTGAAGTTCTCACTTGTGCAATGCATGTGCTAGTTTAATAGGTCAGTGTACAAGTTGCACATAAAGGGAAGGGGGCACTGCGGATGTGTCAGACCGAACAAACCTGGGAAACATTGGTCTCTAGGGACAAGGCTATTTCACCCTCGGTGAACATGGAATTCTGCTGGCACAAAACGGAGTGTATATAATTGAAAGGTGCTTTGCCTGTTGACACTTTGACACCTGTGTTTTATATAAGAGCACCAACAATTCTGTTAAAAGAATTTATTACAAATGCTTTACCTACCTCGATATTTTGGAACCTCGAATGTGTTTTCCGGAAGCACGTAAATATCCTTTTTATATGGAACAGGTGTACACGTGACAGACAGGCTCATCGAAATGACATTAATCCCACCCCTTCCACTTAGCCACGCCTTTCATCGTTCGTCTGACAATCACTCTGTATTTCTCCTCAAGAATGTTATCTACAATGTCCTACAACTTTCTCTGTTGTTGTCTACACATAGAAAAGCCCAAGCCGAATCTAGTCATTGCTTTTACTATCATTGTCAGAACAGGCATTGTTCTGTCCTCTATACTTCTTATTCCATCGATGACCATGTCTCTTCGCTGTTTGCTGGAAGCCTTCGACCACAATTTGATACCGCCATGATAAAATCCCTTTCTGTTGGTCTGAGTGTACCCTATCGCTGCCTTCCGTTCAGGTATTTCTAGCTGTAGCCATTTCCTCGTGTACTCGCCATTTTCTTCCAGACTTTACTGTTGGTGGCACCTCGATGGAGTCTACGGACATCGTTACAAGCCTTGTTTCTCCTGCCTCTTACTCTTCTACCACAGACTTGAGTGGTAAGCGCTTCTTGCAGTCAGTGCCATGTCTGTCAACCCGGGTAGCAGGCTCAGCCACTCGCTGGTGCAGTTTTTCCTCTTAACACTCTCGACCGTGCTAGCACTTTCCTCGTACACGAGTAGTAGCCACAGCGGGTTAGCTTTCATCATGAAATGGAGGCACCATATCTTAAATTTCTCCACAATTTTAGTTTTGTCTATGACTTTTATTCCATCTTTAACCACCTCACAGATCTGGTAGAGTCCTTCATTGTATTATCATATCTTCCTTCCGGACTTTTCACAAACTCTTCCTCATCTGTTAACATTTGTTGGTTAACTATTTCACTCTTTGCTACTTTCCCCTTCCTTGGTGATAAGCTCCTAGACTTTCTTGCCTTAAAGCTCATACGACACCAGATGGCAAGCTTGTCCAGCCTTGTTAGTATCATTCGTCTTTCCATCTTTCTTGTTCTTAATACTGTTGTATCATCTATGAATGCTTTCATTTCTGGCATACAGCATGTCTTCCAGGTGAGAACCTTCTCCTGTGCCTCTCTCTGCTTTAAGAATTACCCGCATTGCCGGTACAGAGTAAGAGATGTTGTACAGCCCATTGTAATTCCCATCTGCGGTTCAGTCCACTTCGTCCTGTATTCTGACATCGTAGATCTCATAGCGAAGCCAGTGAAATATAGTGTTAGCTTGTTAATAGCTCCGTCTGGCACGTAATACATCATAGAGCATGGTGGAGTCTCCATATAACATGTAAATTTTGTCGCTTCTTCTAGGGTTCATGCATTGATATTTATTTTTAAAGTTGGTTTTTATTTTGACGGATTGTCTTTGCTTATTACCATACTTGTTGTTTGCCTAATACTGAATTTATGTCTTTATTCTTAGCTTGAATTCTTTATATATATATATATATATATATATATATATATATGATACGAATCTGTTAGTCTTTCTTTTTTCTTACTGCTATAAGCACGAAGGTGAGAATTCTAATTACAACAAAAAGATGCAAAATCTGACTTGAGACACCAACTAATGTTCTTATTGGGGGAGACGTATATCTAGAACTCTCTCTAGACTTCCTATATGTTTGTTACTGACTACGAGTCAAAGACATTATGCACATCCTTTCTTTAATACATCTCATGACAGCATCAGAAAATGAATAAGTGGGGAAACTGGAGAACACAATATGTTGAAAGTGTGATATAATCCATGAAACATTCAAGGAGTATGACAAATATAAATAGAGATTAAAACCAACATTAGATAGACAACCAACACTAGTTTGCCGGAATCTCCGTCTTCTTCTTCGTTCGCTTCTACCACCAAGACCGCCCTGTGATCCTACTGAATTTATTCCCGTGGTCCTCAATAGGTCCCGTGGTCCCCGAAAGGACCACATGAGATCCCCGAGAGGACCACAAGAGGTTCAGAGTATCGCAGGGCTTGAGCCTGTATTCTTGGCGGGTCTCAGAAGCGGGATTGCGTGGCACCGTGGTTTTCGTTGCACCAGTTTAGTCTAGGGTTGGACTTTCTCACCGGAAAACCTCGACGTGTTTTGGGATACCCGTGTATCACAGACGGGGGATAGGTAGTTGCCTATCTAGACTGCCCTGGTCCAGTGTCTCCGGCCTCAGCATTTTGTGATCGTGGCCGCCATCCTTCCTAGTTGTGACCAAGACGGTGACTTCTACCCCTGGGTTAAGCCGGTTTAGGCGTATTATCTCAGTATGGGCGTGTTTAGCACGTGACCGACCTCTAGAGCGGAGGTACCGTGACTTGAGTAGCCATCATGTTTCACCCCTGGTTTAAGCTGGTTTAAGCATATTTCGCCAGTATGGATGTAGAACGGACGTGGCCGGCCTCTAGAGCAGAGGTGCCGTGGTATAAGTAGCTTTCGCCGCGAGACTACCGGACATACCGATTAAGCTTCACTTCATCTTTCCATCACCTTCTCACATCGGCGCCGCAAGGCAACCCTGATTGCTTTTCCTCATTTTATTCATTGGCCAGCAGCGATAGATGAGGTACCAAACATGACTCTCATCTACCCGAAACGTCTGGTTTTCAGGGGCCAGATATTCGCCTTAGCCCCTTCTCCTGTCAGTTTAAACAGTTCTGCCACGAAAAGGCCAGGAGCTATATTTGACTGTCAGAGGATATTTGAGACGCACGCCACCTCCGGCAACAACAGTCCTTAGAACCTGCAGGAATCTCAATTAACAACTAACAAATGAGTACAATCCCTGATATTTTCCTCTTATAATCTCAAATATTTTCTCAATACTATGACGCAAGGATAAGATGAAAATGCCTAGTCGAACAAATGATGAATGGAAGATTAAGAAGACCAGGTTGGATTATATGCAAGACGAAACTGTAACATTTGTGTATACAAGCTAAAAAAAAAAGCGAAGAAAACTTGATGAAATATAAACTAAAATATACTCTTCAAAGGCATTCAGCGTTGCCTGCACAGTACGACACGGCACATGATGATTATGATAATGGCGGTGTAATCCTCACCTGCAGTAACTCATTCTAGTTATGACTTGACAGATGGACTTTTAAAGTGCTTTTCATTATTTTTTATATTGTCGTTTTATTAATCAAAACAACGTCAAAGTGGACATATGCTGCGTCAAGACAGCAGGTGGAAGGCTGAGCAGTTATATCAGCTCTAAGCCTACAGCAAAATGTATAAACTAGGGGAACAGGTAGGAACGGCTTTATTACTCAACCAGAACACAGTTGTGAGGTTTCCGCCTGGGCTTTAATCATTCACAAACACATATACACAGAAGCAGAAGAAGGCGAAGAAGAAGAAGAAGAAAAGAAGAAGAAGAACAAGAACAAGAAGAAGAAGAAGAAGAAGAAGAAGTTCAAGAAGAAGAACAAGAACAAGAAGAACAAGAACAAGAAGAAAAACAAGAATAACAAGAAGAAGAACAAGAACAAGAAGAAAAATAATAATAATAATAATAATAAGAAGAAAAACAAGAAGAACAAGAAGAAGAGGAAGAACAAGAACAAGAACAAGAAGAACAAGAAGAAGAACAAGAAGAACAAGAAGAAGGAAGAGGAAGGGAAAAAGGCACAGAAGAAACGTTAAAAGACTTGGGCCTGAACTCTACGAAATAACGACAAAAAAATCTAAGAACGTAATAACTTTATATATGAACATTTGCTCTGATATACAAAAAGGAAGCTTCTATATCTGAAAATAAAAAGCCTGTTATACCATTATTTTTAATGTCTGTGACACTGAAAAGGGTGAACACAGAACAAATTTAACCCCCCCCCCCCCGTAAAACTTGACCTACCTTTTGATCGTTTTGCTGTTGGTGTGCAAAGATTTTCATCCCGCATGCAAGTTTCTTTACGTAAATGTGTGTCTTAAGGTCAAGTTCCAGAGTTTAATTCAGTGTTTTCACAGAGGACAAAAATACTAAAATCTAAAGAAATCAGGAAAACAAACTCATGTAATACTATCATATTTTTCTTCAGCACTATCGTAGTATGGAGTGACATCAAGAAATTTATATATATATATATATATAACAGCAACAAGTTTCTTTTCTCCGCTACCTATAAGAAAACAACATACATATGGCTTTGTTCTATAGCTGAAAATTTGTCACTTTAATCTGAAGCAAATGCAAAATAAAAATTGCTCGTCTCTTTCCAATTAAATAAAGTTCTTATGGGAAATTGTAAAAAATAGGTTTGTGTGTATTGTTCTAAGAACTAAGAACTAAGCGAAATAATTATTTATTAAGTGGTTGGTTTATGAGTAGTAAGAGAACAACGAAGATACTTACACTCTCAGATAATGTAACCAAAACGAAAGAAATTTTGAACAGAAAGTAAGTAAATGATTTAATCTGCTGCGTGACATGCTCTTATTATCTCCAGACTGTTATATCTAACATGGCCAGTAACGAGAGAACATTCTAATGTTATATCTAACATGACCAGTACCGAGAGAACTTTCTGATGTTATATCTAACATGACCAGTACCGAGAGAACTTTCTGATGTTATATCTAACATGGCAAGTAACGAGAGAACTTTCTGATGTTATATCTAACATGGCCAGTAGTGAGAGAACTTTATGATGTTATATCTAACATGGCCAGTACCGAGAGAACATTCTAATGTTATATCTAACATGGCCAATACCGAGAGAACATTCTAATGTTATATCTAACATGGCCAGTACCGAGAGAACTTTCTGATGTTATATCTAACATGGCAAGTAACGAGAGAACTTTCTGATGTTATATCTAACATGGCCAGTACCGAGAGAACTTTCCAATGTTATATCTAACATGGCCAGTAGTGAGAGAACTTTCTGATGTTATATCTAACATGGCCAGTACCGAGAGAACTTTCTGATTTTTGATGTTTAAATCCCACGTTTTTAACTTGGCATTCAGCGTCTATTATGCTCATAGCTGGCATGATAGCGTCAGGTTTTGCGAACCACAGCTGACCAATACCTATCCCACATCTCCGTTGGTCAGTGGCGCAGGAATCGCCATTGTTCCCAAAGACATTTTATGATGATGGAGTCTGCTAAAGAAGTATTGCGCGCTCCCTTATTTTTAGCTTAACTCTGTCAGATGGAGTAACAGGCTTTTTGTCTGAATGCTTCTTTGCAGCTCATTAGTTGGATACGGTTGAAGGCTTCACGAAGGAGCTTTTCTGGGTAGTGCCGATGACGGAAAAATTCTAACAACTTGTTGTTGGACTGATCTATAAAGTCCAAATTATCCTGACATATGCGGCGAAGACGGAGGAGTTGGGAGTATGGGATGGAGTTCTTACAGGCTTCAGGATGGAAGGAGGTGTAAAGCAAATAGATGTGGCTGTCGGTGGGGTTGTAAAATACAGAGGTGACAAGCCTGTTTGTGCCAATAGATCTTTTGATGTCAAAAAAAGTTGACAGACTTGTCAGAAATGTCATAAGGGAATTGTATGTTGTTGTTATTAAGTGAGTTGGTGATTTCAATAAATTTTTTCAGCTCTTCCTGTGGCATTCTGGTCCTCCAGTGCCATCATCGATGTAGCTTTTATAGAATTCTGGAAGTCTGCCAGTGTAGGTTTCCCATAATTTGACTTCCAGAAAGCCCATAAATAAACATGCATAACTGGGACCCATTTCCGTTCCCATGGCGACACAACTGATTTGTTCAAAGTATTCGCCGGCGAATTCAAAAGAATTTATCCTGAGTACTATCTGTGTGACAGATAGACCTAATTTTAACACTGGGGAAGAGTGTGAGACAGAGGTCAGTACTAGTAATTGTGATGACGGACAAAATCCTGACAGTGTTACCAAGGAAAACCCCTGGATCAAACTAAAAAGAAAAATAAGAGTAGGAACATGGAATGTAAGAAGTATGTATGAGGGAAAATATCAAGTAATAAGTGACGAGATGAAGAGAACGGAGATACACATTTTGGGAATCTGCGAACATCGATGGAAATGATCAGGACACTTTAAGAGCGAGAATGATAATATCTTTATATACTCTGGTGGAGAAGTAGGAGGAAAGAATGGGGTGGATTTTTATTTAGACAAATCAACATCAAAAGCATTACTAGGCTACAATCCAGTAAGTGATAGAATCCTCACTATCAGACTTAAGGGCATTCCTAGAAATGTAACAATCATTCAGATATATGCACCTACATCAGCAGCAGAATAAGAGGAAGTAGAAGACTCTTATAACACACTGCAAACGACAATAGACCAGGTACGGAAAAATGATATTGTATTAATAATAAGTGATTTTAATGCAAAAATTGATACAGAAAGAGCAGAAGATGAAGGATATGTTGTCGTGAAATTTAGTATAGGACATAGAAATGAGACAGATGACAATCTAATGGCGTTTTGCATGGAAAATGAGCTAATGATCGCTAACACACTTTTTAAACAACATCCAAGAAGACTTTACACATGGACATCAGCTGATGGTAAAACCAGGAATCAAACACATTACATTTTAGTGCAAAGAAGGTGGAGATCATGTGTAACATCAACAAAAACTTTACCAAGTGCTGACTGTGACACGGACCATGAGCTATTAATAGCAGACATGAAGATAAAGATAAAAAAGACAGTTGCGGGATCAAGACCACTCCGCTTTGATCTTACAAATATACCAGAACAATACGGTACAGAAGTGAAGAACCGTTTCGAAATCCTGATGGATGTACAAGACGAGGTGACATCATGGCTACGCAGGCCAGAGATATCTTAATAACAACAGCTAAATACATGGTTCCAGTAAAGAAAACACAAAAGAATGGATGGATTACAGCAGGTACACAAGAACTGATAAAACAATGTAGAGAAATGAAGACGCAGTGGAAAGTGACAAACAACAAAGAGAAATATAAAATTTTAACAAAAGAAGTATGAAGAAACATAAGAAAAGACAAAAAACAATACATACAAGATTGTTGTGAAAGATTAGAAGAACATCAGAAGTGTGGAAGAGATAGTGAAATGTTTAAAGAAATGAATACGTTGACGAGAAATGTCACACCTAAGCTAAATGTAATTTGTGATGAGATGGGGAATACCTTGACAGATACAGAGGAAATTCTAGAAAGATGGAAGGAATATTGCAGAGGAATGTATGAAACAATTGACTGTGAAAACAGAAATCAACTGTGTGAATTATTATTGGAGGAGAAAGAACCTGAACCGACAATAGAAAAAGTTTTATGGGCAATAAAGAATATGAAAAATGGTAAATCACCAGGATGTGATGAGATAACAGCTGAATTTATTAAAGCCAGAGAAAAGGAGTGTGCAACAATCTATCATGCACTATGTAAAAAGATATGGCATTCAGGTATTTGGCCAAAAGAATGGAAAAGAACTGTATTCATATCACTGCCAGAAAAGGGTAACCAGAAATTATGCACAAACTACAGAACTGTTGCCCTGATTAGTCATGCTAGTAAAAGTCATAATGGGTAGACTTCGTAAGAACATAGAAGAAGAAGTCAATATGGTCCAATCTGGTTTTAGGCAAGGAAGAGGATCAAGAGATCATATATTCAATATAAGATTAATAATAGAGAAATGCAGAGAGTTTAATGTGAATCTATATGTATCCTTTATAGACTACTAAAAGGCATTTGATTGTGTACAACACCAGAAACTTTGGGAAATAATGGAAAAAATGGGATTTCCAACACATTTGATACAATTAACATCACTGCTGTATCTAGACCAACAAGCAGCAATAAGAATAAATGGTGAAACAACTACTTGGTTTGACATAAAACAAGGGGTATGTCAGGGGTGCATATTATCAACCTTCTTATTTAACTTGTATACTGAAAATATAATGAGGAATGTTAGAGAAGATGTAGACAAAGAATATTACGATGCGATAACAGTTGGAGGTTATGAAATACCAGAGATTAGATATGCTGATGTCAGTGTTACTATCCACAACACAAAAAGGAATGGAAAAACTAATTATGTCAGTCCGTAAGAACAGCGAAGAGCAGAACCTCTATCTTAATGCAAAGAAAACTAAATTGATGACAACTGACAAAACAAACAAGGCAGCTGATATATGTATCAATGAGGAAAAATTGAAAGAAGTGGAGAGTTTTGAATATCTTGGATCACTGCTAACTAATAATGGAGATACAATGAGGGAAATTAAATGGAGGACATCTATCACTCTTCATAAAGTGAAACAAATAAAGAATCTGTGGAGAGGAGCAGACAGAACTACAATAATAAGATTTTTAAGGTCATGCATCTTTCCCATCGCAACATATGCCTGTGAGACTTGGACACTTAACAAAACAGCTGAGAAACACATAAATGCCTTTGAATGTAAATGCTACAGAAGAGTTCTCCAAATATCGTGGACACAAAAAAGAACAAATATATCTATACTACAAGAGCTTAATATTGAAGAAGGCTGGCTATTAAAGAGGATTAAAGAGAGAAAACTTAAATATTTTGGACACATTAAACGTCATGATAATTTAGAGAAGACCATATTGGAAGGATACATATTGGGAAAAAGAAAAAGAGGATGACCAAAACGAAGATGGCTGCAAGAAATCGTTGACGATCTGGAAATGGACGCAGCAGCAGCAGGGCATCTTGCTCACAACCGAGAAGCCTACAGGAGAGCTGTTTGAGAGGCAAAGTTCCGCAAGGAACATGCAAATGAATGAAATGAAACTATCTTTGTGAATCTAATTATGATATTAGTGTTAGTGGTGGGGTGAGGTCTTTGTCAAGAAAATAGCGGAGTGTTAAGAGTCCATCCTCATGGGGAATAGAATTGTAAAGGGAGCAGGCATCAAGGAGAAAGATGTAATAGGAGTGGTGTTGAGAGAGTGTGATCACAACAAAAGTAGTTAAGGCGCGGTTGGTATCTTTCAAATAAGAGGGCAATGTGTGTACTAGAGGCTGGAAAATGCTGTCCAAAAAGTTAGAAATGTGCTCAGTGGGGCATGACCACACTGATACAGTGAGGCGTCCAGGATGACCAGGTTTGTGGATTTTAGGTTCAATTATTTAATCAATAATTATTTCCTAGTCCAATAATTCTTGGAAGCTTCATTTCAGCAGACAACAATATGGACAAGGAATTATCCACAAAAAATTGGGCAGGCATCTCAGGCCTTTAACAAATCAGCAAATGTATTTAATTCTCCCATTCTCCATTTGAGCCCCAAGTGTATCCCGATTTGTTCAAGACATCATTAACTGAAGAACCTTTCTTGGTGCCTTATGTTCAGATTTTTCTGAATGAGCCTCGGAAAAGCTACGTATTCTTCGAAGTTACAGCCAAGTGTTCCATTTATATTTCATTTATTTATTTATTTTTTTTACATAGGATAGATTCATGTGAATCTATACTTTATCTCCTCTTGTCGTTAAGTAATAAAGTTGTTCCTACTTTTTTCCTAGTTTACACATTGTATCTCGTTTTAAGCTTTATCTGGATGTGAATGTGAGAGAGTGGACTAAACATGATAACTTGTGAACGTGTGCGGTTGTGATCCAGACATTAATCAGAGTTCCGTCCCTTCGTTCAGCTAACATAGCTCACAGATTTAAGACTTGTCCATTTTACCAAATATTTTCTAGTATAACCAAACATCTTCTATTACTGCTTCCACAGCTCTCCAAAGCTGATCCTTGTCATCAACAATTTTACCTGAAAGCTGCGCCCTAATTCGGACATAGACAAGAAAAAAAGAATCACGCTAGTGTGAAATGTTGCAGGCAGAGGGAACAATCAAGTTACTGCTTTTATTTTTCGATTTCTTGATGCTACTCTGCGATAAGGTAAAAAATGTGTTGCTGTTGTTCTTGTTGCTTGTGTTGTTGTTGCTGTTGCTGTTGCATTTGTTGTTGCTACTGCTGTTGCTGTTATTGCTATTGTTGTTGTTGCTTTTACTGTTGTTGTTATTGTTGTTGCTGTTGCTGCTATTGTAGTCGTTGTTGCTTATGTTGTTGATACTTTTGTTGCTGTTAATATTTCTGCTGTTGCTTTTGTTCTTGTTGTTGCTGTTGTTGTTGCTGTTAATGTTTTTGTTGTTGTTACTGTGGCTGTTGTTGCTGCTGTTGTTGCTGTTGCTGTTTCTGATGTTGTTGCTGATTTTGTTGTTGTTGATGTTTTTGCTGCTGTTGATTTTGCTATTGTTGTTATTGCTGCTGGTGTTGTTGTTACTGTTATTGATACTGTTGCTGCTTTTGTTGTTGTTGTTGTTGCTGCTGCTGCTGTTGCTATTGTTGCTGTTGCTGCTGCTGCTTCTGCTGTTGTTGTATTCTTCTTCTGTTTCTTCATCTGTCAACTTGTCGGAGATAAAGTTCGCCTCTGTTCCTCTCTATCCCTGACTTTCTCTCTCCTGTTGTTGACACCATTTTCTTTACATCCTCTTCTATGTTGTCTTTCCATCTCTGTCTTGGTCTACACCTTGGGCTTGTTTCCCTCATCTCTTGTACATAGATCATTTTCTTTGCTGTTCTCTTCCAACCTTTCTACATGCCCCAGCCAGCGTAGTCTGTTCAGTTTAAAGACATTTATAATTCGTGGGATTTAAATAAGCTGTTCAGTTCAGTGTTTTTTTCTAGCTCTCCATTCTCCACTGTTGGTATCCTTTATGGGCCCAAAGATTCCTCTTAGGATCTTGTTTTCAAAGATCTACAATTGTTGTTCACCTTTCT
>CM019701.1:31133093-31269649 GCA_009760885.1 Achatina immaculata | reverse complement strand
TTGAATTCGTTCCACTTGATGCCGAGTTTTTTCCTTAGGCATTTGTTTTCAAAAGAGTCTAATTTCTTGTCTGTTTCTTTAGTTGTTTTCCAGTTTTCGCAAGCATAAATGAAGGTGGATATTACATTTGAATTGAATAGTCTTAACTTGGTTTTTGTGCTTATAACTTTTGAATGAAATATATTCTCAAGATTCGTGAAGATCAAGCTGCTTTTGCAATTCTAATCCTAACTTCCTTTCTGGTATCACCATCCTGATCTATGTAGCTGCCAATGTATGCAAATATATATATACTGTCCAGAAAAATAAACGCACAGCTTATATAAGCTTACTTTATTATATGTTACGACAAAAAAACTTTTCCGGGTATTTCAGACCAAACTAAAAATTGTCACCAAGATATCAGGTCCATGATTTAGCGTGAATTTTGCTGTTCTCGTGTATAGTCAGAATGCAGTAGCTGCCCTTGCTAATCACGCATTTTTTTGTTACCATAACTCACGTTGCGTTTATGGAAAAGTCGTGATTTTTGTGGTGAGCACAACTCACTTCCCACGCAAATGAAACCCTACAAAAGGATGAGGTTACACAAACAAATTCAGTTAATTTTCAAGCAGACAATTATGGCGCGTCTATCGCAAAATTTACGAAACATTGCTACTGGTCGCCTGCAAGCGAACCTAAAGATTCAAGGAAATTGTTTTATTGATTTTGTTAATAATATAAGCTGATGAATAACAACATGTAAAATGATGATTCCTTGTGTGATTTTGCTAACTGTGTAAACAGATGATTTAACAATATAATTTTACGATTATTTGAAGTAGTAGTATTGATTGTCTTTTCTCTTTCATTGGTGTAATGTGTGAATGTGTTAGTCCGTGCAATCTTCAGTCTTCATGCACCTATAAAGATAAGATACCAACAATAAAAATACAATATAACGACATATAAAATACAGACATCGTTACCCCATTAAAAAAAAAATTTATAATTCCTACACGTGCAAACATTTATGTCAGGGACTGTCCAGATGGTCAAAATTAATTACGACAATTCCTGCAAACATCCTTGTGTGACAGTATAATGTTGAAATCAATAAAGATTGGTATTTTGTCGGTCAAAGCTAAGTAGTAAGTTTTAAAAGTAGTTGATTCAGCCCCTTGTTGAATATCGATTTTTCGACTGAGTCATCTCGCGTTCAACGTGGAAAGAAAGTTAGTTTCAGCTCAAGTAACCTTGACTGGTATTGTAAAGTTGCACGGGCTATGTGATGGTAGGTTAGGGAAAGTTTTATGGTGTCAACTTTGGAATGTCTGTTGTTGACACAACTAAATTTAGCAATACAGACTTAGTTTTTAGGAAGTTGTTTGTTTAAGAAATCAAATGTTATAAAACCACGTAACTTCATGTGAAAATAGTTTTTTATGATGGAACATTCGGGAAGCTTATGAAGATTTTGTAGAGAATATTTAAGAGTCAGAGTCAATATCAGTGTAGAAAGTCAGTGTAAATGTAGTTCAGAAGTTTCAGTTCAGTTCTGTCAGGGATGATGCACCTCTGTGTAGTTTAAATGTAGTTCTGAGATGTCATTCAGCATGTGTTGAGATAGACTGGCTAGGGAGAGAGAGAGAGAGAGAGAGGAGAGAGAGAGAGAGAGAGAGAGTTTTCTTGATAAATTCTTAAATTGAAATGAACTGGTAGCTAGCCTGTATCAGAACTAGTGAAAATGTGGATTAGGCTTGTAGTATTGTCTTGTTTAAGACAGATACTTGTTACTGTTGTATTTAGATATGAGACTATGGTGGTTTTTGTTTGTTTGTTTGTTTGTTTTTTGTTTTTTTTTAATTCGTTGTATTGTAAGAATTTTTCTGTATTCTTGTGAGTATGAAATATTTTTTATTAATTGTTGATACTAGTTTCTTCCCATATGGCATAATAACGTCGGAAATCCTCTGTTTGTAGTCTTGACCAGCCATGTGGCTTCATCTCATTTTCCATCAGTTCAAACTCATTTTCCTCATTTATAAACGTACTCTACATGTACTTATTAGTTGGAGTCTTATTGACTTGATAGAGTTTTCTGCTGTAGTTCTGTTGGGCGACTAGAAGTCTAGCTGATGTTTTCATTTGTGACACTGGTTTTTTTGCTGTAGTATTAGCGAGTCTGGTTATTGTTGTTGTAGTAGTAGCTAGTCTGGGTATTGTTGTTCTAGTAATAGCGAGTCTGGTTATTGTTGTTGTAGTAGTAGCTAGTCTGGTTATTGTTGTTGTAGTAGTAGCTAGTCTGGTTATTGTTGTTGTAGTAGTAGCTAGTCTGGGTATTGTTGTTGTAGTAGTAGCTAGTCTGGGTATTGTTGTTGTAGTAGTAGCTAGTCTGGGTATTGTTGTTGTGTCACTCAGGGAATACTACATTGACATGTTTGCATATTTGGTTTAAAAGCAGTTGAATAAAACCTTTTAGGCAACAATAAGAAGTACAACTTAAAAAGCACAGTAGGCCTCCACTACTCTTTTGCGAGAAATTCTATCTAAGAAGATGTTCCACTTGTCCTTGCTAGTCTAGATAAGCTAGCAGTAGAGATGCTAGCATAGTTGGCGCCTTGTTGGCACATCAGCTATATACGTTTTACAGGCATACATTGTCATATGTAAGGAACTGTCCAGATAGTATAAATTAATTATGTCAATTCATGGAAACATTTATGTCAGGGACTGGCCATTCATTCATTCATTTGCATGTCCCTTGCGGAACTTTACCTCCCTAACAGCACTCCTGTAGGCGTCTCGATTAGAAGCAAGATGGCCTGCTGCTGACGCATCCATTTGCAGATCATCTACGATGTCTTGCAGCCATCATCACCTTGGTCTTCCTCTCTTTCTTTTTCCCATTATGTACCCTTCCAAGACGGTCTTCTCTAGATTATCATAACGTTTAATGTGTCAAAAATATTTAAGTTTTCTATGTTTAATTATTGCTACTAACCAGCCTTCTTCAACACTAAGTTACCGTAGTATGTGTATATTTTTTTCTTTTTTTTGTGTCCATTGTATTTGAAGAATTCTTCTGTAGCATTTACATTCAAAGGCATTTATGTCTTTCTCAGCTGTTTTGTTAAGTGTCCAAGTCTCACAGGTATATGTTGCGATGGGAAAGATGCATGCCCTTAAAAATCTTATTTTTGTAGTTCTTTAGTTGTTTTACTTTCTGAAGAGCGATAGATGTCCTCCTTTTAATTTCCCTCATTATATCTCCATTATTAGTTAATAGTGATCCAAGATTTTCCACTACTTCCAGTTTTTCCTCATTGACATATATTTCAGCTGCCTTGTTTGTTTTGTCAGTTGTCATCAATTTAGTTTCTTCCATTAAGATAGAGGTATTGCTCTTCGCTGTTCTTACGGACTGACATCATTAGTTTTTCAATTCCTTTTTGTGTTGTGGACAGCAATACTGTGTCATCATCATATCTAATCTCTGATATTTCATAACCTACAATTGTTATGCCATCATAGTATTCTTTATCTATATCTGCTCTAACATTCCTCATTATATATTCAGTATACAATTTAAATAAGTAGGGTGACAATATGCACCCCTGACGGACCCCTTGTTTTATGTCAAACCAAGTTGTTGTTTCACCATTTATTCTTACTGCTGCTTGTTGGTCTAGATACAGCAGTGATGTTAATTGTATCAAATGTGTTGAAAATCCCATTTTTTCTATTATTTCCCAAAGTTTCTGGTGTTGTACACAATCAAATGCCTTTGAGTAGTCTATAAAGGATAAATATAGATTCACATTAAACTCTCTCACATTAAACAGAAGAAGGGATGAGTGAATGGTTCCAGATTGAAACAGGCGTGAAACAAGGATGTATAATGTCTCCTTTACTTTTTGGGATTACAATAGACTTCATAATGAAAGAATGCTGCACAGGTAACAAAGGTATTGACTGGGTACACGAGACCCAACTAGAAAATCTTGATTTGCTGATGACATAACTCTTATCAGTAATAATGTGAATTTCATGCAAGAAAAAACAGATAGCCTGTCTTCACTGGCTAGCAAAATAGGACTTGAAATTAACAAGGACAAAAACAAAAATAATGAAAATTCCTCTCAATCAAAATGGAAAAATACACATAGAAGGGACAGATATTGAAGAATCAATCAATTTGCATACCTTGGCAGCTACATAGACCAGGATGGTGACACTAGAAGAGAAGTTAGGATCAGAATTGCAAAAGCAGCATCAATCTTCAAGAATCTTGAGAACATATGGAATTCAAAAGTTATAAGAGCAAAAACCAAGTTAAGACTATTCAATTCAAATGTAATATCCACCGTCATTTATGCATGCGAAAGCTGGAAAACAACTAAAGAAATAGAAAAGAAATTAGACTCTTTTGAAAACAAATGCCTAAGTAAAATACTCGGCATCAAGTGGAATGAATTCAAGAACAATGCAGAGTTAAGACAGATGACTGAACAACAACCAGTCTCATTGGTAATCAGGAAAAGGAGATGGACATATGTTGGTCACTTAATGAGAAGAAATGATCAGAGAATCCCAAAACAAGCTATCAAGTGGAACACAACAGGCCGAAGAAAAAGAGGCAGACCGCGTGAAACTCTAAAGAGGAAATTATTAAGAGAGGCCAAATTAACAGGCATATAATCCTTTGCATGTCCCTTGCGGAACTTTACCTCCCTAACAGCACTCCTGTAGGCGTCTCGATTAGAAGCAAGATGGCCTGCTGCTGACGCATCCATTTGCAGATCATCTACGATGTCTTGCAGCCATCATCACCTTGGTCTTCCTCTCTTTCTTTTTCCCATTATGTACCCTTCCAAGACTGTCTTCTCTAGATTATCATAACGTTTAATGTGTCAAAAATATTTAAGTTTTCTATGTTTAATTATTGCTACTAACCAGCCTTCTTCAACACTAAGTTACCGTAGTATGTGTATATTTTTTCTTTTTTGTGTCCATTGTATTTGAAGAACTCTTCTGTAGCATTTACATTCAAAGGCATTTATGTCTTTCTCAGCTGTTTTGTTAAGTGTCCAAGTGTCACAGGTATATGTTGCGATGGGAAAGATGCATGCCCTTAAAAATCTTATTTTTGTAGTTCTTTAGTTGTTTTACTTTCTGAAGAGCGATAGATGTCCTCCTTTTAATTTCCCTCATTATATCTCCATTATTAGTTAATAATGATCCAAGATTTCAAAACTCTCCACTACTTCCAGTTTTTCCTCATTGACATATATTTCAGCTGCCTTGTTTGTTTTGTCAGTTGTCATCAATTTAGTTTCTTCCATTAAGATAGAGGTATTGCTCTTCGCTGTTCTTACGGACTGACATCATTAGTTTTTCAATTCCTTTTTGTGTTGTGGACAGCAATACTGTGTCATCATCATATCTAATCTCTGATATTTCATAACCTACAATTATTATGCCATCATAGTATTCTTTATCTATATCTGCTCTAACATTCCTTATTATATATTCAGTATACAATTTAAATAAGTAGGGTGACAATATGCACCCCTGACGGACCCCTTGTTTTATGTCAAACCAAGTTGTTGTTTCACCATTTATTCTTACTGCTGCTTGTTGGTCTAGATACAGCAGTGATGTTAATTGTATCAAATGTGTTGGAAATCCCATTTTTTTCTATTATTTCCCAAAGTTTCTGGTGTTGTACACAATCAAATGCCTTTGAGTAGTCTATAAAGGATAAATATAGATTCACATTAAACTCTCTCACATTAAACAGAAGAAGGGATGAGTGAATGGTTCCAGATTGAAACAGGCGTGAAACAAGGATGTATACTGTCTCCTTTACTTTTTGGGATTACAATAGACTTCATAATGAAAGAATGCTGCACAGGTAACAAAGGTATTGACTGGGTACACGAGACCCAACTAGAAAATCTTGATTTGCTGATGACATAACTCTTATCAGTAATAATGTGAATTTCATGCAAGAAAAAACAGATAGCCTGTCTTCACTGGCTAGCAAAATAGGACTTGAAATTAACAAGGACAAAAACAAAAATAATGAAAATTCCTCTCAATCAAAATGGAAAAATACACATAGAAGGGACAGATATTGAAGAATCAATCAATTTGCATACCTTGGCAGCTACATAGACCAGGATGGTGACACTAGAAGAGAAGTTAGGATCAGAATTGCAAAAGCAGCATCAATCTTCAAGAATCTTGAGAACATATGGAATTCAAAAGTTATAAGAGCAAAAACCAAGTTAAGACTATTCAATTCAAATGTAATATCCACCGTCATTTATGCATGCGAAAGCTGGAAAACAACTAAAGAAATAGAAAAGAAATTAGACTCTTTTGAAAACAAATGCCTAAGTAAAATACTCGGCATCAAGTGGAATGAATTCAAGAACAATGCAGAGTTAAGACAGATGACTGAACAACAACCAGTCTCATTGGTAATCAGGAAAAGGAGATGGACATATGTTGGTCACTTAATGAGAAGAAATGATCAGAGAATCCCAAAACAAGCTATCAAGTGGAACACAACAGGCCGAAGAAAAAGAGGCAGACCGCGTGAAACTCTAAAGAGGAAATTATTAAGAGAGGCCAAATTAACAGGCATATAATCCTTTGATGAGGTTGAAAGACTCTCCGAAGACTTTGCGAGCCCTATGTGACGTTTAACGGCACGGGAAGGATATAAGATAAGATAAGATATAAGATTAAACTCTCTGCATTTCTCTATTATTAATCTTATATTGAATATATGATCTCTTGATCCTCTTCCTTGCCTCAAACCAGCTTGGACCATATTGACTTCCTCTTCTATCTTCTTACGAAGTCTACCCATTATGACTTTTACTAGCATGACTAATCAGGGCAACAGTTCTGTAGTTTGTGCATAATTTCTGGTTACTCTTTTCTGGCAGTGATATGAATACAGTTCTTTTCCATTCTTTTGGCGAAATACCTGAATGCCATATCTTTTTACATAGTGCATGATAGATTGTTGCACACTCCTTTCCTTCTGCTTTAATAAATTCAGCTGTTATCTCATCACATCCTGATGATTTATCATTTTTCAGATTCTTTATTGCCCATAAAACTTTTTCTATTGTCGGTTCGGGTTCTTTCTCCTCCAATAATAATTCACATTGGTGATTTATGCTTTCACAGTCAATTGTTTCATACATTCCTCTGCAATATTCCTTCTATCTTTCTAGAATTTCTTCTGTCTCTGTCAAGGTATTCCCCATCTCATCACAAATTACATTTAGCTTAGATGTGACATTTCTCGTCAATGTATTCATTTCTTTAAACATTTCACTATCTCTTTCACACTTCTTATATCCTTTTATTCTTTCATAACAATCTTGTATGTATTATTATTTTTTTCTTTTCTTATGTTTTTTCGTACTTCTTTTGTTAAAGTCTTATATTACTTTTTGTTATTGTTTGTCACTTTCCATTGTGTCTTCATTTCTCTACGTTGTTTTATTAGTTCTAGTGTGCCTGCTGTAATCCATCCATTCTTTTGTGTTTTCTTTGCTGGAACCACGTCTTTAGCTGTTGTTATTAAGATATCTCTGGCCTGCGTAGCCATGATGTCACCTCCTCTTGTACATCCATCAGGATTTCGAAACGGTTCTTCACTTCTGTACCGTATTGTTCTGGTATATTTGTAAGATCAAAGCGGAGTGGTCTTGATCTCGTAACTGTCTTTTTTATCTTTATCTTCATGTCTGCTATTAATAGCTCATGGTCCGTGTCACAGTCAGCACCTGGTAAAGTTTTTGCTGTTGTTGATCTCCACCTTCTTTGCACTAAAATGTAATCTATTTGATTCTTGGTTTTACCATCAGGTGATGTTTTTGTGTAAAGTCTTCTTGGATGTTGTTTAAAAAGTGTGTTAGCAATCATTAGCTCATTTTCCATGCAAAGCGCCATTAGAGATCACCTGCCTCATTTCTATGTCCTATACTAAATTTCCCCACAACATATCCTTTGTCTTCTGCTCTTTCTGTACCAATCTTTGCATTAAAATCCCCCACTATAAATACAATATCATTTTTCTCTACCTGGTCTATCGTCGTTTGCAGTGTGTAATAAAAGTCTTCTACTTCCTCTTCTTTTGCTGCTGATGTAGTGCATATATCTGAATGATTGTTACATTTCTAGGAGTTCCTTTAAGTCTGATAGTAAGGATTCTATTAGTTACTGGAATGTAACATAGTAATGCTTTTGATGTTGATTTGTCCAAGTAAAAAGCCACTCCATTCTTACCTCCTAATTATCCACCAGAGTATATAAAGATATCATCATTCTCGCTCTTAAAGTGTCCTGTTCCTTTCCATCGATGTTCGCAGATTCCCAAAATGTGTATCCCCGTTCTTTTCATCTCGTCACTTATTATTATAACGAACTGTCCTGATGGTCTAAATCAATTATGTCAGTTTATATAAACAACCATGTCAGGGACTGTCCTGATTGTCTAAATTAATTATATCCATGTCAGGGACTGTCCTGATGGTCTAAATTAATTATATCCATGTCAGAGACTGTCCAGATGGTCTAAATTAATTATATCCATGTCAGAGACTGTCCAGATGGTCTAAATCAATTATGGCAATTAAAAAACATAACAGGGCTTTCGGACAATAACAATTATTATGTCTTCTTGTAAGATAAGTCACGTGGCTGAGATTATGTGAAACAAAAATAAACATAACTGCTCCAGTGATGTCGTAAAAATTATCGCAGAAAAAAAAGCAATTATGTAATTTTAAACATGCTGGACTCGGCACGATTCTGTGACAATATGGATTTAGTGTGCAGGTTATTTCAGCACGATTCTGTGACAATAAGGTTTTACTGCAGGTTACTTCAGCACGATTCTGTGACAATATGGTTTTAGTGTGCAGGTTATTTCAGCACGACGCTGTTGGCGAGATTCTTCAGCTGCCGTGCGTGGAGCGGTGCTCCTCCCGGCCAACAAAGAAAGGTGCAAATGGGGTTGCCGCGCAGCACCACTGCGGAAAAGGTGGTAGAAAGGATAAAGCGAATGAAACAGTCAAATCACGGCACCTCTGGTCTGGAGGTCGGCACGTCCTGAGTGCAGCCATGTCGGGTGAAATGCATGAACCGGCTTGTCCCAGAGGTTAAGACACTGCTGGCGAGACTCTTCAAATGCCGCGCGTGGAGTGAAGCTCTTACCGGTCAAGGAAGAAAATGCGGAAAAGAAATAAAGGTTACTGTGTGTTGTCGATGGTAAAGGTGGTGGAAAGGATAAAGTGAAGTTTAACCGGTATGTCCAGTAGTATCTCTGCGAGAGCTATACATACCACGGCACCTCTGCTCTAGAGGCCGGCCACGTCCGAAATACACCTACACTGGTGAAATATGCCTAAACCGGCACACATTCTTTTGTTAAAGTCTTATATTACTTTTTGTTATTGTTTGTCACTTTCCATTGTGTCTTCATTTCTCTACGTTGTTTTATTAGTTCTAGTGTGCCTGCTGTAATCCATCCATTCTTTTGTGTTTTCTTTGCTGGAACCACGTCTTTAGCTGTTGTTATTAAGATATCTCTGGCCTGCGTAGCCATGATGTCACCTCCTCTTGTACATCCATCAGGATTTCGAAACGGTTCTTCACTTCTGTACCGTATTGTTCTGGTATATTTGTAAGATCAAAGCGGAGTGGTCTTGATCTCGTAACTGTCTTTTTTATCTTTATCTTCATGTCTGCTATTAATAGCTCATGCTCCGTGTCACAGTCAGCACCTGGTAAAGTTTTTGCTGATGTTACACATGATCTCCACCTTCTTTGCACTAAAATGTAATCTATTTGATTCTTGGTTTTACCATCAGGTGATGTTTTTGTGTAAAGTCTTCTTGGATGTTGTTTAAAAAGTGTGTTAGCAATCATTAGCTCATTTTCCATGCAAAGCGCCATTAGAGATCACCTGCCTCATTTCTATGTCTTATACTAAATTTCCCCACAACATATCCTTTGTCTTCTGCTCTTTCTGTACCAATCTTTGCATTAAAATCCCCCACTATAAATACAATATCATTTTTCTCTACCTGGTCTATCGTCGTTTGCAGTGTGTAATAAAAGTCTTCTACTTCCTCTTCTTTTGCTGCTGATGTAGGTGCATATATCTGAATGATTGTTACATTTCTAGGAGTTCCTTTAAGTCTGATAGTAAGGATTCTATTACTTACTGGAATGTAACCTAGTAATGCTTTTGATGTTGATTTGTCCAAGTAAAAAGCCACTCCATTCTTTCCTCCTAATTATCCACCAGAGTATATAAAGATATCATCATTCTCGCTCTTAAAGTGTCCTGTTCCTTTCCATCGATGTTCACAGATTCCCAAAATGTGTATCCCCGTTCTTTTCATCTCGTCACTTATTATTATAACGAACTGTCCTGATGGTCTAAATCAATTATGTCAGTTTATATAAACAACCATGTCAGGGACTGTCCTGATTGTCTAAATTAATTATATCCATGTCAGAGACTGTCCAGATGGTCTAAATCAATTATATCCATGTCAGAGACTGTCCTGATTGTCTAAATTAATTATATCCATGTCAGAGACTGTCCAGATGGTCTAAATCAATTATGGCTATTAAAAAACATAACAGGGCTTTCGGACAATAACAATTATTATGTCTTCTTGTAAGACAAGTCACGTGGCTGAGATTATGTGAAACAAAAATAAACATAACTGCTCCAGTGATGTCGTAAAAATTATCGCAGAAAAAAAAGCAATTATGTAATTTTAAACATGCTGGACTCGGCACGATTCTGTGACAATATGGTTTTAGTGTGCAGGTTATTTCAGCACGATTCTGTGACAATATGGTTTTACTGCAGGTTACTTCAGCACGATTCTGTGACAATATGGTTTTAGTGTGCAGGTTATTTCAGCACGACGCTGTTGGCGAGATTCTTCAGCTGCCGTGCGTGGAGCGGTGCTTCTCCCGGCCAACAAAGAAAGGTGCAACTGGGGTTGCCGCGCAGCACCACTGCGGAAAAGGTGGTAGAAAGGATAAAGCGAATGAAACAGTCAAATCACGGCACCTCTGGTCTGGAGGTCGGCCACGTCCTGAGTGCAGCCATGTCGGGTGAAATGCATGAACCGGCTTGTCCCAGAGGTTAAGACACTGCTGGCGAGACTCTTCAAATGCCGCGCGTGGAGTGAAGCTCTTACCGGTCAAGGAAGAAAATGCGGAAAAGAAATAAAGGTTACTGTGTGTTGTCGATGGTAAAGGTGGTGGAAAGGATAAAGTGAAGTTTAACCGGTATGTCCAGTAGTATCTCTGCGAGAGCTATACATACCACGGCACCTCTGCTCTAGAGGCCGGCCACGTCCGAAATACACCTACACTGGTGAAATATGCCTAAACCGGCACACACCAGGGGTGAAACTTGATGGCTAGACATGTCATGCCACCTCCGCTCTAGAGGTCAGTCACGCCTTATATACACCCATACTGGTGAATTTTGCCTAAACCGGCTCACAACAGGGGTGAATCTTGAAGGCTATGCATGTCACAGTACCTCTGCTCCAGAGGTCGGTCACGTCCCAAACACGCCCATACTGGGATAATATACCTAAACCGGCTCAACCCAGGGGTGGAAGTCACTAGTGGCGAGGATTCGTCCTCCTGGACAAAAGCTCCATCCTGGTCACAACTAGGTAGGGTAGCGGCCACGACCGCAAAATGCTGAAGTCGGAGACACTGGACCAGGGAAGTCTAGATAGGCAACCACCTCTCACCCGGCGGGGATGTTTCCGTATCCTAATCACGCTGAGGTTTTCCGGTGAGAAAGTCCAACCCTGGACTGGATGGGCAACCACCTCTCACCCGGCGGTGATACACGGGTATCTCAAAACACGTCTAGGTTTTCCGGTGAGAAAGTCCAACTCTGGCCTGGGTAGGCTACCGCCTCTCACCCAGCGGGGATGCACTGATATCCTAAACACGTCGAGGTCTTCCGATGAGAAAGTCCAACTCTAGACTAAACTGGTGCAATGAAAACCACGGTGTCATGCAATCCACTTCCGAGACCCACCAAGAATACAGGCTAAAGCCCTGCGATACTCTAAACCCCTTGTGGTCCTCTCGGGGATCTTGTGTGGTCCTTTCGGGGACCACACAGGAGACCACGGGACCTAACGAGGACCACAGGCGTAAATTCAGTAGGATCACAGTGCGGTTTTGGTGGTAGAAGCGAACTAAGAAGAAGAAGAAGACTTCAGCACGATTCTGTGACAATATGGTTTTAGTGTGCAGGTTATTTCAGCACGATTCTGTGACAATATGGTTTTACTGCGGGTTACCTCAGCACGATTCTGTGACAATATGGTTTTACTGCGGGTTACTTCAGCACGATTCTGTGACAATATGGTTTTACTGTGGGCTACTTCAGCACGATTCTGTGACAATATGGTTTTACTGCGGGTTACCTCAGCACGATTCTGTGACAATATGGTTTTACTGCGGGTTACTTCAGCACGATTCTGTGACAATATGGTTTTACTGCGGGTTACTTCAGCACGATTCTGTGACAATATGGTTTTAGTGTGCAGGTTATTTAAGCACGATTCTGTGACAATATGGTTTTACTGCGGGTTACTTCAGCACGATTCTGTGACAATATGGTTTTAGTGTGCAGGTTACTTCAGCACGATTCTGTGACAGTATGGTTTTACTCCGGATTACTTCAGCACAGTTCTGTGAAAATATGTTTTTACTGTGTGAGTTACTTTACGTTTTATATAACTTCAGTTTAACATTTTAAAACAAAATTAAGAAGACAAGAAGCTGCACTTTGTTAGATGAAAGGAATTTAATGCATCGTTTTCTAAAAGAAATTTGCGAGTAATTCTAAAAAACAAAATCAGGCATGTGCTAAGTGAAGGCATTATTTTGCTTGCTGTAGTTGGCAAAGACAACAATGTTGAGTGTTTTCTCTAAGGAGGCAAGATATAAAACTGTCGGAAGTGTCTTCTCTGAGGAGGCAAGACATACAACTGTCGGAAGTGTTTTATCCGAGGAGGCAAGACATACAACTGTCGGAAGTGTTTTCTCTGAGGAGGCAAGACATACAACTGTCGGAAGTGTTTTCTCTGAGGATGCAAGACATACAACTGTCGGAAGTGTTTTCTCTGAGGAGGCAAGACATACAACTGTCGAAAGTGTTTTCTCTGAGGAGGCAAGACCATAAAACTGTCAGAAGTGTTTTCTCTGAGGAGGCAAGACATAAAACTGTCGGAAGTGTTTTCTCTGAGGAGGCAAGATATAAAACTCTCGGAAGTGTTTTCTCTGAGGAGGCAAGACATACAACTGTCGGAAGTGTTTTCTCTGAGGAGACAAGCCATACAACTGTCGGAAGTGTTTTCTCTGAGGAGACAAGACTGACTTCAGGTTTGTTACATACCAGGAACAGCCAAATATTTCTATACGTGTGATGGTGAGTAATATTGTGTGTCTCGTGCAATGAGTACAGGGTAGAATTAAACATATTCACAAGGTCAGGCAGAGATTGTTCGTATAAAAACGTATATTTAGTTATTATCACAGCGCAGTGTTGTTTCTTTCAATAAATTGATGTATGATGGGAATTATTGAAAGGCGCATCATTTTGTTTTCTTTTATGACGATTACATATCTTCCTCTGCGTTTCTCTGTACACAAAACCAGTTTGTAATAATCATCTGTGTTTCTCTGTACACAATATCAGTTTGTACTAATCATCTGTGTTTCTCTGTACACGATATCAGTTTGTAATAATCATCTGTGTTTCTCTGTACACAATACAAGTTTGTACTAATTGTCTGTGTTTCTCTGTACACAATATAAGTTTGTACTAAATACACCTTACTTTATTCCACACAATACAGGATCAAAAATGTTATTTTTAATGGACCTTTCCCATTGCTTTTACATAGATATTTTCAGTTATTTTTTAAACAGACAATTCCAAATTCTTTATGTGTTATTCTGTTCTTGTTAGATCAAATCATTCTTATCTATAATTTATAATTAAAGATATTTGGTGGCTTAAGAGTGTCCAAAAAATTATTACACTTCATCTGAAATTAAACTCAGTATTTAGCTTTTTGTATCATCGCTTAAAAATTATAAAGTAAAAGGACACGATGTTGTATGATTAGACCTCGAAAAAACAATTCGTAGATAAAGCTTTTTTTTTAGATGTGAGGGAAAGAAAAATGACGAGAGAATTACCCAGGACTTTGAACCACGGGCTCCGGTACGACAAGGAGTCACGAGAGAGCAGCGTGCCAGCCAACTTTGCTATCTAGCACCCTTCCTGGCTAGACGGCTGCTTGTCCTGCTGAAGTCCGTGGTTCAAGTCCTGGGTAAGTATTTTGTGAATTTTTTTTCTTTTTCTCTCGCGTCTAAAAGTGCTTTATCTACGACTTTCTTATGGAGGTCTAATCATACCCCAGTAACACACAATAATTAGTGTATAGGCATACAACTATACACAAAGCACTGCAGTAAAGTTGTGATACCAAAATGTATGAAATATGAAAAAATAGGAACGGCTTTATTATTTAAGGATATCACATTTGTGTTATAGTTGGCAAAGACAACAATGTTGAGTGTTTTCTCTAAGGAGGCAAGATATAAAACTGTCGGAAGTGTCTTCTCTGAGGAGGCAAGACATACAACTGTCGGAAGTGTTTTATCCGAGGAGGCAAGACATACAACTGTCGGAAGTGTTTTCTCTGAGGAGGCAAGACATACAACTGTCGGAAGTGTTTTCTCTGAGGATGCAAGACATACAACTGTCGGAAGTGTTTTCTCTGAGGAGGCAAGATATACAACTGTCGAAAGTGTTTTCTCTGAGGAGGCAAGACCATAAAACTGTCAGAAGTGTTTTCTCTGAGGAGGCAAGACATAAAACTGTCGGAAGTGTTTTCTCTGAGGAGGCAAGATATAAAACTCTCGGAAGTGTTTTCTCTGAGGAGGCAAGACATACAACTGTCGGAAGTGTTTTCTCTGAGGAGGCAAGTCATACAACTGTCGGAAGTGTTTTCTCTGAGGAGGCAAGACTGACTTCAGGTTTGTTACATACCAGGAACAGCCAAATATTTCTATACGTGTGATGGTGAGTAATATTGTGTGTCTCGTGCAATGAGTACAGGGTAGAATTAAACATATTCACAAGGTCAGGCAGAGATTGTTCGTATAAAAACGTATATTTAGTTATTATCACAGTGCAGTGTTGTTTCTTTCAATAAATTGATGTATGATGGGTATTATTGAATGGCACATCATTTTGTTTTCTTTTATGACGATTACATATCTCTCTCTGCGTTTCTCTGTACACAAAACCAGTTTGTAATAATCATCTGTGTTTCTCTGTACACAATATCAGTTTGTACTAATCATCTGTGTTTCTCTGTTCACGATATCAGTTTGTAATAATCATCTGTGTTTCTCTGTACACAATACAAGTTTGTACTAATTGTCTGTGTTTCTCTGTACACAATATAAGTTTGTACTAATCATCTGTGTTTCTCTGTACACAATACAAGTTTGTACTAAATACACCTTACTTTATTCCACACATTACAGGATCAAAAATGCTATTTTTAATGGACCTTTCCCATTGCTTTTACATAGATATTTTCAGTTATTTTTTAAACAGACAATTCCAAATTCTTTATGTGTTATTCTGTTCTTGTTAGATCAAATCATTCTTATCTATAATTTATAATTAAAGATATTTGGTGGCTTAAGAGTGTCAAAAAAATTATTACACTTCATCTGAAATTAAACTCAGTATTTAGCTTTTGTATCATCGCTTAAAAATTATAAAGTAAAAGGACACGATGTTGTATGATTAGACCTCGAAAAAACAATTCGTAGATAAAGCTTTTTTTTTAGATGTGAGGGAAAGAAAAATGACGAGAGAATTACCCAGGACTTTGAACCACGGGCTCCGGTACGACAAGGAGTCACGAGAGAGCAGCGTGCCAGCCAACTTTGCTATCTAGCACCCTTCCTGGCTAGACGGCTGCTTGTCCTGCTGAAGTCCGTGGTTCAAGTCCTGGGTAAGTATTTTGTGAATTTTTTTTCTTTTTCTCTCGCGTCTAAAAGTGCTTTATCTACGACTTTCTTATGGAGGTCTAATCATACCTCAGTAACACACAATAATTAGTGTATAGGCATACAACTATACACAAAGCACTGCAGTAAAGTTGTGATACCAAAATGTATGAAATAGGAAAAAGTAGGAACGGCTTTATTATTTAAGGATATCACATTTGTGTTATCGTTAAATAATAAAGCTGTTTCTATTTTTTTTCCTAGTTTATATATTTTTATAATCATACCTCTGTTCTGTTACTTTACTGTACGAAAGCTTCGTTGTTTTCTATTTGTAAAATTTGTATCTTAAGAACTGTAGAAGTGTTATTTTATTTACTTGTTTTAAATTTGAAATTATGTGTGTCAGTACTCTAGCAAGGTTGTCGTTTCCTTCGCGTTGTTATTGTATTATTGTTAGCAGCAGACAGGGGCAGTTACTCGTGTTTGTTTGATTTCTCACCCAAGAAAGCTCCAGATTTCACACAACAACTAGATATAGCACGAGCACTTGTGTTGGACGAGCATCAACTTTTCTGGTAAGAAGAGATCCAACAAGCTGGTCTGTTGTGGCTGAGCTTCTGCTGCTGGTCACACTCTGTATTTCAGTTTCCCTCACGACCTTCTTCAATGTCTTCTACTATCTTAGAATCCTTTCATATGGTCTTCATTGCCTTCTACTATCTTAGAATCCTTTCATATGGTCTTCATTGCCTTCTACTATCTTAGAATCCTTTCATATGGTCTTCATTGCCTTCTACTATCTTAGAATCCTTTCATATGGTCTTCATTGCCTTCTACTATCTTAGAATCCTTTCATATGGTCTTCATTGCCTTCTACTATCTTAGAATCCTTTCATATGGTCTTCATTGCCTTCTACTATCTTAGAATCCTTTCATGTGGTCTTCACTGCCTTCTACTATCTTAGAATCTCTTCATGTGGTCTTCATTGCCTTCTACTATCTTAGAATCTCTTCATGTGGTCTTCATTGCCTTCTACTATCTTAGAAGCTCTGCTTGCTTCAGCTGTAATTATTCTCTTTATTTCTTTCTTTAGTTACGTCCCGGATTTACAGTTACTGAATCTTGCGTCTTGTGTCAAAAAGAACCATCTGAATATGCAGAAAATACGTGAGTACAGACTATTTTGTTTTTTGTCTGCTGAGCACAATGTAGGTGAGTACCAAAAGAATGCAAGCCATAGTAATCAGTGCCACGTGGTTGCTCCAGAAGTCCCATGGCTCCCTGAAGCTGACTTCCTGTTCAATCAAGTGATCGTGTCCAGTTTTGCTGTTTTGAATGAAAAAGAGAAAAGAAGGATCTATTTAATGAAGGTTTCATAATGATTACGATATGTGTACGTTGAATCACGTATACTTTAATACGGAAGGACATGTGGGTCAGAAATGAAATACTCTACAACTCGAACATTGTATAAAATGGAATTGCTATGTCAAACTATACAGTGTGGGGATATAAGGTTTTCTACAAAACTAGCATGAGAAAGAGAGAGAGAGAGAGAGAAAGAATAGACGAGGAATACAAATGAGACGTATTTCATCTCCATCAATGAACTTTACCTGCACGGAATGCTAAAGAGGCAGAAAGAGACGAGAGAGAGTGAGAGAGATAAAAGCAGAAAGAAAGGCGAACAGAAAGCGACAAAGATTAAGATAAAGAGAAACAGAGAAAGATAAAGTATAAAAAACTGATTTACCACAAAGTGTTGTTTGCAGTGCAGAAAACTTTGCCCTTAAACTCGATAATATACAGTGCCTGAAAAAAACACAAGATTTCTCATGAAACATGCAATATTTATAATGAAACATACAATATTTACCACGAAATATACAATATTTATAATGAAATATACAATATTTCTTCACGAAACATACAAAATTGTATCCAAAAATATAAAATTTCATGACACATGCAACATTTCTCATGAAATATACATTTTTCTAGGAATACGCAGGATTTTTCATGAAACATGCAACAGGCATCCAGAAAAATACAGCATGAGCTATGAAATGTAATATTCATTCTGAAATATGCAAGATTTATAGTGGCATATGCAGTGTGTTTCGTGAAAAGTATAATATTCACGATAAAGCAGATCATGCAACATTTCTTCAGAACTACACAATATTTGTCTTTGAAACATGCAACATTTATCATGAAACACACCACTCATTAATAAACACACAATAATCCAGAAAATGTATAAAGTTTATAATGAGACATACAACATTTATTCTAACATAAATAATATATAACGAAACATACAACGTGTATTCAGGAACATATAATGTTTATCCTTTAAAAAGTAGAACATTTTTTGAGGAATCTGTGCTGTGTACCTACAAACATACAATGGTTTCCAGAAACGTTTAATGACGAGGCAAGAAACATACAATGGCATACAAAATGAAGCAAAATTTACTGTTTTTGAGATACAACATATACTTCGACTGCAACTTCCACTCTCCCTCTCTCTATCTCTCTTTTTTCTCTCTCTCTCTTCCTTTCTTTTTCTCTCTCTCTCTCTTTCCCTTTTTCTCTCTCTTTCTCTTTCTATCTATCTTTCTCTCTTTTTTCTCTTTCTCTTTCTCCCTCTTTCTCTCCCTTTCTCTTTCTGTCTCTCTTTCTCTCTCTTTCTCTTTCTCTCTATCTTTCTCTTCTCTCTCTCTTTCTCTTTTTTTCTTTCTCGATCTTTCTCTTCCTCTCTCTCTCCCTCATTCTCTCTCCATCTCTCTTCCCGTCTCTCTTTCTCTCTCTTCTTCTTTCTCCCGCTCTCCCTCTCTCTCTCCCTGCCTCTCTTTCTCTCTCACTCTCTCTTCCTCTCTCTCTCTCTCTCGTCTTCTTTACTCCTCTCTGGGACATAGGTCAAGAACAAAGGGCTCTTCATTTATTTCTGTCCTGGGTTGTTTCTTCTGTCCATCTCCTGGTGTAGTCCGTCTCTTTTTTTATCTCTTTCAAGTCTCAATGGTCAGGTGTTTCTAGGTCTGCCTTGTTTTCTCTTTCTTTTGTGAGAGATTGCTTGGTTATGTGTGTGGTAGACTTATGAAGTGTACATTTTGTCTGTCTTGTTTTCTCTTTCTTTTGTGAGAGATTGCTTGGTTATGTGTGTGGTAGACTTATGAAGTGTACATTTTGTCTGTCTTGTTTTCTCTTTCTTTTGTGAGAGATTGCTTGGTTATGTGTGCGGTAGGCTTATGAAGTGTACATTTTGGGTCTTGAAATTAATAAAGACAAAACAAAATAATGAAACGTCTCATTAATCAAGAAGGAAAAATATACGTAGAAGGAACAGTTGTTGATGAAGTAAACCAATTTGCATACCTTGGCAGCTACATAGAGCAGGGTGGTGACACCAGGAAGTAAGTTAGAAAGAGAATTGCAAAAGCAGCATCGATCTTCAAAAATCTTGAGAACATATGGAATTCAAAAGTTATAAGCACAAAAACCAAGTTAAGATTATTCAATTCAAATGTAATATCCACCCTCATTTATGCATGTGAAAGTTGGAAATCAACTAAAGAAATAGATACGAAATTAGGCTTTTTTGAAAACAAATGCCTAAGGAAAATACTTGGTATAAAGTGGAACGAATTCAAGAACAACGCAGAGATAAGACAGATGAGCAAACAACAACCTGCCTCATGGGTGATCAGAAAAAGAAGATGGACATATGTAGGCCTTGTGACGAGAAGAAACAATCAAAGAATCCCCAAACAAGCTATCAAGTGGAGCACAACAGGCCGAAGAAAAAGAGGTCGAGCACGTGAAACTCTAAAGAGGACATATTTAAGAGAAGACAGTTTTGTGGACATGACTTCCTTTCATGAAGTTTAAAGACTTCCAAGTACAGGAAATCTTGACAAACAACTATGCGAGTCCTATGTGACCTTTAACGGCACGGGAAGGATGTAAGATGTAAGATAAATTTAACCTTGACGCCAGAATTTTGACAATTTTACAAGAGATTTTTTTAAAAATACCTAACAGACAAAGATGTAAATAAGTTAAGAATATTCAGAATAGGAAAGAGTTAATAGTCTAGTCCTTTTCACCTTTTATCTTTTCACCTTTTATCTTTTCACCTTCTATTCTCTTTTATGATCTCTTTGTTTTTGTTACCTGATATCACGCTATCACGCTTGAACCCCAAGTACTAAGTACAAACTGTTCTCCCCATGATGTATACCACAGCTTAAAAAGAAGCAGGAGAGTGTATTCTAGAACATAACTTTTGTTTGTTTTTACGCTCTCAGTAAACTTATAGACCGATTCTAAGTTGCATGTCTACTAAACGTTTGACACATGATGGTAAATGGTTAATGAAAAAGAAAAGTATTTCACAAAAGAAAAGGAGAGGCAGAAAGACAAAACAAAAAGTTACAACAAAAAGAAAAAAAAGTACTCACAGCAAGGCCGTACTTGATCAAACTCAGATACTGCAGCCATCTCAGCCATGAACTGATTGTCCCATAGTTGACAAGGAACCCGCCAAATAACTGCAAATATACGAGGTCTGTTATATAAAAAAATATTCTACTTTTTTTACCAGAAAAATACAATAACTCACCTGTAGGACTGAAACCCTAATCCCCTTCAGAGTACTTATCTTAAGACTGCACACACTTCTCCCAACAGTTCTGCCATTGATGGAAACATCTCATGAAGGTCTCTTAGGAAACAGAGCACAGCTCGGTTGTCGCACTTCACAGTCTTCTCGTGGTTTAAGCTGGGGCTCTTTCAAGGGCATTTTCCGTTTGGAGAACAGCCAGAAATTGCAAAGAGCATGCTAGGAGAGCATGGAGAGGAATGATGTGTTTGTCTAGGAAAGTCTGAGACAGATGCGAAGAATGTGATGGTGCGTTGTTATGATGGAGCTGCCTAGTTCCCTTTGTCCAGAGGTCCGGTTGTTTGGGCCGCACAGCATCACGAAGGCGACGGATGACCTCCAGGTAATGTTTTAGACTTGTGGTGCGTACTCGTTACACATCACCCCACAGGAGTCAAACACAACTGTCAACATCATTTTGGCCATGTTCTACGTAATAATATAGTCATGTGACTGAATCCCATATTCTACATATTAATACAGTCATGTGGCTGAATCCCATATTCTACGTACTAATATAGTCATGTGGCTGAAACCCTTATTCCATATACAGTCATGTGAATGAAGCCCATATTCTACGTACTAATATAGTCATGTGGCTGAAAACCTTATTCCATATACTAATACAGTCATGTGACTTAAAGCCATGTTCTACATGATAATACAGTCATGTGACTAAAGCCCATTTTCTACATCTCTCTCTCTCTCTCTCTCTCTCTCTCTCTCTCTCTCTCTGAACCTTAAGTGCCCAGGGCACATGGGGTTTCTGCAAGGGTTTTCCACAAATGCCTGTCCTTTGCCTTTTTTCCGCTCTTGCCACGGTGAGCCCTCTATTGCTCAACATCCTCTGTGTTGTTCTTCTCCATGTCTCTTTTGGTCTACCCTTACTTCTGTTCCCCTGTGGCGTCTATCTTAGTGATATTTTTGGTAGTGAGTTGTCAGTCATTCGGAGCACATGTCCCAACCATCGCCAGCGTCTTTCCTCAATAATTTTCTACATACTAATACAATAATGTGACTGAAGCCCATATTCTGCACACTGATATCATCACATAATTATGTCAGGTTGTGGGTGCCAACGCATAATATAACTAAAACCTGGACTCTAAATATCACCTTTAAGGCGTAACAAAAACCCGCTTTCTACACACCAACATCCTGACAAAAGTAGAGCCAGATTCTAAATACAAACACTACGGAAACGTGTATTCTACATACTAACATCATGATTTAACTAAAATGTATTTTATAATACCAAAGTCATGACATAAATAAAGCCAGATTCTAAATAGCAACATGATGACTTAACGAAAACCTGTCTTTTACATAATAACATCATGATGTAACCGAAACCTACAGTTTACATACTAAGATCAGAATTTAACTATATTCTACACTCCAGCATCACAATGTAATTATACTTTAGATAGGACCAGGAAACTATACATAATAACATCACGGTGACGTTGTACCTATACATAGCAACTTCATGATACAATTAGAACTTACATACTAGCATCATTATCTAGCTATATTCTATATGTTCACATCATAATATAACTATGCTGTACATTGTGATGTAACTATACTGCACATTGCAACATCGTCATGTAACTCTAACGTACATACCAACATCATGGTGTAACTATATTGTACATACCAACATCATGGTGTAACTATACTGTACATGCCAACATCATGGTGTAACTATATTGTACATACCAACATCATGGTGTAAATATATTGTACATACCAAGATCATGGTGTAACTATACTGTACATACCAACATCGTGGTGTAACTATACTGTAATACCAACATAGTAGTGTAACTATACTATACATACCAACATAGTGATGTAACTATACTGCACATACCAACATCGTGGTGTAACTATACTGCACATACCAACATCATGGTGTAACTATACTGTACATACCAACATCATGGTGTAACTATACTGTAATACCAACATAGTAGTGTAACTATACTGTACATACAAACATTATGATGTAGGTAAAAATCAGGAGAGTTCTTGCAGAATAGCCTTGCTCGCACACGGAACTGAAGAAGAAGCACAAGGCAGCCGCTGCCAACGTCACACACAACAAAGTCAGTGTCAACTTCAAGAAATGATCAAAGCCAGGATTTAGTCCTGTCAGACAAGAAACATCTCACATTATCTGAGCAGATTATTTTCTATATATAATTAATATTATCATCCATATCTCCTTCTAGCATCGTTTTAAACAAAAATATTCCTTGACTATTTTGTTCTCCCCATTTGCAGAAGCCGCCAGTGAACTCAGTCAGGGAAAGAACACATCAGTGAACTTAGGCAGGGAAAGAACACATCAGTGAACTTAGGCAGGGAAAGAACACATCAGTGAACTTAGGCAGGGAAAGAACACTCTTACTATGGCAGTCCCGAGTCATAGCACCAAACATGGCAGTAATATCCTTGCCTAAATATGTGTTGTGTGTGCGTCTGTACTGAAAATGCAGTGAAAAAACACGATAATCCAATGGCAAGTTATATTCGTAAGCTAGTGGGCCATTCATAAGCCCCACGTAGCCGTAACACTCCATCATCGCCAGTTCAACAATAGTACAGCACGAGCTACTACTCACAAGACATTCCGACGATGTACACAACAGAACAATTCACATCCAGGTAACTCCACCAACAATGAGCACTGACTCCCATCACTGGAGAAGATCCATGACCAGTAATTCAATGTTAAAAGAGAACGCAGCAAGATGATGATGGAATCCAGGATGTATGAAGATGAATTTTGCATACTACTAGTCAAATCACTGGTTATAAGAGACAGAACATAATTCCGGCCAGGTATACCAGAACTGAGATGGTAGCACCGTCACAAGAATTCAGTTCATAAAAGACACATTCTGTCTCACTCACCATTAACACTACCTAAGCAGTCAAGATACCTAACCAGACAACTTGCTCACACGAATATCAAAATTTAAATCACTCAAGAACGTGTCTCCCAGACTAAAACTCGTGATACACTTCTCACGAGAAAGGAGAGACGTGATCTAGGAGATTCTGCATATTAATAGCCACTGACCACGCTTTAATGTCAAAACTTTATCAAATAACTTCCTAATTATCTACCTGTGACGTAATCGCCGTACAATACATTTCTGAATCTTCCCGTCAGTGTCAGGTTCCTCAACTTCTGTTTTCTACTAAAAAAAAAAAACCTGCATCTTCGCTGAAGTTTTAACAGATTTGTCACTTATAAGGAAGTGGCTAAAGTTACTTAAGGTCAAAGCCGATTCCGGTGTTTTGAGAGTTGTGAAGTCATGAACAGACATTAAACATACGTTGTCATTGTTACTTGCACATTTTCTTACAATAGTTTATGTTTATATATATATATATATATATATATATATTCAATGATTGTAGTGCTGTAGTAGTTGCTGCATTGGCCAGCCAAATTAGAGGGGTCACTGGTCTGATTTTCTACACGGGCGGAATTTATTTGGTTTCTTTTTGGACCGACCGGCATTGGAGGTCAACACAACCTAAAAAAAATGGGTACCTGGGGTTTCTCTAGGAAAATAAAGACAGCCAGATCAAGTGCTGGCAGCCCTGTCTCAAATGTTCTAGTGGCACACAACGTCACTCCCTGTCTCAAATGTTCTAGTGGCACACAACGTCACTCCCTGTCTCAAATGTTCTAGTGGCACACAACGTCACTCCCTGTCTCAAATGTTCTAGTGGCACACAACGTCACTCCGTAATCACAATTCATACCCGTACGTCACGTACATGCTACGGGACATCGATTACACGCCCTGTACGATTACTGATTCTCTGCACAATTCGCCTATAATCCTTGCTGATTCCAGATTTCTATAATCCTTGCTGATTCAAGATTTCTATAATCTTTGCTGATTCCAGATTTCTCTAATCCTTGCTGGCTCCAGATTTCTCTAATCCTTGCTGATTCCAGATTTCTCTAATCCTTGCTGGCTCCAGGTTTCTATAATCCTTGCTGATTTCAGATTTCTCTAATCCTTGCTGACTCCAGATTTCTCTAATCCTTGCTGATTCCAGATTTCTCTAATCCTTGCTGACTCCAGATTTCTCTAATCCTTGCTGATTCCAGATTTCTATAATCCTTGACCCATATTTATTACTAAAACTAGCTTCTTAAATTTATTTACAGACCTTCAACATTTTAACCCACTGACTCTCATCTTACACGCGGTAAAAACAATTATAAAACTTCATTTATTTCCTCATAGTAAGTGTGATGCAAAAGATGAGGTCAGCAACATATCTTTGCCAGCCGTACATTATGTCAAGAACCACATGTGGCCCACCATCTGCGGTTTACTCAGCCAAGAATTGCAAGTCCAGTTTTGTACAAGGACAAGTTAAAACAAAATGAAAGCAGTCCTAAGAAAAGAGTAAACAACTGAGGAAAGGAAGATGAACGGAGATTGTTAGACCCAAATTATGTCTACAACACATGAGACCCTTGACAGACATGGAGAACATGTGGGTTAATCAGGCCATAGGTCTAAGTTTTCTTGTGTAATTAAGTCAAGACCCTTTTAGACGTGAATTATAGCAATTTATAAATACAAATGTGAGAAATAAAAATATCTTAGAGGAACATTTCATTCATGTCCAGGCAGACCTACCTACTGCAAAATATACCAAACTGGACGTGATGATCACTGGGATGACTCGCATGGGCAGAATGTCGAAGAGGACTTTCACCACAAAATACGAAGATGCTCTGTAGAAGCCACCTATGTGCTCATGTCTGGAGTTTGTTTTCGAAAGGAAAAAAAAGACACAAACATATTTGATAGCTATAAGGCGGCCAAGCTCACATATGTGACGGTCATGATCACCTATGTGACATTCAAGATCATCTATGTGACGGTCATGGTCGTTTATGTGACGGTCAAGGTCATCTATGTGACAGTCAAGGTCATGATGCATGTGGCATTGATGAACATGTTAATTTCAGAATCTAGATGCGCCCATTCGCAGATTATCAACGATTTCTTGCAGCCATTTTCGCCTTGGTCTTCCTCTTACTTTTTCCCATTATGTACCCTTCCAAGACGATTTTCTCTAGATTATCATGACGTTTAATGTGTCCAAAATATTTACGTTTTCTCTGTTTAATCTTCTTTACTAGCCAGCCTTCTTCAATATTTAGCGTTTCACAGATTCAAATTGGTCAGGTTATATATCACACACACACACACGGAACCTTCACTGGCTATACTTCACGAAGTGATGCATCACATGCTAGCTTGTACTTTTATTTTTTCTAAATTGTGTTTGGTAACATTTCGTACCAGAACCTAAGGCTATTGTTATTATGAAGAATATGTGAAACTGAAAAGAAAATATTGTGGAAGATGAAAAAAATATTAATAATGAACAGGGGATGGAATTTTTTTTAAAATCTAAGACGACTCACATGAAGCAATTCAGCTTTTGTAGCTTATCTCTGATTTGCTTACAACGATAACTACATCATGGGGACAGCACGATTAACAAGACGGTGAATTACTGATGATTATGATCCTATCCCACCTCTTACTGGTGATGCCAGTAACAGACTAATATGTCCCTTCATCCTGACTGATGATTCATGGCCTGGGTGGAGCTTTATGAGAAGTTTGGGTTCTTACATTGACGTTGTTCAGTTCAGTGCTGACACGTATCGTTACTTCCATGAAAATACAGGACCAGTTGTAGAAAACACTCATTTCTCAAGTTTAAAGAAAAAAAAAAACAAGAAAAAGAATATTAACTTGTGCTCATTTCTCTCATTTTTCTTTCTAATACGCATTGACGGATGCTTATTTAAACACCGACTCTCCGAAGTGTCTCTTATTTTCTGTTAGACGTACAGCCGTCGTGTCTTAAAATACATGTACTTTACTGGCAATTTAATACATGTCTGCTTCCGAGATCATGCTTTCTACAGATATATTGTTGATACAGTAAAGTAACACAGCACAGTAATGTATCATAAAACAGTAACGCAGCACAGTAATGTATCATAAAACAAAGAACTTTTAGACGTGAGAGAAAGACAACAAAAACTGAAGACAGATTACCTGGGACTTGAACCACGGACTCAGGTAGGACGAGCAACCGCCTAGCCACCAGTGTGGGGTGCTAGATGGCCAAGTTGATTAGTGCGCTCCTTTCTCCTGGCTAGGCGGTTGCTCGTCATAGCGGAATCCGTGGTTCAAGACCTAGCTACTTATGTTGTTATTTTTCTTTCACTCAAAGTGCTTTGTTTATTATTTGTATCAAGGTCTAATCATAGAATATCATGCTGTTACTTTACTCTGCAGACAGCCTTGTGGTTTTTATATTTGTAGACAAATTGTAGATACTCACGTGAACAATCTTCTCTCGTCAGTGAAGGTGTCTATGGCCGTTAGGTTGAGAAAAAGTTGGTTGATAACCAAGAACAGCAAGATGCCGTTTCTGAAAGAGAATTTTCGTGTTAACTCTTCGTGACTTTGTAACTACCGTCACCCATTTACCTTGCCGTAAAATTAAAACTGAATAAATAAATAAGGAGGGTTACCAAAACTTTTATTCATTCTGTCAGTCATGTGCATGTCCCTTGTGGAACTTCGCTTCCTAACAGCTCTCATGTAGGCCTCTCATAACGTTTAATGTGTCAAAAATAAGTTTTCTTTGTTTAATCCTCTTTACTACCCAACCTTCTTCAATATTAAGTTCTAACACTCATATGCTTTTGTATAATAAAACACTCATATGTTTTTGTTATATTATGTTATATTTTCGGTAGTTGGTAATTTTAAACTATTGTAAATATTACATATAGACGTCGCATCACTTCCCAGTAAAACATCAAGGACAGATTACAACCAACACCAAAAAAAAAATGTTCGTGAGTTGTGGATTTTGTTTGGTAGGTAAAGAGTTAAAATCAATGTTAAACAAAACACAAACTGTCGTTCCGTGGAGCGCTGAGCAGCGAAATGGTTAACACACAGATCTGTCCTGTCTGTGCTCTTCTCTCTGAGGTTTGTCAGCTTGTTTACTTCCCTGGGAATAGGCAATGACTGTGTCACGAGGATTGCTATACCACGAGCATGACTGTGCCACGAGGATGACTGTGCCACGAGGATGACTGTGCCACGAGGATGACTGTGCCACGAGGATGACTGTGCCACGAGGATGACTGTGCCACGAGGATGACTGTGCTGCTGGTGAGGACACAAGGCTAAGAATAGCGCAGTCGCGTGGGCGTGGCGTCAGTAACCACGTGGTAACGTTGAGCCACATATAACAGGAAGGTTTTTGGCACGCCGACAGAGAGTAGCTTGATCATTATATGGCGGGCTGAGTTCGTTCGTCTGGTCATGTATCGTGAAATACTCAGCCCCTGCCAACTCACACTGTTTGATTATATTGTGTTATGAAAATCATATGTGATATGGATTATATCTTTCTAGTAGCATGAGGAAATTCCATAAGATTCATTGTTGACCGTCACAAGTTGGATGGGAACATATCAAGGCCTTCGTTCGCATGGCTATATGTATATGTCGAGATGGTATTCTGGATATACATAACCTGGCTGCAGCATCTGCACGCAACGAGGCGATTAGCAATGGAAATTGTAAAGTGGGGAGATGGAGTGATTATTTCAGTGCATTAGCACACCAGAAAATGTGTAGTATTATTCCAGTGTATTTGGCACACCAGAAGATGTGTAGTATTGTTCCAGTGCATTGGCACATCCAGGAGATCAGGACATATATGTGGAGAGGGGCGTAGCAGCAGTGCTGTAATTGCAGAAGTGTAGTGGCATATCGTGATCCAAGAAGATGAGTGTCTCATAGATCAGCAGTAGGCAAAGCTAGACTAAGTGCGATGGCAGCAGTGGAAAAATGTTTATGACTTAGCTTATGGGGAGAGGGGTCAGTGGAGCCCAGGCCAGCATCAGACACATATAAGTTTATTTTTATCTTTAGAGGTATTATGTTACACTGATGATATATGTCTTGCTGTAATATGTTACACTGATGATATATGTCTTGCTGTAATATGTTACACTGATGATATATGTCTTGCTGTAATATGTTACACTGATGATATATGTCTTGCTGTAATATGTTACATTGACGATATATGTCTTGCTGTAATATGTTACACTGATGATATATGTCTTGCTGTAATATGTTACACTGATGATATATGTCTTGCTGTAATATCTTACATTGATGATATATGTCTTGATGTAATATGTTACATTGATGATATATGTCTTGCTGTAATATGTTACACTGATGATATATGTCTTGCTGTAATATGTTACATTGATGATATATGTCTTGTTGTATTATGTTACACTGATGATATATGTCTTGCTGTAATATGTTACACTGATGATATATGTCTTGCTGTAATATGTTACATTGATGATATATGTCTTGATGTAATATGTTACATTGATGATATATGTCTTGCGGTAATATTACACTGATGATATATGTCTTGCTGTAATATGTTACACTGATGATATATGTCTTGCTGTAATATGTTACACTGATGATATATGTCTTGCTGTAATATGTTACACTGATGATATATGTCTTGCTGTAATATGTTACATTGATGATATATGTCTTGATGTAATATGTTACATTGATGATATATGTCTTGCTGTAATATGTTACACTGATGATATATGTCTTGCTATAATATGTTACACTGATGATATATGTCTTGCTGTAATATGTTACACTGATGATATATGTCTTGGTATAATATGTTACACTGATGATATATGTCTTGCTGTAATATGTTACATTGATGATATATGCCTTGCTGTAATATGTTACATTGATGATATATGTCTTGATGTAATATGTTACATTGATGATATATGTCTTGCTGTAATATCTTATATTGATGATATGTGTCTTGTTGTAATATGTTATATTGATGATATATATCTTGCTGTAATATGTTACATTGATGATATGTGTCTTGCTGCAATATGTTACATTGATGATATGTGTCTTGTTGTAATATGTTATATTGATGATATATATCTTGCTGTAATATGTTACATTGATTATATGTGTCTTGCTGCAATATGTTGCAGCGATGATACATATATTTATGTCATGCTTGTTACTATGATGATATTTGTGGATTGCCTTTGTATGTCATGTCTGTGGTGGCGCCACGTGATATATGTAGAGAGTTAATAACATGGATATCATTTGAATTAGACTTGGTAATACATAATTCATCTTTCTGTTAAGTGTGTATGTACGTGTATGTGATGTGATGCACGACTGGCATCCAGTATCCTGGGAGGGGAATCCTGGGTTGTAGAGCTGGTTTTAGGAATGGCCACCCCAGTACGGTAGTACATTGGCCATGGGTCTGTGGGGTTCAGATGATCTCAGTCCTGCCCCTCCCTTAGATTGTCCCCAATATGTGGACTTAGCATCAGTTAAGTTTACAATGCCACAAAGGTGACTGTGCCACGAGGATGATTGTGTCACGAAAATGACTGTGATAAGAGGATGACTGTGGCACGAGGATGACTGTGCTAAGTGGATGACTGTACCACGAGGATGGCAGCCTTGTTGCTTTTGAACAAGAAATGCTAAGACACTAGCCTACTTCACTTTGACTAATACTGAAACAGACTAATTTAAGTATTCAATCTTAGCCTGTGGTGGCGGAGCTTATCCAGAAGTCTTCTTCATGATCTACTCAAGCAACCCAGGATTAACCCACTCTATGTCCGACTCAGTACTTGTGTTTTTAAGTGGACATGGCTTGGTATCAAAGAAAATAAGACTGGAAGTCCTGAAATCATAACTGCTGGTATGATGAGGAGGAGAGGGACGATGAGGAGAAGAACAAGGAGGAGGAGAAAGAGATCTATATATGTAAGATACAACCTGTCCTTCAGTCCTTTCACTGGGGTCTTATCCAAGTCCCAGAAGATGGCGTCTATGATAACAGCAAAGGCCACGGACACGACTACCTGTAACAGAACAGACGGACGCAGTAGAAACATAATTGTTCATCGGGTGTCCAAGCTGCCAGTATAAACATAGGCTCAAACAACAGAATGTGTGCATGTCTCACTAGCACTGAATGGGTCAGGGAAATTATGCTCACCAACAGTCAGGCCCTACAGGAGTGGGGTGGGGTTGGGGTGAAGGAGGGGAGGGGTTCCAACAGGTATATTAATCTGGTGGTGGGGAGGGGGGGGCTTCTTCTGATTTTAGGGAAGTTCAGGAGATCTTCTTCTGATTTTAGGGAAGTTCAGGAGATCTTGCCCTGTTTTAAAGGGGGGGGGAGTTTCTCTTGTTTTTAGGGAAGTCCCGGAAATCTTTCACAGTTTTAAAGGGGTGGGGGAAGCTTCTCTTGTTTTTAGAGAAGTCCTGAAGACCTTCCCTGTTTTAAAGAGGAGGGGAGGGGGCTTCTTCTGTTTTTAGGGAAGTTTCATAGCAATTCTGTTTTTAGGGTAGTTCCATAGAAATTCTGTTTTTAGAGTAGTTCCATAGAAATTCTGTTTTTAGGGTAGTTCCATAGAAATTCTGTTTTTAGAGTAGTTCTGGAGAAATTCTGTTTTTAGGGCAGTTTCGGAGAAATTCTGTTTATAGGGTAGTTCCGGAGAAATTCTGTTTTTAGGGAAGTTCCAGAGAAATTTCTGTTTTTAGGGCAGTTCTGGAGAAATCCTGTGTTTAGAGTAGTTCCGGAGAAATTCTCCATGTTTTAAAGAGGGGGAGACCAATGCAGCGAATGAAAAATAAACGGTTAATAAAAAGAGTAAGGCTGTGTGTGTGTGGAGGTAGGGGTGTGTGTGGAGGTAGGGGTGTGTGTGGAGGTAGGGGTGTATGTGGAGATAGGGGTGTGTGTGGAGGTAGGGGTGTGTGTGGAGGTAGGGGTGTATGTGGAGATAGGGGTGTGTGTGGAGGTAGGGGTGTATGTGGAGGTAGGAGAAGGGGCGGAGAAATGGAGGAAACCTGTACTAGCTTAGAAAATGTCTGGCAGAGAAACTGTCATCATGTACATTCTTTCTATGTCTTTAAATTTCCTGTACGTCTGTATATTACCTTGTATCTTTATATTATCTCTATGTCTTTATATTTCCTTTAAATCTTTATATTACCTGTATATCTATATATTATCTTCATATCTTTAAATTACATGTATATCTATCTCTCTCTCTCTCTCTGAACCTTAAGTGCCCAGGGCACATGGGGCTGTGATAAGAGGATGACTGTGCCACAAGGATGACTGTGCCACGAGGATGACTGTGCCATGAGGATGACTCTGCTAAGTGGATGACTGTGCCACGAGGATGACTGTGCCACGGGGATGGCAGCCTTGTTGCTGTTGACCAAGAAATGCTAAGACACTAGCCTACTTCACTTTGACTAATACTGAAACAGACTAATTTAAGTATTCAATCTTAGCTTGTAGTGGCGGAGCTTATCCAGGCGTCTTCTTCATGATCTACTCAAGCAAGCCAGGATTAACCCACTCTATGTCCGACTCAGTACTTGTGTTTTTAAGTGGACATGGCTTGGTATCAAAGAAAATAAGACTGGAAGTCCTGAAATCATAACTGCTGGTATGATGAGGAGGAGAGGGACGATGAGGAGAAGAACAAGGAGGAGGAGATAGAGATCTATATATGTAAGATACAACCTGTCCTTCAGTCCTTTCACTGGGGTCTTATCCAAGTCCCAGAAGATGGCGTCTATGACAACAGCAAAGGCCACGGAGACGACTACCTGTAACAGAACAGACGGACGCAGTAGAAACATAATTGTTCATCGGGTGTCCAAGCTGCCAGTATAAACATAGGCTCAAACAACAGAATGTGTGCATGTCTCACTAGCACTGAATGGGTCAGGGAAATTATGCTCACCAACAGTCAGGCCCTACAGGAGTGGGGTGGGGTTGGGGTGAAGGAGGGGAGGGGTTCCAACAGGTATATTAATCTGGTGGTGGGGAGGGGGGGGCTTCTTCTGATTTTAGGGAAGTTCAGGAGATCTTCTTCTGATTTTAGGGAAGTTCAGGAGATCTTGCCCTGTTTTAAAGGGGGGGGGGAGTTTCTCTTGTTTTTAGGGAAGTCCCGGAGAATTCCCAGTTTTAAAGGGGTGGGGGTGAGCTTATCTTGTTTTTAGAGAAGTCCTGAAGACCGTCCCTGTTTTAAAGAGGAGGGGAGGGGACTTCTTCTGTTTTAGGGAAGTTTCATAGCAATTCTGTTTTTAGGGTAGTTCCATAGAAATTCTGTTTTTAGAGTAGTTCCATAGAAATTCTGTTTTTAGGGTAGTTCCATAGAAATTCTGTTTTTAGAGTAGTTCTGGAGAAATTCTGTTTTTAGGGCAGTTTCGGAGAAATTCTGTTTATAGGGTAGTTCCGGAGAAATTCTGTTTTTAGGGAAGTTCCAGAGAAATTTCTGTTTTTAGGGCAGTTCTGGAGAAATCCTGTGTTTAGAGTAGTTCCGGAGAAATTCTCCATGTTTTAAAGAGGGGGAGACCAATGCAGTGAATGAAAAATAAACGGTTAATAAAAAGAGTAAGGGTGTGTGTGTGGAGGTAGGGGTGTGTGTGGAGGTAGGGGTGTGTGTGGAGGTAGGGGTGTATGTGGAGATAGGGGTGTGTGTGGAGGTAGGGGTGTGTGGAGGTAGGGGTGTATGTGGAGGTAGGGGTGTGTGTGGAGGTAGGGGTGTATGTGGAGGTAGGAGAAGGGGCGGAGAAATGGAGGAAACCTGTACTAGCTTAGAAAATGTCTGTCAGAGAAACTGTCATCATGTACATTCTTTCTATGTCTTTAAATTTCCTGTACGTCTGTATATTACCTTGTATCTTTATATTATCTCTATGTCTTTATATTTCCTTTAAATCTTTATATTACCTGTATATCTATATATTATCTTCATATCTTTAAATTACATGTATATCTATCTCTCTCTCTCTCTCTGAACCTTAAGTGCCCAGGGCACATGGGGCTTCCGCAAGGGTTTTCCACAAATGCCTGTCCTTCGCCTTTTTTTCTGCTCTTGCCCAGGTGAGCCCTCTATTGCTCAACATCCTTTCTGTTGTTCTTCTCCATGTCTCTTTTGGTCTACCCTTACTTCTGCTCCCCTGTGGTGTCCATCTTAGTGCTATTTTTGGTAGTGAGTTGTATGTATATCTTTATATTACCTTAAAATCTTTATATTAATTGTATATCTATATATTACCTTTATATTTTTATATTACCTGTATATCTATATATTACCTTTATATTTTTATATTACCTGTATATCTATATATTACCTTCATATCTTTAAATTACCTGTATATCTATATATTACTTTTAAATCTTTATATTACTTGTATATCTATATATTACCTTTATTTCTTTATATTACTTGCATATCTATATATTACCTTTAAATCTTTATATTACCTCTATGTCTTTATATATATTTACTCTCTTTATGTCTAATATGTCTTTATATTACCTTAATGCTTATTTGTAATCTCATAAGAATAAACAGATTATAATGAAAAGAATCAACGGACGCAGAAGGAGAGCTAGAGAAAAAAAAAAGATACACTCACGGGGTGAAAAAAAGGACACAAGAGACCGAGACAAGATGGAGAGACAACATTCACGGCAAAATCGAAACATACGAGGGTGGACTGCACATGCTATAATCAACCTGGATGAGACAGTGTTCAGTGACCTAAATATTAACTCCTTGAATTAGGATTAGCGAACCAAAACTCTGCCCACTGGATACAGGCATTAGCCTGGTCGAGTGAATGAGAACTGACATGAGTGGGAACAGGCAGATCTCAAAAATAAACCAGGCCGGAGACGGATGTGTCGTCCAGAAAGCAGTAGATATCACAGCCACTCGCAAACAGTGACATGGAGCATCTGCAACAAGAAGAAGAAGAAGGAAGAAGAAGAAGAAGATTATAAGTGTTAATGTAAAGCAATCATAGCAGAAATACAAATCGAAATAATGTAACTGAAAACAAGACTTGCCATAGGTGAAAAATTTCTAAAGAAAAACAGATTGCGGACAACTTTTAGAAAATGTATTTATGTTTACAGTTTATCATGATTTAAGATGGAACTAAAGAACTAATCGTTTCATCATCACAAATGTGGATATAATTAATTAAGGTCTTCATTAAAGCAATAGTGAATCTTATGAGCTAAAGTGGAACCAATAAACAAATAATTGCTTACTGCAAGGGCGCTGCACACTGGATTCCTGATGGTGTTTTTCATGGAGCGTCCAGCTACGACTCTCACCTGAAAATTTGCTCAAAACATTTCACAAAATCTATACAGGCAAAGTCAGTCCTTTTCTGTGTGCCACTATTTGTAGATTTCATCGACATATTGTACAGAGTTATTCATAAGTATGTGGAATATTTCAAAAATTCTCAACAAAGAAACTACGTAATGGACCATGATAATTCTTGCGCCAGGTGAGAGAGAAACTCTTCACGTTTCTTTTTTTTAAAACAAAGGCCTGAGAATTCGCCATACTGTTGATTGAGAGACTCCTAGCTGTAAACTTGCACGTGTAGTGAACTTGCGACGGGTTCACTGGTAAGCTTATCTAACACGATTCACAGTTTATTCGCTTGGTCCTGGACGTCCCTACCGAGGAGCTGTGCACAGACATCCTTCATCTCGGAATTTCGCATTTCACGTCTTGATACTGTTGAAAACAGGTGCTGCCTTCTGGAATTCTACTCGAAATCGTCGCTGCACAGTCACAACGGACGAGGTTCTTGCGTATTCCAAAACACAAAATGACTGTCCACGTTGACTTAACGCCAGATGTGCTACTGCTGCCTCCTAGCGGCAAACTACGGGAGCTCTGCGCGCGCGGGCTTTATTTTGATATTTTGAAAATAAAAATTTATGAGTCTCTCTCTATATACCTTTCTCTCTCTCTCTCTCTCTCTCTCTCTCTCTCTCTCTCTCTTGGCGCAAGAATTATCATGATCCATTAAACTACTTTCTTTGTCGCGAATTTTTGAAATGTTTCACGGACTTATGAATAACTCTGTATTTATTCTGTCACTATCTACAAGGTCTCCACTCTTCTCTGACTGGCACTATCTAGAAATCCATTAATATTTATCTGCGTGGCATTATCTACAAACGTATTGATATGTACCTGTCTGCAATTATATAGAAACTTATTGATATATGCTTGTTTGATACTGTCTATAGGCACTTTGACTTATGTCTATCTTGTTCTATCTACAAGCACGTTTATGTCTCTATGCATTACTATCTATATCTGTCTGGCGTTATCTGCAAACTCGCTGACATATTGTTGTGTCAACAAAGTCTGAACAGCAAGTTTGCCTCACATGACTAAGCTAAACTCGGACAACTAGGTCAATGTTAGTAAACTCACACGTCGCTGAACTCGCACAACTAGGTCAAGGTTTAGAAAATAAAATGGCCGACCTGATGCAGAAATGATGTGGCGTACTTCAGCGAGTCCACCTCCAATTCTCTGATCCCACTCTGGGTGTTAAATCGGGAAAGTATGTCACCAGCCTCGGCCTGGAGTCTGTTATAGAACAAACTTTATTTTTACTTTCTTATTTATCTTTAAAAAAAAAAGGTTTGGGGGAGGGTGGGTGCGAGAAGAAAGAAGGAAATAAAATTGATCTTCTTGTCAATGTTCATCAAAGCAGAAAGTCGGGAATTTGTTTAAAGTGTTTCATTTTCCTAACAATACACAAAAATGAGAAAGTGTTATAAGATCTTCACATAAACTTTGTAACTACCCTTTAAGTGAGAAATGTCAGACGGTGAGTCAGAGATTAGATACACTTAAGATAAAGACCTCAGAGATTAGACATTATATATATTTGAGTGAGAGACTTCACAAGGTGAAGAAGTTAGTTATAATTGAGTGGGAGACCTCAGACGGTGGGTCAGAGATTAGATATACTTAAGATAGAGACCTCACAAGGTAGGTAAGAGATTAGATATACTTAAGATAGAGACCTCACAAGGTGGGTCAGAGATTAGATATACTTAAGATAGAGACCTCACAAGGTGGGTCAGAGATTAGATATACTTAAGATAGAGACCTCACAAGGTGGGTCAGAGATTAGATATACTTTAGTGAGAGACCTCACACAGTGGGTCAGAGATTAGATATGCTTAAGATAGAGATCTCGCGAGGTGGGTCAGAGATTAGATATATTTCAGAAGAGAAGTCACACTGTGGGTCAGAGATTAGATTTACTTGAGTGAGTGACCTCAGACGGTGGGTTAGAGATTAGATATACTTGAGTGAGGGACGTCAGACTGTGGGTTAGAGATTAGATATACTTTAGTGAGAGATGTCAGACAGTGGGACAGAGATTAGACCTAATTAATATAATACCTCAAATGGTTGCTCAGAGATTAGATCTACTTAAGATAGAGATCTCACAAAGTGGGTCAGATGTTAGATATACTTGTTAAGTGATGGACCTCAGAAGGCGAGTCAGAGATTAGGCTTACGTAAAGAGACCACACACGTTGGGTCAGAGATTAGATATACTTGAGTGAGAGACGTCAAAAGGTGGCTGATAGGTTAGATATACTTATGCGAGAGGTTAGATATACTTATGTGAGAGGTTAGATATACTTATGTGAGAGGTTAGATATACTTATGTGAGAGGTTAGATATACTTATGTGAGAGGTTAGATATACTTATGTGAGAGGTTAGATATGTGAGAGACGTGAGGCCGTTTAGCAGATATTAGATATTTGAGGGAGAGACGTAACTCGGTGGGTCAGAGTTTATATATACTTAAGATAGATAACTCAGAAGGTTGATCAAAGATTAGATGTACTTAAGATATGGACCTCACACTTGGGTGGGAGACCTCAGACAGTCGGTCAAAGATTAGATATACTTAAAATAGAGGCCTGGCAAGTGGGTCACAGACTGGATATACTTAATATAAAGACCTCACAAGGTGGGTCAGAGACTAGATATAGAGACCTCAGAAGGTGTCTCAGAGATTAGATGTACTTGAGTAAGAGACGACGCATGGTTGATCAGAGATTAGATGTACTTGAGTGAGGGACGTCACACGATGGATGAGACAAGTGATATATTTGAGTGAGAGACGCCACACTATTGATGAGAGATTAGATATGCTTAATACAGAGACCTCACACCGTGGGTCAGGTATTAGATATACCTAGTGAGAGACGTCACAAGGTGGGTCAGAGATTAGATATATTTAATGTTGAGAACTCACAAGATGGGTGAGAGATTACACATACTTTAGATAAAGACCTCAGACAGTGAGTTAGAGATTAGATATACTTAAGTGAGAGACCTCAAACGATGTGTCAGAGATTAGATATGCTTGAGAGAGAGAGAGAGAGGCGTCACTTCTTGGGTCAGACATTAGATATACTGGACTGAGAGACGTCACACGGTGGGTCAGAGATTAGATATACTTGAGTGAGAGACCTCAGACGGCGTGTCAGAGATTAGACATATTTGAGCTAGAGACGTCTGACTGTGTGTCTGAGATTAGATATAGCTGAGTGAGAGACGTCACACGGTGGGTCAGAGACTAATTATACTTAAGATAGAGACATCACAAGGTGAGTTAGAGATTAGATATACTTAACATAGAGACCTCACAAGGTGAGTTAGAGATTAGATATACTTAACATAGAGACCTCACAAGGTGAGTTAGAGATTAGATATACTTAAGATATGGACCTCACACTTGGGTGGGAGACCTCAGACAGTCGGTCAAAGATTAGATATACTTAAAATAGAGGCCTGGCAAGTGGGTCACAGACTGGATATACTTAATATAAAGACCTCACAAGGTGGGTCAGAGACTAGATATAGAGACCTCAGAAGGTGTCTCAGAGATTAGATGTACTTGAGTAAGAGACGACGCATGGTTGATCAGAGATTAGATGTACTTGAGTGAGGGACGTCACACGATGGATGAGACAAGTGATATATTTGAGTGAGAGACGCCACACTATTGATGAGAGATTAGATATGCTTAATACAGAGACCTCACACCGTGGGTCAGGTATTAGATATACCTGAGTGAGAGACGTCACAAGGTGGGTCAGAGATTAGATATATTTAATGTTGAGAACTCACAAGATGGGTGAGAGATTACACATACTTTAGATAAAGACCTCAGACAGTGAGTTAGAGATTAGATATACTTAAGTGAGAGACCTCAAACGATGTGTCAGAGATTAAATATGCTTGAGAGAGAGAGAGAGAGGCGTCACTTCTTGGGTCAGACATTAGATATACTGGACTGAGAGACGTCACACGGTGGGTCAGAGATTAGATATACTTGAGTGAGAGACCTCAGACGGCGTGTCAGAGATTAGACATATTTGAGCTAGAGACGTCTGACTGTGTGTCTGAGATTAGATATAGCTGAGTGAGAGACGTCACACGGTGGGTCAGAGACTAATTATACTTAAGATAGAGACATCACAAGGTGAGTTAGAGATTAGATATACTTAACATAGAGACCTCACAAGGTGAGTTAGAGATTAGATATACTTAACATAGAGACCTCACAAGGTGGGTCAGATATTAAATATACGTGACTGAGAGATCTCAGACGGTGGATCAGAAATTAGATATGACTGAGTGAGAGACGTCACACGATGGGTCAGACGGTAAATATGCTTGAATGAGTGGCGTCAGACAATAGGTCAGAGATTAGATATACTTGAGTGAAAGACGTCACACGGTAGATCAAAACGTAGATGTACTTGAGTGAGAGACGTCAGGCGGTGAGTCAGATATTAGATGTACATGAGTGAGAGATGTCACAGGCTAGGTGAAAGATTAGACACACTTGACTGAGAGACGCTTACACTTAAGTAGGGAGACGACATAGAGGCTCAACAATGAGAAGTACTTGAGCGAAAGACGTCATAGAGTTGGTTAACATTGAGATATACTTGAATGAAAGACGTCACAGAGTGGGCTAACATTGAGAAGTACATGAGTGAAAGACGTCACAGAGTGGGTCAACATTGAGATATACGTGAGTGACGTCACAGAATGGATCTACACTGATATACTTGAGTGAGTGACGTCACAGACTGGATCAACATTGAGATATACTTGAGTGAGTGACATCACAGACTGGATCAACATTGAGATATACTTGAGTGAGAGATGTCATAGTGTGGATTTACACTGAGATAAACTTGAGTGAGAGACGTCACAGAGTGGGTCTACAGTGAGATATAGTTGAGTGAATAACGTCCCAGAGTAGGTCAACAATGCGACTTACTATAATGTAAGACGTGACAAAATAGGTCAACATTGAGATATACTAGATTGAAAGACATCACAGAGTGGATCTCCATTGAGATATACTTGAGTGAAAGACTTCACAGAGTGGATCGACATTGAGATATATTTTAGTGAAAGACGTTACAGAGTGGGTCAACACTGACATATACTTGAGTGAATGACGTAACAGATTGGGTCAATATTGAGATATACTATAGTGTAAGATGTCACAAAAGGTCAACATTGGACTTTACTAGATTGAGAGTCGTCACAGAGTGGTTCAACAGTGAGATATATTTCAGTGAAAGACGGCTCAGGGTGGGTCACCATTCCGTTATACTTGAGTGAGAGACGTCACAGAGTGGGTCAACATTCCGTTATACTTGAGTGAGAGACGTCACAGAGTGGGTCAACATTCCGTTATACTTGAGTGAGAGACGTCACAGAGTGGGTCAACATTCCGTTATACTTGAGTGAATGCTGCCAGCGGAAACACTGAGGTGTATATAAATTATTCTCAAGAGATTCCTTCATCAGCCGTCAAAGACCGTGCAAGATGGAGAATCATGACAATCAATATTTAATGTTAAATTATGGAGAGTTTCGTGGGTCATAAAAATACTTGAACGCCTAGAGAAACTGAGAATCAACTACACACGCAGACACACTCACACGTACACACATAGACGCACACACACGTACACACACAGACACGGTCACACACGTACACTCACAGAGATACACACACGTACACACACAGAGACACTCACACATACACACATAGACGCACACACACGTACACACACAGACACAGTCACACACGTACACTCACAGAGATACACAGACGTACACACACAGAGACACACACACGTACACACACAGACACACACACGTACACACACAGAGACACACACACGTACACACACAGAGACACACACACGTACACACACAGAGACACACACACGTACACACACAGAGACACACACACGTACACACACAGACACACACACGTACACACACAGAGATACACACACGTACACACACAGAGATACATACACGTACACACACAGAGATACATACACGTACACACACAGAGATACATACACGTACACACACAGAGATACATACACGTACACACAGACATACACACACGTACACACACAGAGATACATACACGTACACACACAGAGATACATACACGTACACACACAGAGATACATACACGTACACACACAGACATACACACACGTACACACACAGAGATACATACACGTACACACACAGAGATACATGCACGTACACACACAGAGATACATGCACGTACACACACAGAGATACATACACGTACACACAGAGATACATACACGTACACACACAGACATACACACACGTACACACACAGAGACACACACGTACACACACAGAGACACACACACACGTACACACAGACACACACACACACACGTACACACAGAGATACACACACGTACACACACAGAGATACACACATGTACACACAGACACACACACGTACACTCACAGACACACACACGTACACACACAGAGATACACACGTACACACACAAAAACACACACATGTACACACACAGAGATACACACGTACACACACAAAAACACACACACGTACACACACAGATACAGACACATGTACACGCAGACACACACATGTACACACGCAGACACACACATGTACACTCATCTCAGTGCTGTACAAATAATCGAGCAGCAGTACGATGAAACAAGGGTACTCGATTTGTTTTGTTGAGATCACCTTGGTTGAGTGAGGAGGCTACGAGAAAAGCATGCTAAAAGAGTGGCACTTACCTGAAGTTCCAAGTGGAATGCTTGAATCCTACCACAAGTTTCTCATGACAGCCTAACAGAGACGAGAGATAATATCAAATATCACTTAGAATAATTGTTTTCTTTGTCGCACACTAACTTTATGTGCGCCATCACGCGAACGTTACAGTCAAAGAGAGACAACTCTAGAATTCCTGTGATCTATACATTTTAGTTAGTGCTATCCGTTTTCTGATTACAGTCGGGTATTTTCTTTCTCTTCCCTAAGATGTCAGATGACAAAAAAGCAAGTTCTTGACAACAATGAAGGCCAACATAAAGGCCTGGGTGTTGACCTAAGAGTCCCTGTTTGGTCTAGCATATTACTGAAACAAAACAAAACACAAATGTGACAAGTGAGTTCTTGTGTTTGGATAAACGACTGCACAGTTTAAGAAACGGGGGAAAAATTGCATATTTTCATTACTTTTCTCGTCAGTTTTGACTCAAGCATCTGCTACGTTGAACTATATTTTCGTGGATTTACTAAATGAGATAAAACACGGCAAGGACTAGTTCTGTGTGAATGGATTGATTTGGTATACATCTCTCAGTAAAGTTCACATGAAACAATCTACTAATTTGTTTATGTTCTATTCCTGCCTGGTTCACAATAACCAGAGTTATTTCACTTCCTGCTTTGTTTGTTTACTTTTTAACTTTTTTGTGTTTGCATATCGTTGATGATCTACAAATGGATGCATCAGCAGCAGGCCATCTTGCTCACAACCGAGAGGCCTACAGGAGAGCTGTTAGGGAGACAAAGTTCCTAAAGGAACATGCAAGTGACTGAATGGATGACTGAATGACTTTTAACAAACACAGACAAAAAATATCTGACATCTTGAGCATCAACAATACGTATATTCTTCCCTTTTTTGTTTTATTTATCATTATCAAAATCATCTTCTTCTTCCTTCTACCTTCTTCACATTATTATCAAAGCCACTTACTTCTTAATCTTCTTTGTCCACTTCTTCTTCTTCAGTTTTTCTTGCAAAGACTATACTTACATCTGGAGTTGAAACTGTTTGCAAAGTATATGTGTGTGTTTTGTGGTGGGTGAGTATGTGTATGTGCATGTCTGTGTGTTCGTCAAAATAAAAACTTGCCTTGTCTATAACTTGTGATTTCAGCACCGAACTCATGAAAATAAATCATTATGGATCTTAGAGATTATTTCATGATTAAATGTGGCTGGATTTTCACAGTACTTACGATTTATCTGTTCTTGTTTTTCGGAATCGCACGACGTTTGTTCGCTGTTGCCATTCGTTTGTTCGCTGTTGCCATTCGTTTGTTCGTTGTTGCCATTCATCACATCCATGAAGAAGTCTGGAGGGTTGTTATATACTGGGCAGGTGAAACCTGTTTGATTTTTGTCATATAAAACTATAAGATCATAAAATGTAACAGTGCTGATTCAGGTATCTCTCCACGTCCTGGCTACTCAGTTATTCTACGAAAGCTCGTAGCAGGGCGGCAAAGATGACGGCAAAAGAAATGGATTTTAAGAAATGTGGTTTTCCCTAGAATTTATTACTTATCTGAGTTATTTTTTTATCTCGTCACGAACAAAAGAAACTATCTCTGAAACATCCTTCAGACAGAAAAAATACGCAGCACAAATGATTATTATTGTTAAAACAGTTTCGGCTAAAAGTATATAAAACTATAAAAAAAAATCACAGCAATAAACGTGTAAAAGAATATCGAAGATGATTAAAGGGATGCGACTCATGTAAACCTTCAGAGTGAAATGAAATTAGTCTTAACTCCCCATGAATACTAATGATTATACAGTCGAGCGTGCAGCTCATATTCTTCTAGACGGTCCAGTCCCTGGGAATGTTATATTTTTGATAAGTTGAACTATATTTTCGTGGATTTACTAAATCAGATAAAACACGGCAAGGACTAGTTCTGTGTGAATGGATTGATTTGGTATACATCTCTCAGTAAAGTTCACATGAAACAATCTACTAATTTGTTCATGTTCTATTCCTGCCTGGTTCACAATAACCAGAGTTATTTCACTTCCTGCTTTGTTTGTTTACTTTTTAACTTTTTTGTGTTTGCATATCGTTGATGATCTACAAATGGATGCATCAGCAGCAGGCCATCTTGCTCACAACCGAGAGGCCTACAGGAGAGCTGTTAGGGAGACAAAGTTCCGAAAGGGACATGCAAGTGACTGAATGGATGACTGAATGACTTTTAACAAACACAGACAAAAAATATCTGACATCTTGAGCATCAACAATACGTATATTCTTCCCTTTTTTGTTTTATTTATCATTATCAAAATCATCTTCTTCTTCCTTCTACCTTCTTCACATTATTATCAAAGCCACTTACTTCTTAATCTTCTTTGTCCACTTCTTCTTCTTCAGTTTTTCTTGCAAAGACTATACTTACATCTGGAGTTGAAACTGTTTGCAAAGTATATGTGTGTGTTTTGTGGTGGGTGAGTATGTGTATGTGCATGTCTGTGTGTTCGTCAAAATAAAAACTTGCCTTGTCTATAACTTGTGATTTCAGCACCGAACTCATGAAAATAAATCATTATGGATCTTAGAGATTATTTCATGATTAAATGTGGCTGGATTTTCACAGTACTTACGATTTATCTGTTCTTGTTTTTCGGAATCGCACGACGTTTGTTCGCTGTTGCCATTCGTTTGTTCGCTGTTGCCATTCGTTTGTTCGTTGTTGCCATTCATCACATCCATGAAGAAGTCTGGAGGGTTGTTATATACTGGGCAGGTGAAACCTGTTTGATTTTTGTCATATAAAACTATAAGATCATAAAATGTAACAGTGCTGATTCAGGTATCTCTCCACGTCCTGGCTACTCAGTTATTCTACGAAAGCTCGTAGGGCGGCAAAGATGACGGCAAAAGAAATGGCTTTTAAGAAATGTGGTTTTCCCTAGAATTTATTACTTATCTGAGTTATTTTTTTTTATCTTGTCACGAACAAAAGCAACTATCTCTGAAACATCTTTCAGACAGAAAATATACACAGCATAAATGATTATTATTGTTAAAACAGTTTCGGCTAAAAGTATATAAAACTATAAAAAAAAAATCACAGCAATAAACTTGTAAAGGAATATTGAAGATGATTAAAGGGATGCGACTCATGTAAACCTTCAGAGTGAAATGAAATTAGTCTTAACTCCCCATGAATACTAATGATTATCCAGTCGAGCGTGCAGCTCATATTCTTCTAGAAGGTCCAGTCCCTGGGAATGTTATATTTTTGATAAGTTGAGAGTTAGGTTTTGTGGTACTATGAGGTACTGTATTAGTTAGTAATATAACTGTAGAACTAGTGATTGCCAGCGTCGGTTAGAATGTTTGTGATCAAGGGTTTTTCTTGTATAGGAATAGTGGCATATTTCATTTAGTATCCTGTGCTGGCTCTCTTACTGTATAATGATATGCAAGCCGTCTGGATTTCTTGTTCTTGTTTTGCTGATCAGTTTGAGGTATGACATATTTCACCACCATGAACTCATCAGCCAAAATCATCATCATGTGTCGTCATTAAACGTTTATGTGATCGGCATTGGATGCACTTAGTTCATTGATTCAGAGTTATTGTTGAGTGAATTCCTGGGTTGAAAGTTGAGCATCAGTTAAAGCAGTTCGTTATATACGACACGGCCCACAGGTCAGAAGTACCATGGAGTAGTGAACTGTATGTGTGTATGTATATATAATCAGCTTTCACCGAAGAACAGTAGCACCATGTGAGGCAGAGAAGAATAAACATAACATTAGTATCATTCAAGTGCATTGTTAATCAAAACAATCATCGTAAATTTCAATCAACAGCATCTGTATCTAATCGATGCGATGAAAAATATACACTAATATGTTTTCAAAGGTGAGACACAATAAAACATATATTAATGACGTACGGGAGACATTACATCTGACTATAACTGGTACCGACCAGAAAAGTATGAAAACCGCTAGAGTATCGCATGTACCTTGTGCTGCGAAGAATTCGAGAGCATCATTGGATGGGCCGCTGTAGACCATGTAGCCTTCTGAGAGCAAGAGAAGGTTGTCAAACTGGCAGAAGATAGAGTAGCGGGGCTGGTGAATGGTGAAGATGATTGTTCGACCTTTCTTGGCCAGTCTGTGCAATAAAACATCACATGTCATGTACTTGCTCATGAAAATGAAATAATACGAAAATTATAGAATTTAAGTCTCATGGAATTTACAAAGAGGATCAAGAGGAAGACCAAGAGAAATGATACTGGACAGTCTGACGGGATGGTGTGAGAGGAGATCGCCAGCTGGGCTGATGCCCTACATGAAGGATCGTGTACTCTGGAGAAGCATAATAGCCAACGCCAGTCGGCACGGCACCTGATGATGATGATGATGTCAGCTGAGCTAGCAATAGTTTAACCACAACGCATTCGAACTTGAGCTTGAACTTGAAGAACTGCCATGCTCTGCTGCTGGCCTAGAGATGGGCCTCCTTGCACTCAGGACACGCCCATATGTGCTCAACCTTTGACCTCAGTGTTGCTCATAGTGTATGTTTGGTGATAGTGCCAGTGGCACATTGACTGTACACAGCTCCATCTGTTCTGCAAACTTCTGATTGTCTGCCACTGTCCTTGGTTATTTTACCCTTTTGCATAGTCTTTAATGCTAGGTTCCACATTCCAATAATTCTGATAGGGTAGCTGTTATAATGTCTGCTTTGTCCATTTGTAGGCTGCCCAGGGCTGTTGCTTTGTTTGCCAGTTGATCTGTTATTTCATTACCTTTGATACCGCCATGTCTTGGGCATAAATTCCATGACAGGGAGGAGATTTATGTCTCTTTTAGTTTGGCCAACCACTCACGACGTATTATCTGGTTTTCATTTTATGTTTTTAGCATACATTGTGAGTCTGTTGATATTATGGCTCGCGATGGTTGCTGGTTTTTTTGCCAATTTAGGACTCGGGTGCCTGCTTCAATCTTCATACTTACGCTGGATGTGGTTGACGAACTCGCTGACGAAGGAGCGTCCATTGCGATAGTCCACAAATCTCCATCCGTCGTTTGTCCGCGCGTGACCGATCCATCTGTATATATTATAGGGTCATCTGGGCTGGAGAGCTTCATAATTCTCTCTTTGATTTCTGATTGTGCTCGTCCTGCTGCCAAATTTTCCGCGTCCTTGACTGAGCCACGTGTGAACTTTGGTAAAGTGTGGACGTTTTCGAACATCAATCCCATCGACCCCCACAGGGCTCTCTTCAGGGTAGCATATTTACCCTAGGGTCTTTTCAGCCTCCGCCATCCATGGCTGACCTCGTTCGTGTACCTTGTCAGCCTCCGCCATCCATGGCTGACCTCGTTCGTGTACCTTTTTGTGTTTGAATCTCCTTTTTCAATGGGTGGTCTTCACTGCTCTTGATTAGCATGTACTATTTTAATTGGGCGCATTTATGTTGAGTTTTCATGTCAGTATGTTTACTAGGCGTCGCATGGCAACCACCGGTGGTGTGTCCCTGGGGCATCCGAGCACCCTCCTCATTGCTTCATTCTTAATTCTCTCTAGCAGTCGGGCTGTTTCTTCTTATATCAAATGTCCTTCCCGTGCCGTTAAACGCCACATAGGGCTCGCAAGGTAGTTCGCCAATTTTTCCTGTCTTCAGCGAGTCTTTCAACCACATCAAGGGATTTTATGCCTGTTAATGTGGACTCTCTTATCAATGTCCTCTTCAGAGTTTCCCGTGGTCTGCCTCTTTTTCTTCGGCCTGTTGTGTTCCACTTGATAGCTTGTTTTGGGATTCTCTGATCATTTCTTCTCATTACGTGACCAACATATGTCCATCTCCTTTTCCTGATCACCTATGAGACTGGTTGTTGTTCAGTCATCTGTCTTATCTCTGCATTGTTCTTGAATTCGTTCCAGTTGATGGCGAGTATTTTCCTTAGGCATTTGTTTTCAAAACAGTCTAATTTCTTGTCTGTTTCTTTAGCTGTCTTCCAGCTGTCGCATACATAAATGAGGATGGATATTATATTTGAATTGAATAGTCTTAACTTTTTTTGTGCTTATAACGTTTGAATTCCATATGTTCTCAAGATTCTTGAAGATCGATGCTGCTTTTGCAATTCTGATCCTAACTTCCTTTCTGGTGTCACCATCCTGGTCTATATAGCTGCCAAGGTATGCAGATTGACTGACTTCTTCAATATCTGTCCCTTCTATGTGTAGTTTTCCATTTTGATTAAAGGGAAGTGTCATTATTTTTATTTTGTCCTTGTTAATTTCAAGTCCTATTTTGCTAGCCAATGAGACAGGCTATCTGTTTCTTCTTGCATGGAATTCACATTGTTACTGATAAGAGTTATGTCATCAGCAAAATCACGATATTCTAGTTCTGGCCCATGTACCCAGTCGATACCTGTGTTACCTTTGCAGCATTTTTTCATTATGAAGTCTATTGTAATTTCAAAAAGCAAAGCAGACAGTATACATCCTTGTTTCACACCTGTTTCAATCTGGAACTATTCATTCATCCCTTCTTCTGTCTTGACTGCACAAACATATTCATTGTAGAAGTCCTTAATGATGTTGACAATTTTAGATGGTATTCCATATAGACTTGAAATTCTCCATAATGAATCTCTGTGTATGCTATCGAATGCCTTTTTAAAGGGGTTGTTTCAGTCAGTCAGTTATGTCCCTTGCGGGACAGCTCTCCTGTAGGTCTCTCAGTCAGTCAGTTATCTCTCTAACAGCTCTCCTGTAGGCCTCTCAGTTGTAAGCAACATACCCCGCTGCTGATGCGTCCATTCGCAGATCATCAATAAAGTGAGCATGCTGATGGCATATTTCAATCTTGACGCTCTCATTGTTGAGAACAGAATTGTTTGTGATAGATCCATATTTGCTATTATTTTTAACCTTGCCCGGCTTTTCGTTGCTTGCAATGTCGTCTCGTCCTCGTGTTGTCTGAAGGACAGGCACCTGTAGAAGGTAATCCCCAAATATTTGTAGCCGTTGGTGCACTCTTTCCTGGCACAGAGTTTATTACCGATCAACACCCTCGTCTGGGAGATAAATATAACAACGCGAGAAAGAAACAAAGTAACAAGTAGTAAAAAGTTACAGTAACAAGTATGATAAACTAGAAACAATTTTAAAATACTTTGATTTGTTTTCACAATGTTGTCCTTGGGAAAGCAAGGCTTAAAAGAATTCAGTAGAACATACCCACAGAAAAGGAGCAGACAGCAGACTTGATTGACGCTAATCTTTGCTAGTAAATATTTCTTTCTTCTTATAAAAATAATTGAAAAGCTTGCCTGCTTTCATGTTTCTATATTATTTCTAATTTCAAGACCTTTTCTCATTTTTATTATTGCGATATGTTTACATTCTGCTTCTATGTCGCCTTCGTTTTCTCTCTCTCTCTCTGTATCTCTCTCTCTCTACAATTTTAAATCCATTGGTAATACTTCATCCTTTAACTCAAACCTGTTTCATTATTTACTTGCTTGTAATTATATGCCTCCATAAAATAACCAGCACTCTCTCAACACATGGCTCGTAAACCATCAAGTACTTCAATGACATAGTTAGAAAAGCAACTTGTTAGATATTGTTAGAAATTATTTTAATGTCTGTTTAAAAAACATATGTTAAAAGATCTGTATTTACAATGTATTTTTGTTTATGTATATGTCTGCGTGTGTATGTGTGCGTGAGTGCTATTTAATTAGGTTAATTACTTCTTCTCTTTTAGTATGAATGTAGTAGTTAAATCTTACACTCTTTTGATATGTTTTCCCTAATTTAATTTGTATATTTGTACTAAATCAAGTGTGTGGGAAGAATGAAAGATGGAGTGATGAAATCAGCAACAAGGCATTACACTACTCAGCCCCAGTAATTACAGATACACTAACATACATTTACAATCAGTGCATTGCACATTGTCATTTTCCTCAGGCTTTTAAAATTGCAAAAATATATATCCTTTTTAAATCTGGTTCAGAGAAAAATCCCTCAAGCTATAGGCCAATTTCCATTCTATCAACTTAGTCTAAACCCCTAGAAAAACACATACAAACAACAACCTTACAACACATGCAAGAAAATGATTTGATTGTTGACTGTCAGTCAGGTTTTAGGCCGAAACATTCCTGCCACACAGCTCTCACAAAAATCTCAGAATGTTGGTTATCTAATATAAACGATGATAAATTATGTGATGCTGTCTTTGTTGACTTTAAAAAAGCATTTGACATGATTGATCATGAAATCCTAGTTAGAAAGCTTGCGACGTATAGATTACACCCTGACTTGACAAAATTTTTACATCTTTTCTTTCCAACAGACAGCAGGTAGTTTGCCTCAAAAACTCTAAGTCAAGTTCATCTGTGGTTAGATAATGGCGTTCCATAGGGATCTATTCTTGGTCTTCTCCTGTTTACCATCTACATCAGCGATCTTCCACTTCATCTAAAAAAAATCATCTTGTGACCTCTTTGCTGATGACTGCACAGTTTAAACTAGTGACAATGACTGTATTAACCTCAAGTCAACTTTTCAAATTGAAATAAACAGTCTAATTAACTGAAGCAATAACAACAGAATGCTCATAAACATCAGTAAAACAAAATCCGTGCTCATTACAACAAGACAGAAATTAACAAACTCACCAACAACAACACTACAGCTTCATGCTGGAACTTCACAGATAAAGAATGTTAGTGAACATAAAACTCTAGGTCTCATGATTGACCACCACCTCAGCTGAAATCATCATGTAGACCATCTAACAAAACTCATTGCACAAAAAGTTTACCAGTTTACTAAAATTAAACATTTTCTTGACATAGACACCAGAAAAATATACTACATATCACAGATAAAAACACACTTAGACTACTGCTCCACAGTCTGGGATGGTTGTTCCATGTCAAACATGAAAATACTTTACTCACTTCAAAAACGAGCAGTAAAGTTTATAGATGACAAACATGCATCACGTATTACAAATAAGAACAAACATCTTGATACTCTACCCTTCAAGAAGAGATTTCTTTTCAACAAGGCCAAGTTAATTTATACAATTCTATCACACAATGCTCCACCCTATCTGTGGACGTTGTTCAAATCTAACCTAAAACACAGTCAACTCTTAAGCAATTGTATTCTCCCAAAACCAAGGCTCAACATGTTTTAAAAAAGCTTATTTTACCCAGCTGCCCACCTTTGGAATGCCTTACCAATTCACGTAAAACTTATAAGTAATATTCGTTCTTATAACTTTAAACTTTGTCAACATCTGTTTGATATGGACTATATGCCACCCTAAGCATAGTTTAGCACAGTTTAAAGTAGTTTAGAGTATGACTTGAGTGCTGTAATTTTTATAAAAAGTATTTTTAATACTGCTTTTCTATAAATTTGTTAGTTTTGAATGAATGTAAGAATGCAAGTTTATTTCATGTTGTTTCATAAATCAGAGTGTAGAATCTATGGACATGATATAAGTTTATTATTTATTTATATAATCATTTAATTGTGTATTCATGATTATTATTATTCTCATTAACAAATGCTGAATGACTGTGACTGTGTGAAAGTTGTATGATGAAGGGCAGAATGTCAGACGGTCCTGCGTTCTCAATTATTGACCCTTTGAAAATAAAGTATGTTCGTTCGTTCGTTCTCTCTGTCTGTCTGTCTCTCTCTCTCTCTCTCTCTTAACCCTTTTGAAATAAAGATCAATCAATCAATCAATCAATCTCTCTCTCTTATTTTCCTTTCCGCAATATTCTTTCATTTTAGTATTCTATTCCTTTTCCCCCTCTCTCTTCTCTCTCCCCTTTCTCTCTCATCTCCCTCTCTCTCGCCTCCCTCTCCCTCTCTCTTTCCACTCCCTCCCTCTCTATCCCCTCTCTCTCCCCCTCTCTATCGCCTCTCTCTATATATTACTTTTTATTTCTTTTCTCTGTATATCCTGTTCCACTTTCCTACTGTTATATGGACCTCGAGACGTACATCCTTTGATGTAGAACCCAGTAAGTTTAGTTTAATTTAGTTTAGTTTCATTGTTCGGTTCATCGGAGTCGGGACATTCCCATATCCCATTCCTATATCCGCTTTACCAGAGGACTCATGAGAAAATAATCCCTGATAGTTCTGGTGTATGATTCGAACCCGCCACCTCCAACACCCGTGGCAAACGTCTAACCCCGGGACCACGCAACCTCCGAACACAAGAAAACAAATCTCAGCAAACCTCTTCAGGATCATGACGACCGTATGGGCAGTGTCCGCATCCAGGCCCGTGGTTGGTTCGTCCAGGAAAAGAACGGAAGGGGAGATAATCAGTTCCATGCCAACGTTACACCTTTTTCTCTCCCCTCCCGAGACTCCACGGCTGAACTCTGTCCCGACCTGAAAGGTCAAGAACGAGAAGACAAGACAGTGAGCTCAGACACTCTAAGCTTAGCATAGCTTTATACTGCCTGTCTCGTCTTTCCTAATTCACGTCCTCATAATGTCTGTTGTCTTGATGATGCCCTTCACCTACCCGCCCACCTCTGTTAACCAGCTTCTCTCTTGGCTGACTCTGGAAATATTTTAGTGTTAAAAGTCAAATTCTCCTTTTTATTATTGCTCTGGATCTGCGTAATTCTTTGTCTCTTTCCTAGAAAGAGTAAATGCCTTCTTTGTTCTTCTGTAGAATTTCACGCTCAGAAAAAGGTCACTTCGCCTCCGCTTGGCCACCAAACCCGTCACGCTGCTATTCTCTCTAGTCAGAGTTCACATCCCAGTCACATCTTTGTCGTCAATACCATCATCATCATCATCATCATCATCGTCATCATCACCATCATCATCATCATCATCATCATCATCATCATCGTCATCATCATCATCATTATCATCGTCATTATCATCATCGCTACAAAGATAAAAGATAAACCTTTAATGTCCGTCAGGATGGGAAACAAGATACAGCCATGTTTTCGCCAAATCAGGCTACGTTATGATGGCGAACACTTCATCTCTTCTACCTAACAAACGAAGTCGTCTCAACATACAGTTACATTAGTTACCGAAGTCGTCTCAACATACAGTTACATTAGTTGCCGAAGTCGTCTCAACATACAGTTACATTATTTGCCGAAGTCGTCTCAACATACAGTTACATTAGTTGCCGAAGTTGTCTCAACATACAGTTACATTAGTTGCCGAAGTGATCAGAGATGAGAGTTGCAAAGATGTAAATTATTTCTATCATAGACTAAGTAATCCCACTAGTGTAAGTAATCAAACTGGTGTAAGTAATCACAGAAGTGTAAGTAATCAGAGTGGTGTACGTAATCACGTTGATATAAGCAATAAAATTGATGTGATCAATCAGAGTAATATGAGAAATCAGTTTTGTGCAAGCAGTAAGACTGGAGTATGACATCAGACTGATTAAATCAATCACATCAGTTCGAACCATCAGACTCGTACGAGAGATCATGCTGAACACTCATGTAAGAACTTACACCTGTGTAAAACATCAGAATAATCATCAATCCTAGTGTAAGGAACAGGTAGAGTGGCAGTTCTTACCTTCGTGTCGGCACACTTGGTCAGTCCTAACTCTTTGATCACGTCCTCTACCCGGATCATTCTCTCCGCAGTTTTCACGGACGCCGGCAACCTCAGAGCTGCCGAGAAACTGAGGTTCTCTCTGACAGTCAGGGTACCCATGATGACGTCATCCTTGCAGGGCATGTAATTCAAAGCTCAAGGGAGATAATAACGCATGGAATTCACAGAAGATAATAAACTGAAGTTGATGAAGCTAGGAACAATGATTACCTAAACACTACACTGGCTGCTATGCTAAACTTAATATGGGCTCTTGCATCCTCAAACCTATAAATCTTCTGAAATATGGTCTGATTCCTTTCTGGCTGTGATCTCTAATATTACGGTATGACTCTCTATGTACTCAAACAAAAGCAGCTGATACATTACTGCCTTTTGTATAACATAACTTGTTAGTACTGCAATAATAATTATAAACTACTGTCACATAAAAGAATAATCTATATCTGCAGTGGTTTCTATGTCCTCGTTCTCTTTACTTCTGGGCTTATCCTGTTTAGCTTGGTGATCCTCTGCGGGATTAGGAATAAACAAGAATATACATATATAAATGGAGATATATTTCAGCTCTAAGTTCAGAAGGTTTCAAGAAAATATGTTTTCCTCTTCTTCATCTACACCGGAGTCTGGAAAAGTCACTCATTTAAAGTGACTGAATCTCATCGATATCCTTCGTTTCTGTCCTTGATTGGAGACGGCTGTAAATACACCGTAATGCAGTTCATTCATTCATTCATTTGCATGTCCCTTGCGGAACTTTGCCTCCCTAACAAGACTCCTGTAGGCCTCTCGGTTGTGAGCAAGATGGCCAGCTGCTGATGCATCCATTTGCAGATCATCAACGATGTCTTGCAGCCATCTTCGCGTTGGTCTTCCTCTCTTTCTTTTTCCCATTATGTACCCTTCCAGGACGGTCTTCTCTAGATTGTCATGACGTTCAATGTGTCCAAAATATTTCAGTTTTCTCTCTTTAATCCTCTTTACTAGCCAGCCTTCTTCAATATTAACTTCTTGTAGAATGGATATCAAGTGGAACACAACAGGCCGAAGAAAAAGAGGCAGACCGTGTGAAACTCTGAAGAGGACATTGTTAAGAGAGGCCAAATTAGCAGGCATAAAATCCTTTGATGAGGTTGAAAGACTCGCCGAAGACAGGAAAAATTGGCGAACTACTTTTCGGGCCCTATGTGCCGTTTAACGGCACGGGAAGGATATAAGATATAAGAAGAAGTATGGATATATTTGTTATTTTTTGTGTCCATGATATTTGAAGAACTCTTCTGTAGCATTTATATTCAAAGACATTTATGTGTTTCTCAGCTGTTTTGTTAAGTATCCAAGTCTCACAGGCATATGTTGCAATGGGAAAAATGCATGCCCTTAAAAATCTTGTTTTTGTAGTTCTGTCTGTTCCTCTCCACAGCTTCTTTCGTTGTTTTACTTTCAGAAGAGCTATAGATGTCCTCCTTTTAATTTCCTTCATTCTATCTCCATTATTAGTTAGCAGTGATCCAAGATATTCAAAACTCTCCACTTCTTCCAGTTTTTCCTCATTGATACATATTTCAGCTGCCTTGTTTGTTTTGTCAGTTGTCATCAGTTTAGTTTTCTTCGCATTACGATAGAGGTTTTGCTCTTCACTATTCTTACGGACTGACATCTTTTCTTCTTCTTCTTCTTCGTTTCTACCACCAAGACCGCACTGTGATCCTTCTGAATTTACGCCTGTGGTCCTCGTTAGGTCCCGTGGTCTCCTGTGTGGTCCCAGATCATTTCAATGACCCCAACCACAGAGGCAAATCTGATTTTCTAGTAACAGATGACACAAGCCGCCTAACGCTTGAGAACTGCTACATTCAGAATTATGGGACGCTGTAACCACACCGGTTAAATTCTCTATTCAGCTACACCTAACATTCTTCTCTTCAACAGTTATAACCCCTTTCCACTAAGCTCCACTCCCTTCTCACTTGTTACACATAATTCAGAACCTCCTCACAGCATCATATCACAACCCCTCTACCCTAACTATAATCATCTAATTCACCTTCTCCTGGCTAGGTTAACAATGTACCACTCTCTTTCTCCCCTCCAAGGTTTCCCCACCCACCACCGCCAGTTACGACCCACCGACCACACATCACAGGTCTCCATTTAAACAGTCTCTACGCCCTACCATGCTCATTTCTGACACACAGCGTCGGACAAGCCACATCTTCTTACAGTTACAGCTAAGCGCTCTATTCATTATTAATTTATGTTTATTTATTTTTTTTAATAGCATTCATGTGAATCTATACTTTATCTCCTCTATCTATTTCTTCGTCACGTATGCTTTTATATGATTAATGCTCACAACGAAACTTCACAACTTTGTTATCGTTAAGTAATAAAGCTGCAACTCCTTTTTTCCTATTATATACAATGTAATGCAGGGTGATCCATGTTTCGTGAGGTTTATACACTGCAATGCAGGGTGATCATTGTTTCTTGAGGTTGAGTATACACTGCACTGCAAGGTGATGCATGTTTCGTGAGGTTGAGTATACACTGCACTGCAAGGTGATCCATGTTTCGTGAGGTTGAGTATACACTGCAATGCAGGGTGATCCATGTTTCGTGAGGTTGAGTATACACTGCAATGCAGTGTGATCCATGTTTCGTGATGTTGTGTATACACTGTAATGCAGGGTGATCCATGTTTCGTGAGGTTGTGTATACACTGTAGTTCTGAGTGATCCTTAATTGGTGACGACTGTTTATAAGCTGTAGTTGTGAGTCATCCTTGATAGGTGACGCCTGTTTATATGTTTATAGCTTTTCAGAAACAGCAGAAAAGGCCTCATGCTCGCTGTGGAGTATGCGAAACAAGCATTGGGAACATAAGTAATTTCATTTGCCACAACCAATACCAGTCCTCCGTAGCTAAATCGCTAAAGACGCACTTCAAAAAGTGCAGTGGCAACTGGAAGATCATGGGTTCAATCCCATAAAAAGCAACAACACAAGACCTCTGGGAGTCATGACCCAGAGGGGCCCACCCCCCCCCCCCTTAGAGTGTCAGGAGTTTAAAGGGCCGAAACACTTGTCTGAGGGGGGGGGGTACTTCCTCTGATGATCTGAAGGAGTTGTGTTGTTGTTCCGCTGTCTACGGTAGAGAGTTTCCTGCATATCTGCTGTAGTTCACGGTGATCCTTGAATGGAGACGTCTGTGTATCCGCTGTAGTTCTGTGTACGCACCGTAATGCAGAATGATTCCTGATTGTTGACGGCTGTGTCCATAGTGTAATTTAGGGTGATGCGTGATCGGTGACGGCTGTGTACATAGTGTAATTTAGGCTGATACGTGATCGGTGACGGCTGTGTACATAGTGTAATTTAGGGTGATACGTGATCGGTGACGGCTGTGTACATAGTGTAATTTAGGCTGATACGTGATCGGTGACGGCTGTGTACATAGTGTAATTTAGGGTGAATCTTGATTGTTGACGGCTGTGTACATAGTGTAATTTAGGGTGAACCTTGATTGTTGACGGCTGTGTACATAGTGTAATTTAGGGTGAACCTTGATTGTTGACGGCTGTGTACATAGTGTAGTTTAGGGTGAACCTTGATCGGTGACGCCTGTGTACATAGTGTAATTTATGGTGAACCTTGATTGTTGACGGCTGTGTACATAGTGTAATTTAGGGTGATCCTTGACTGGTGACGGCTGTGTATACGTTGTTATACAGGGTGTATACGTTGTTATACAGGGTGTATACGTTGTTATACAGGGTGTATACGTTGTTATACAGGGTGTATACGTTGTTATACAGGGTGTATACGTTGTTATACAGGGTGTATCACTTTTCAGGCGGACATTCGTTTGTCTTCCAAGGTCACTCTTTCCTATTTCTGCATAATCGACTGAAGTACCCATTAGAGTAGTCCAAAGCCAATAAACATCAGCATTAATCTACATGCCACTTTCGACTAGTCTACCCCTGCTTCAGCAAGACGACCATACGCTCAATAAGAAGAAAGAAGGAAAGTCGAGACAACATACAAAATAGCATATCAAAACTGTCACACTGTGTTTTTGCACCTGGACCACGTATCCCACCATGCACCGGAAGTTCCCTGGCAGTTGCTTCCCGTTAAGAAGCACGTGGCCTGAATTCCCCCAGGAACTTTTGCGAGCCGCAAGAATATCCATCAGTCTGGAATATCACGAATATCATTATATCATAAGAGGGGACCGGTAATTGTAGGAAATATGGAGGACATATGTGTTAAATTGTGAACGTCATGAACAGGGTAATAATAAACATAACATTTGTAATTAACAAGTATTAATACAATAGATAGGAGATATATATATATATATATATATATATATATACAGAAAGACAGACAGAGAGAGAGAGAGATAGATAGACAGAAAGATAGACAGAAAGACAGGCAGAGAGATAGATAGACAGAAAGACAAACAGAGGGATAAATAGAAAGAGAGAGATAAATAGACAGAAAGAGAGATAGAGAGATTGACAGAAAGACAGGAAGAGAGATAATTAGACAGAAAGACAGAGAGGTAGACAGAAAGACAGGAGGAGAGATAAATAGACAGAAAGACAGACAGAAATTGACAGAAAGAATGAATGAATGAATGAATGAATAATCTTTATTTTTCAAGGGTAAAGAATTGGGCACGCAGGCCCGTCTTACATTCTGCCCTTCATCACTCCATCTTTCATTCTTCCCACACACTTTATTTAGTAAAACATACAAATTAAATTAGGAAAAACATATCAAAAGAGTGTAAGATTTAACTATTACATTCAAGGTAAAAGAGAAGAAGTCATTAACCTAATAAAATAGCACTCATGCACACATACACACGCAGACATATACATAAATAAAATACATTGTAAATCATCTTCTAACATATGTTTTTTTTAACAAACATTAAAATAATTTCTAACAATATCTAATAAGTTGCTTAAGTAAATAATGAAACAGGTTTGAGTTAAAGGATGAAAGACAGACAGAGAGATAGATAGACAGAAAGTCAGACAGAGAGATAAATAGACATAAAGACAGACAGAGAGATAAACAGACAGAAAGACAGACAGAGAGATAAACAGACAGAAAGACAGACAGAGAGATAGACAGAAAGACAGACAGAGAGATAAATAGACAGAAAGACAGACAAAGAGATAACTAAACAGAAAGACATACAGAGAGGTAAATAGACAGAAAGACAGATAGATGGTAACTGCTCTTTCTGACATCAAAATGGCTTACACTCCAAGCACAAGATGATGATGTGGCATAAATTATAGCTAATCTAAGGAGACGTAGCTTTCAAGTGGAAAATTTCACGTTTTTTTTTCATTTCTTTTTCCCACCTTCTTTGACGGGTTACTGTTATTTTAAATGCAAATTTTGCTGACAACTTTGTGTTATTTTATATTTTACTTATAATTATGTCAGATGAAGAAAACAATAATTGGATAAAACTCACGTGGACTTCCCTGCCCCTGTTGGTCCCATGATTGCCGTCAATCCTGGTTTGAACACGCCCCTGCGTCACATGAAGATTAATTAATACGTCTGTGACCAGGTTAATTTACCCCAGCCCCTAGAAACAGTTAAGCCCAAGGCTAATCTTTATGTAAATACTCCTGGAAGCTCTGTGTATTATGCCTTGCCTGTCTAGCCTAGTGGAGGGCCAGGTTTCTGTATAACAGCGGGTCTGAACCTCCGGTCCATGGACCCACAAGTGGTCCAGAAATTGACTTCTGTAGGTTCATGGGCTCACAGATGATCCAGCGAAAGATTTGTGGAGATCCATGGACTCACAAAATGTCCAGAAAAGGATTCTTGAAAATCAATGGGCCAGTAAAACGACTGGCTCAATTAAGGAAAATAAGCATCAGCTTGGCTCCAGTTATTACTTTATTTTTTTATCGGGGGGAGGGGGGGTGGGGTTGGTCCACAACTATTCTCAGACCACGGTAACAAATAAAGAACCGCAGATAAGGAAACTGAAAAGAAAGACAGAAAGGTAATGAGAAAGTCTTTGAGTGGATAAGACGGAGATTTCTGCGAGCAGCCTTCATCGGTGAATTATACTGCATCTTTCTATAACACATATATACTTTCTATAGTGAAATACATATAAACTTTCTATAGTGAAATACATATAAACTTTCTATAGTGAAATACATATATACTTTCTATAGTGAAATACATATAAACTTTCTATAGTGAAATACATATAAACTTTCTATAGTGAAATACATAGATACTTTCTATAGTGAAATACATATAAACTTTCTATAGTGAAATACATATAAACTTTCTATAGTGAAATACATATAAACTTTCTATAGTGAAATACATATAAACTTTCTCTAGTGAAATACATATATACTTTCTATAGTGAAAAACAATAAACTTTCTATAGTAAAATACATATAGACTTTCTATAATGAAATACATATAGACTTTCTATAATGAAATAACTATAAATTTTTTATAAAGAAATACACATAGACTTTCTAAAATGAAATACATATAGACTTTCTATAGCGAAATACATGTAGACTTTCTATAGTGAAATACATCTATACTTTCTATAATGAAATAACTATAAATTTTCTATAATGAAATAGACTTTCTATAGCGAAATACATATAGACTTTCTATAGTGAAATATACTTTTTTATAGCGAAATACATATAGACGTTTTATAGTGAAATACGTATAGACTTTCTGTAGTGAAATACACAGATACTTCCTACACTGAAACACACAGGGAAATATACAGACTTTCTGCATAGAACATAGAACTATACTGATTATTATGTACTGAATTCTGCGCATGGCTTCTCAGTCATTTGCATGTCCCTCCCTAACAGCTGTCATGTAGACCTCTCGGTTGTAAGCAAGCTTACATCCTGCTGATGCATCCATACGCAGATCATCAACGATATCTTGCAGCCATCTTCGCCGTGGTCTTCCTCTCTTTCTTTTTCTCCCATTATGTACCCTTTCGAGATTATCTTCTCTTATATGGCTATCACGGTGAATTGCATTCATTTTATAGAAGCGAATTTTAAGTAGGTCTTCTGTTTTGATTTATTCTCAGGCTTTCTGTTGAGACGTATTATCAGATTTTCTTTTGAGACTTATTATTAGGTTTTCTATTGAGACTTATTATCAGGTTTTCTGTTGAGACGTATTATTAGGTTTTCTATTGAGACTTATTATCAGGTTTTCTGTTGAGACGTATTATTAGGTTTTCTATTGAGACTTATTATCAGGTTTTCTATTGAGACTTATTGTCATTCTTTCTGTTGTGACGTATTATTAGGTTTTCTGTTGAGACATATTATCAGGTTTTCTGTTGAGACTTATTATCAGGTTTTCTGTTGAGACTTATTATCAGGTTTTCTGTTGAGACTTATTATCAGGTTTTCTTTTGAGACTTATTGTCAGGCTTTCTGTTGTGACGTATTATTAGGTTTTCTGTTGAGACATATTATCAGGTTTTCTGTTGAGACTTATTATCAGGTTTTCTGTTGAGACTTATTATCAGGTTTTCTTTTGAGACTTATTGTCAGGTTTTCTTTTGAGACTTATTATCAGGTTTTCTGTTGAGACTTATTATCAGGTTTTCTTTTGAGACTTATTGTCAGGTTTTCTGTTGAGATTTATTATCAAGATTTCTGTTGAGACTTATTGTCAGGTTTTCTGTTCAGACTTATTATCAGGTTTTCTGTTCAGGCTTATTATCAGGTTTTCAACTGAGACTTATTATCAGATTTCTGTTGAGACGGGCTGAAAGCTTTTCTGTTGAGACATTTTTTCTGCTGAGACTTATCAAGTTTTTTGTTGTGAGTTATTGTCAAGCTTTCTGCTGTGATTTATAATGGGGTCTTCACCAATGATTTATTGTCAGATTATGAGCAACAATATAGAGTAAAGTCTAATGTCAGGCTTTCTGAAATGATTTATAGTAAGTCCTTGTATAGCGATTTATTATCAGGCTTTAACCAGCGATATACAGTAAATCCTGTTTTCTGGGAATTATAAAGATTTTAAATGGAATAATATCTTAAATTTATATGGTTTATATTGTATTTTTATTGTTTCATCTTATTCTTTATAGGTACATGAAGATTGAAGATTGTACAAACTTAGCTAATTGGTAAGCATGTATACACATACATATGCAAAAATTCGGTAATATAAAAATTTAGTGCACTCATAAAACATCACTACCACATTACAAAAAAAGAATATCAAAATTTTATATAGAACAATTATACCTGCACTGAGTTATGATTATTCATTACGTTCGTTACCATTCCGTAACAAAATATTTACCTAAGTGGATCGGGATTGGACCGGAGGAGTCGACTGCACAGTTCGCGTGCATCCACATCAATCAATCAACCAAGTGCAGTGCCGCGTGACGTAGGCGATCATTTCTCTCCACAATTCCCTGTCTTTAGACTTGATTATGAGATCCGCCGGTGACTTTCTTCCTAGCCACACTGACAGCCCATCCAGTAACTTCTCTCTCTGTCTTCTTCTGTCTCTTCTTCCTTCAATTTTTCCGGTTGCCACAATGTGTTCCACTTTTCCTCTTCTCAGAAAATGTCCTACAAATCTCTCTTGTCTGCCTCCGATCTTTGCTGTAATTTGCCTCTCTTAAGACTTCTTCCTTGGTTTTCTCAGCTGTTCATGGTACCTTCAACATCCTTCTTATGAACCACATTTCCATGGCCTCCATTTCTCACTGTACTCTCTTATTCATGGACCACGCTTCACATCCATAAAACAAAATTGGCTCGATGTAACATTTAAGTACTTGGAATCTTGTCTCCATTGATATGGATCTGTTACACAAGATGTTTCTCATTTTCTGGAATGCTGACTTGGCCTGAGCACGTCTGCTTTTTATTTCGTTGTGACATTTCCCATCAGCTGTTATAATTGTTCCCAAGTACTTGAATCTATCAACTTGTTTCAGTTCTGTGTCATCGATAGTAAGGAACATTTTGGTGGTATTCTTTACTTTGAGATGACCATCACTTCAGTCTTCTTTTTATTCAGGCTGAGACCTTTACTTTTACTTTCACGAACCACGATGTTCAGAAAAGCCTGTAGCTCCCCCTCACATTTAGCAATCAGAACTGTGTCGTCTGCATATCTTAAGTTGTTAAGGTTGTAACCGCCAATTGATATTGCTGGCAAACTCTCTATATGTCTCATTATGTTTTCGCTGTACTAGGAGGAGAGATCAGGAGATAAAACACATCCCTGTCTCACTCTCAGTTTTATGTCTTGGAATGCTCCTATTTGGTTCTCAACCCTCATTGCTGCTTATTGCTGCCAGTATATGTTTTTGATGAGTTTCAGATTTTTCCCATCCATGAGGAAGACCAAAACGAAGATGGCTGCAAGAAATCGTTGACGATCTGCAAATGGACGCAGCAGCAGCAGGCCATCTTGCTCATAACCGAGAGACCTACAGGAGTGCTGTTTGGGAGGCAAAGTTCCGCAAGGGACATGCAAATGAATGAATGAATGAATGTTGATGTCTTCCAGCATTCTTATAATTTCTGTGTGTCTCACTTTTTCGAATGCTTTACTGTAGTCTATGAAGCATAAGTAGAGGTTCGTCTTTACTTCTATTGATCTGTCCATCAATGTTCTTATTATATATATATCATTATTTGTGCCTTTTCCTTTAACGAAGCCACACTGTTCTTCAGCGATTTCTGGTTTTATTGTGCCCTTGACTCTTCTCATGACAATACGAAGCAGGATTTTGGTAACATGGCTCATAAGACTCTTGGTTCGATGGTCTTCACATTCAGCTGCACCTTGTTTCTTTAGTAGGGCAATGAAAATAGATTGCAAAATAGTCTGATGGGAGGTAGTTAATGTTGTAGATGTCATTCAGCAATCTGATAATTATTTCTATGCCAAGCTCTCCTAATGATTCCAATTCTTCCATGGTGATTTTTATCTGGCCCTGGTGCTTTGTTGTTCTTCATGTGTTTGATGGCTTCTTGCACTTCTGCTTTTAATACGTGAGGCCCTTCATTATTATTTCGTATATCTATTTCGCTTCTATTGTCCTCATAGAGTTTTCTAATGTATTCGCACCATCGTGCCATTATTTCATCTCTGTCCATTATTGTATGCCCCTCCTTTGACTTCAGGCAACCAGTCTTGTGGTATGCCCTTTTATTTCTTAACTCCTTTATTTGTTTGTACATATCTCTTGTGTTTCCATGATAGTGTGTCTCCATTTCATTACATTTCTTATTTCTTATTTAGTCACTCTTCTTATTTGTGTCTTATTTCTTTATTCATTTTGTCATATTCATCTTTATCTTCCTTAAGACTTCTCCGATCCATTAGTTGCAAAATTTCTTCTGTCATCCACCCCTGTTTAGTGTGTCTTTTATTTGGAGGTAGGATTTCGATAGATGTTTGCTGATTAGAGTCTTTAAGCATATTCCATTGTTCATCAATCGTTTCAATCTTCTCTATAGCGTTATATCTATTATGTACTATGGTCTTATATTGTTCTTGTATTGCTTTATCTTTTCGTACAAGATCTCTATCTAGTTCTTTGCTTTTAGCTGCTACCTTTAGCTTCTTTAGCCTGATTCTCATTTTTCCTACAATTGGGATGTGGTCACTGTTGCAGTCTGCGCCTGGTCTTGTTTTCACGGATATTAGTGAGTTCCTGAATCTTCGGTTGATCATAATGTAATCTGTCTGGTTACATATGTTATTATTTGGGCTTTTCCATGTCTATAGTTGCCTAGGGTGTTGTTGAAACCAAGTATTTCCTATTATCATTTTATTCTTTTCTGCCCACTCAATCAACACCTCTCCTTTTTGTTTCTGATTCCTAGTCCATACTTGCCAGTAGCTTCATTGTCTTGTTCAGTCCCTACTTTTGCGTTTAAATCACCCAGCACAAAGTTTACTTCCCATGGTTTGCACTGTTTCACTGACATGTCCAGATTGTTGTAACATTATTTTATCTCATCATCAAAGCTTTCTGAAGTTGGTGGTATACTTGGATGAGATTTGTGTCTATTGGATGGCCCTGTAATTTAACCATTAACACTCTCTCTGATATGCACCAGAAACCTTTCACAGTTCTTGCTGTCGTTTTATCCAATATTATGCCAACTCCATTTCTACACTGGTTTCCCCCGGAATATATTATTTTGAAGTCTTTATGATCTCTGCTTCCTGCTCCAGTTTATCTCATTTCACATAAACCAAGGATGTTAATTTCCATTCTTTTCATTTCTTGTTCAACGTTTTCCAGTTTTCCATGTTCTGTTAGTGTTCTAATGTTCCATGTTGCAATTACTGTGGTGTTGCTTGTGTTTTCTTTGCGTACAGTAGTTGGATGACGATCTGGTATCACCTGTCACACGTGATAGTCCCTACCGGACGAGGTGGTTCCACTGGAACCCCCATTAGCGTCGTTATGATTCAAAGAATTGTAGATTGTCATGATCGTTCTTGGGAATGTACAGTGTTGGTTTCCCCTTCCCTTCCACCAGTTTGTTTATGGTTTACTCCACTAGCCTTTGACTCGCGAAGTTTCTAGAAAGTGAAAACAAGGAGAAATCTGGATATTAATTGCCATCACTCTAGCACGTGTTAATATTGTGTCTTTTTTCAATATGATCTGCTTCCCAGGCTCCACAACTACTCACGTGATATCAAATAGAATTTCCTTTTCTACAGACCGCCCGCAGGCCTTGGCCGGAACTTTGACCTTGTAGCTAATGTTGTGAGCTGAGAGGACAGATCCAGCGTGGGGACGGTCTTTGGTCCCGTAGCTGATCCTGTCCAGACTTATCACCGAGGACTCTTTACTGCCCGAGGTCGCAGGGTACACCGGCTTCTTCATCTCCGTCATTTGATGATTCTGTGGAGCGAGACGCAACAGACCTGTCTGAGCTTGTTTGAAAGTGCTAACTTAGATATGCTGCCAAATCTGTGAAACTACAGCTCGCTTAACCCTCTCATTTAAAATCTGGTGTTCCAAGGTTGCAAAGACGAGTGGGTTATATTTACCATCGTTGATGATGATGATGATGATGACGATGATGATGATGATGATGATGAAGATGACGACGATGATGATGATGATGGTGGTGGTGGTTTTGGTGGTGGTGGTGGTGAAACAGGTAGTATTAGGCTACAAATGGTATGTGCAGGTGGATGGTTGTGAGTTCCCGGGGCAGCCAACCCGAAAGGTCAGAGTCTTGTTTTGGCCACTAGAACTGGCCAGCGTCTATGATCCGGTCAGTGATGTGTTGCTGATTATTTCACTTGTCTTTGTGCTGTTGTGAGGTACGGTCAGTGATGTGTTGCTGATTATTTCACTTGTCTTTGTGCTATTGTGAGGTACGGTCAGTGATGTGTTGCTGATTATTTCACTTGTCTTTGTGCTATTGTGAGGTACGGTCAGTGATGTGTTGCTGATTATTTCACTTGTCTTTGTGCTGTTGTGAGGTACGGTCAGTGATGTGTTGCTGATTATTTCACTTGTCTTTGTGCTGTTGTGAGGTACGGTCAGTGATGTGTTGCTGATTATTTCACTTGTCTTTGTGCTGTTGTGAGGTACGGTCAGACAGTGAGGGAGCGTGATTTCCTAATTGTTTTATGAACGTTAATGTTATATTGCGTATGTTTGTCTCTAGTAGTGATCTCCACCTCTCCCCCCTCCCCCAATGTGGTGTGAGCTTTTGTGTAGTTTGATGCTTTTGTGTGAGTTATTTGTACATTTTTGTTTGTTTGTTTGTTACAAAGTATGTGGAACGTGATTTTGTATCGAAGACGAAGTTTTATGTGAACTGCTGAGTTTTTAATGTGTTACATTCTGCATTGAAGTATGGGCCATTGATCACTATCATGGCTATGCATTTTGCTATGCTGCATTATTGTGCACATTGAAATTGCTGTGTATTATGTTTATTGATTTAGTTCTCTGTAAGTTTTGGCATTTTAGTCAAGCTTGCTTACTTAATCCATTAGTGAACTCACCAAAAGACAGTTAATCGTGTATGATGTTAAATGTCCAATGAATTTTGAACATTGAATTTCTGCACATGAATGTTCTTGTGTTGACGATTTCATACACACACCTTGTACATATATTTCACGTGTTTTCATGTCCAGAGCTGTATTTGGAAATGTTTTGAGATGAGTTTTCTCATTTCATTTGATTATCACTTTGTCGACAAGTTGCAGCTTTGTAACTGAGTTACACATGTTTCATAACTCATATGATTGTGGGCGTTCAGAAATGTTTGTGGGAGATAAAGATTGAAGAATTACTGCGACCTGCACAACAATGACTCATAGACTGAGCAAGTTCAGAAAGTCAGAGGAAGACATTTTTGTTTAAGGTTAGTGCGACCTGCACGAAGTTTTTTTTTTCTTGGTGAGCGCTCAGGTAATAAGAGGGTCAAGTGAAGTAGTGGGAACTGAGCTTCACCATGACCTTGTTACATTGCTCCTGAATTTATTGATCACTAATTGTCTATCATCTTTGCCGTTTAAATGTTGTCTCGTTCTTGTTGCACCGGGTTTTGTTATCCCCTGCCGTTGTTTGTCTTGAGTGATGTGTCTAGTCTTGAGTGATGCGTCCAGTCTTGAGTGATGTGTCCAGTCTTGAGTGATGTGTCCAGTCTTGAGTGATGTGTCTAGTCTTGAGTGATGTGTCCAGTCTTGAGTGATGTGTCTAATCTTGAGTGATATGTCTAATCTTGAGTGATGTGTTTAGTCTTGAGTGATGTGTCTAGTCTTGAGTGATGTGTCCAGTCTTGTGTGATGTGTCTAATCTTGAGTGATGTGTCCAGTCTTGAGTGATGTGTCCAGTCTTGAGTGATGTGTCCAGTCTTGAGTGATGTGTCCAGCCTTGAGTGATGTGTCTAATCTTCAGTGATGTGTCCAGTCTTGAGTGATGTGTCTAATCTTGAGTGATGTGTCTAATCTTGAGTGATGTGTCCAGTCTTGAGTGATGTGTCCAGTCTTGAGTGATGTGTCCAGTCTTGAGTGATGTGTCCAGTCTTGAGTGATGTGTCCAGTTTTGAGTTGAAGCCTTGTTGCTCATGTTATGTTGGAAACGTGCTGAGTGTCAGGTGTTACTTCTTTGAGATTAAGATCTCACACTGGCAGCAATCTAGAGCCAACGAAGGCTGAACCTGAGAAGATTTACTGAGGGGGGGGGGGGTTAATTGGTCCCATTAGCACAGTTGTACACCTAAAAGGGAAAACATACTGACTGAAAACCAAGCACCAAATCTAATCAATCAAACATCAACTTTGTTTATGACACTTCAGTCTTACACCTGCCCACTTTCCTCACTCTTTCTATCTTTTCTGTCAAACTGAACCATGCGCCTCCTCTACTTTCATCACGTCATTCTGCCAGTCTTCCGGGGTTTCAATCCTGAGCCTCTGGGAGGAAGTTTCTAATTTACGCTAAAAATATTTTTCCCTTCTTTCCTCTGGGCCACTCTTTGCTCTTCGGGCCATGAGCCACATGCGGTTCCCATCACTCAACTCACCCCGCCCCCCCCCCACCCCCTCCCTGGACTTGACTATCCCACATGAACGTATGTGGTTGCAAACTATTAATGTAAAAAAGATTTTAAAAAATCAAATTTCCGTTTCCATGCCATTAAGGCATATTGAGGAATACATTGTTAGGCCCGTATTTTCCTTGACCTTCGGCAAATAAAAGTGTGATGTGGTCAGTATCACGCCTGGCCTGTTTACCTTCCCAGAATTCTCTGCCATCCACTTTTAAAGGTTGGGGCCTTTTTGGTGTGGACCAGAAAAAGATCCCACTGCTGGGACTTGAACCCAACACCACCGGAGTAGTAAAGCAAGAGCCCATCCACTTAGCTAAGCAGGCCACCAAAAACTGTTTATGTACTGACTATTAATAATTAAGCTGAAACCTGTGTAAGTAGGTTCTGTGCAAAACTTGAAGATAATGTGTCTCATGTAGGAGGTGGAAACACGACGTGACCACATCAGAGCCATCAAAATGCTTATGTCAAGCCAAAAGTAATTTGCATAACTGAGAGTTTCTGCGTGTAAAATTGCAGCTTGTGATAAACATAATTTGTCTGGCAGAACTGGTGCGGTAAACAAACAGAAAGAACAGAAGGTTGACATCTAGATGTGTCTGGACTAGGATGAGAGATGTAGAAACAACAGAATGTTGACATCTAGATGTGTCTGGACTAGGATGAGAGATGTAGAAACAACAGAATGTTGACATCTAGATGTGTTTGGACTAGGATGAGAGATGTAGAAACAACAGAATGTTGACATCTAGATGTGTCTGGACTAGGATGAGAGATGTAGAAACAACAGAAGGTTGACATCTAGATGTGTCTGGACTAGGATGAGAGATGTAGAAACAACAGAAGGTTGACATCTAGATGTGTCTGCACTAGAATGAGAGATGTAGAAACAACAGAATGTTGACATCTAGATGTGTCTGGACTAGGATGAGAGATGTAGAAACAACAGAAGGTTGACATCTAGATGTGTCTGGACTAGGATGAGAGAGGTAGAAACAACAGAATGTTGACATCTAGATGTGTCTGGACTAGGATGAGAGATGTAGAAACAACAGAAGGTTGGCATCTAGATGTGTCTGGACTAGGATGAAAGATGTAGAAACAACAGAAGGTTGACATCTAGATATGTCTGGCCCTCTGATATACAGGACTTGATATCCACCATCAAGAAAAAATACCCTAACACTTCCATCAACATTTCATCCATCATTCCACCTTGTTCTGGTCCTGGACGTCGCATGGTGGATATAAACAACACAGTACTAAAAACATTCTGTCTACAGAACACAAAAGTATTTATAAACAACACGCCATTTTTTACTTCATCTACAGATGCTCCCAAAAAACGCCTTTATAGGGACCACATCCACATTAACAAGACTGGTAGCAGCATCCTTGCCAAAAATATCAAATATCCAGCAAGAACTGAGCAGAACATAACAAAACACTCAAATAGCCAGAAACAGTTTAGACAGCCACCCACATCTCGTAGCTCCAGAAACACACACTCTACACCAACTACAAGACTCCAAGGACCCTCAGAAACACCACCCTCTGCCTCTCTACCATTGCCCACGCCATCCACTGGCCCACTATGCGATTCCATGTTCCCGCCCCTGCCTACACGGCAAGCTCAACAAATTATACCAACACTTAGTACAGCCAACAACATAGAGACTCCTGCACAATCACCACTTAGGAATACCAGAACAAATGTACAGGACACAAACACAAGAACCTCGAATCATTATCCGTGGAACTTTCAGCTACAATATCTAATGCAGTTTAGTCCTGCAGCTCTGAGCCACGCGTATATGATGTCCCTACAACACAGTCAACACTCAACACCCACATACAGATACAAGATAGCTTGAAACTTCCAGCACTTTTTAACTTCTGTAGATAAATTTAAATGAAAAAAAAAAACCCACCAAAGTCCTTACAGCAGAACAAACATTTCTTAGTGCTAGCTTACAGCTAATATTGTCATCAAGTCTTTTACAATTTACACTTACATAACATTCATTGAATTGTTGATTTTTGTACTTTTTCCATTATTTGTCAGTATATTATAAACTTAGTTAGATTCATGATCTCTACTAGCTTAAACGTATACCTATAATTGTATGATTGAAGTCTGACTGTTGCACGAATAAGTCTGTCTGACCAGTTATTTTATTTTTACTAAATATAATATTTCTAACATTGTTATAAAATGACTCAGAAAATGTATGAATGGCTGCGATACGATGGCCTACGTGTTGGCCACTTAAATGTTTATCACTTGTTAGGAAAACTCCCTGAGGTTACACATATACTTCAACAATATTTTCATATTTTTGGTTTCTCTGAAAGCAGATTACATAAAAACATCACAGACAATGATATAAGAATAGATGGTTTTAATTTGATCAGACGTGACCCAACTAGGAAGCTAGAGACAGGTTTAGTCGTTTACATTTCTAACACAATTAAATTTTGTAGAAGAGAAGACCTGGAAACATCAGAGGTTGAATGTATTATGCTAGAAATCAAAACATCAAATCTTAGTCCAGTTCTAATTAGTTTTATATACCGAAATCCAAATGCTTCAGCCGAGTCGTATGATCACTTTGCGACCATGATGGATGATGCTGTAACTTATAAATTCAAGGACATAATCATTCTAGGTGACTTCAGTATAGATCTAAATCAGCCAAATCCTACATGGAAGAACATTTTAACATCTTACAACTTCTCCCAAATTGTTAACAAACCTACTAGAGTTGCTGAATCATCATCAACACTAATAGATCATGTTTATGTAGCTGATCCAGGAAACATTACTGAATGTACTGTCCCTCATGTGTCGCTGAGTGATCACTACCCGGTCTTCTTGTACGTGGTCACATAAGGGGTATAAAATACCGAAACACAAACATACCAGCATCAAATATAGAAACTTTAAAAACTTTAACTTGGAATTATTTTTAACTGATCTAAAAGCTTCGCCTCTTACGTACGTTTTCCAGTTAACCAATCCAGATGAGGCTATCAAATACTGGATCGAGATATTTCGAAATATTTTTAACAAGCATGTCCCCATCAAAGAAATGAGAGTAAAACACGTAACAAAATCCCCGTGGATAACTCCCGATATATTGCAACTGATGAGGAAACGGATGAAGCTCACAAAAACAGAAATTTCAGTAGCCATCGTTCACTTAGAAATAAGATGCAGTATTTAATTAGGCAAGAAAAGAAAAATTACTTCAGAAATTTAGTGAAAGACAAAACTGATAGAAAATCAATCTGGAAAGCGATTAATACTCTTGTAAATAAAAGGAAGCAAACTGACCCACAAACACTTAATGGTGAACATACTTGCACTAACTTCAGTGAACATTTTAGGGAAGAAATTAGTATTCTAAAATCTTCATTACCGACCCCAAATTGCGACCTGAGCGTGTTGAAAACTTTCAGCGACAGTAAATGTGTAAAGCTAAAACAAATTAATATTCCTTTCCTCACAGTCGGTGAGGTTTATAACTACATCCGGTCCTTAAAGAACACTAACTCGCAGGATGTGATGACATTAGTAACAAGATACTACGCTACGCTGCACCAGTTATCACAGACACACTAACATACTTATACAATTTGTGCATTGACAAACAATATTTCCCTGACGCTTTTAAACTCGCCAAAGTTTTTCCTCTTTTTAAATCTGGACAGACTAGTGACCTCTCAAACTATAGACCCATATCCATTCTGTCATCACTATCAAAACCTCTTGAAAAGCATATACAAAAGTTAACTCTGCTCCACATGCAAGAAAACAATCTACTAATAGACAGTCAGTCAGGTTTTAGACCAAATTACTCCTGCCACACAGCATTAACTAAAATGACAGAAAGCTGGCTGTCTAATATAAATAATGACAAATTGTGTGGTGCTGTCTTTGTTGATTTCAAGATAGCCTTCGATATGATTGATCATGAAATTCTTGCAAAAAAGCTGGAAGGCTATAGATTACACCCTGACCTAACAAAATTTATTACATCTTTTCTCTCAGGTAGAAAACAAGTAGTTTGCTTTAGAAACAAAATATCTGGCTCGTCTGTGGTTGATACCGGTATTCCCCAAGGCTCCATTCTTGGTCCTCTTCTCTTTGCTATCTATATTAACGATCTACCACTACATTTAAAGCACTCTTCATGTGATCTTTTTGCTGATGACTGTACTGTTTACAATAGTGACTATGACATCAATAAACTACAGACAACGCTCCAAAATGATATAAACAGTTTGATTAAATGGAGTAACAAAAATGGTATGTTGATAAACACCAACAAAACAAAATCCATGCTCATCACTACAAGACAGAAACTGCAGAATGCAACAAAAACTTCACTACAGCTTTGTGCTGGGACTAAGGCAATAGAAAATGTTCATGAACATAAAACCCTGGGACTCATCATTGATCAGCATTTAACTTGGAATTCTCACGTACATAACCTAACAAACTTGATTGAACAGAAAGTTTACCAATTAGCCAAAATGAAACACTTTATCGACAAAGACACAAGAAAGATGTACTACATATCACACATACAAACATACTTAGATTACTGTTCCACAATCTGGGATGGATGCTCAGTCTCAAACACAAATGGCTCCACTCACTTCACAAGCGAGCATTAAATCTTATTTGTGACAAACACCCAGTACAGACTGTAGATCAACACAAACAACTCAAAATTCTACCCCTCAAAAATAGAATCATTTTTAACAAAGTTAAGTTTGTTCAGAGAATTATGTCACACAATGCTCCGCCTTACTTGTGGTCACTGTTTACGTATAACACTAAACATAGCCAGCGTTTAAAAAACTGGCTTCTTCCTAAACACAGGTTTGATCTGTACAAGAAAAGCTTTGTATACTATGCAGTACAGCTCTGGAACACCCTCCCCTACCATTTAAAATCCATTGGTAATACTTCATCCTTTAACTCAAACCTGTTTCATTATTTACTTGCTTGTAACTATATGCCTCCATAAAATAACCAGGACTCTCTCAACACGTGACTCGCCAACCATCAAGTACTAAAATGACATAGTTAGAAAAGCAACTTGTTAGATATTGTTAGAAATTATTTTAATGTCTGTTTAAAAAAACATATGTTAGAAGATCTGTATTTACAATGTAGTTTTGTTTACGTATATGTCTGCGTATGTATGTGTGCGTGAGTGCTATTTTATTAGGTTAATTACTTCTTCTCTTTTACTTTGAATGTAGTAGTTAAATCGTACACTCTTTTATATGTTTTTTCCTACTTTAATTTGTATATTTTTACTAAATCAAGTGTGTGGGAAGAATAAAAGATGGAGTGATGAAGGGTAGAATGTAAGACGGGCCTGCGTGCCCAATTCTTTACCCTTGAAAAATAAAGATTATTCATTCATTCATTGGGCCAGGATGAGATATGTAGAAACAACAGAAGGTTGACATCTAGATGTGTCTGGACTAGGATGAGAGATGTAGAAACACCAGGTTGTTGACATCTAGCTCTGCTGGACTAGGATGAGGGACGTTTGCTCACCGAGAGTCCAGGGAAAGACAAGACCATCAGAGGTGGCCAAATGTCCACGTTTATTGCTGGAGCGAACATGAAATAGTAAAAGTTAAAATATTTACAAAATTTGTCTCCTGGCCCGAGAAGTGTGTTAGACTGGTCGCGTAGCTGTCACACCTGACGAACCGCAGCTGATCAAGACCCTGTCCTACCTCCTCACGGTGCTCCCAGTAACAGATTCAACCTGGTCAGGTAGACAACGATCGCTAGGGTAGTGGAGTGTGCGGAGAAATGCAGAATCTTTCCTTCTACCTTTTCTCCTCACTTCATTCTTAACCTTGAAGGAGCTGCTGTAACACGCTCACCGCTCCACACGAAGGTTGAACTTCAGCATCATCATAGCATCGCCAGCACAGAACATCACTCTCCCAGCTTCAGGGAGATAGAAGACCAACAAGATTCAATTATCAGAATTTTTTCGCTGGAACTACATCGGCCACGTAATTAGAATGGAGGAAAAACGACTCCCATACCAAGCATTTACGTGGTCACCAGGGGGTAAAAGAAAGCGGAAAAGCCCCAAAGACACACTAAGAAGAGTTATCACTAAGGAGTGTTCACCAATGCTCATCAGAAACACAGAAGATCTAAAACAAGTAGCAAGGAATCGCCAGACATGGAGTGCCTTGTCCTCCACCCTATGCGCCGCCTTTGGCTCAATAGGATCGACTAACTAACTAAATAACTAACTAAATAACTAACTAATTAACTAACTAAATAACTAAATAACTAACTAACTAACTAACTAAATAAATAACTAACTAACTAACTAACTAACTAAATAATTAACTAACTACATAACTAATTAACTAACTAATTAACTAACTAACTAATTAACTAACTAATTAACTAACTAACTAACTAACTAACTAACTAACTAACTAACTAATTAACTAACTAACTAAATAACTAACTAATTAACTAACTAACTAACTAACTAACTAATTAACTAACTAACTAATTAACTAACTAACTAAATAACTAACTAATTAACTAACTAACTAACTAACTAATTAACTAACTAAATAACTAACTAACTAATTAACTAAATAACTAACTAACTAACTAAGCACCCTCATAGCATCGCCATCACAGAACATCATTCTCTCTGTTTCAGGGAGATAGAACACCAACAAAATTTTCTGAGCCTCAACGTCACAGGAACCAAATTAATATTTCTCTAAAATTAGACCCAAACCTAGAACACAGGAATGTTAAATCAACATTTGATATTTGTACCCTCTGGCCTTGAATATTTTTACGTCAGTGCAAGTTTAAACGAAATACTTTGCTATCAGTTACAAAAATCATCTGTATTAAATTCACGGTTAACAATCCTACTGCCACGAACCACCTGGTGGTTTGTGGGCACGCGAAAGTGAAATATCTTATATATCCTTATATCCTTCCAGTGCCGTTAGACGTCACATAGGGCTCGCAAAGTAGTTCGCCAATTTTTCCTGTCTTCGGCGAGTCTTTCAACCTCATCAAAGGATTTTATGCCTGTTAACTTGGCCTCTCTTAATAATGTTCTCTTCAGAGTTTCACGCGGTCTGCCCCTTTTTCTTCGGCCTGTTGTGTTCCACTTGATAGCTTGTTTTGGGATTCTCTGCTCATGAGAAATATCTACATTCCAGTTATTACTTTAAACGTAATATGTGGTACATGTTCTCATGATTTATTCAGGGAACAGGAAACAAAATTGCATTCAGAAACATCTACATTTCTGAAAATGTCAAGAAAGGTACGAGAACAGGGTTCCGGCGGAAGACAAGCCTTATATAGAAGACTTTTCTATAATATAGAACATCCACATTTGCCGAAAGAGATACAGAAAAGGGAAGATAACACCCGGAGATGCGAAATGAACTGAATTCAAAGATTACAGGACAAAGTCGATACTGAAAGAGACGAAGTATAATCTGTTTAGATAATACTGATAATAATAGTTAATGTGTTTAGATTATACTGATAATAATAATGAATCTGTTCAGATAATACTGATAATAGTAATGAATCTGTTTAGATAATGCTTATAATAATAACTAATCTGTTTAGATAACGCTTATAATAATAACTAATGTGTTTAGATAATACTGATAATAATAACTAACCTGTTCAGATAATACTGATAATACTAACTAATCTGTTTAAGTAATACTGATAACAATAAATAATGTGTTTAGATAATACTGATAATACTAACTAATCTGTTTAAGTAATACTGATAACAATAAATAATGTGTTTAGATAATACTGATAATACTAACTAATCTGTTTAAGTAATACTGATAACAATAAATAATGTGTTTAGATAATACTGATAATAATAACTAACCTCTTCAGATAATACTGATAATAATAACTAATCTGTTTAAATAATACTGATAATAATAATAATGTGTTTAGATAATACTGATAATAACAACTAATTTCGTCGAGGAAGACAGCTCTGCATTCACAACACTTCGACTCTTTGAGCAGAATGCACAACCTAATGGAGGTCATGACCCAGACTGGCCTCAAGTCAGTTCAGATCTTCACGAGCAGACTTACCAGCGTTCTAAACCACGTGACACTGGGAATTTCAGAGACAGGTCCGTGGTAGGAGACTCAAAAAGCGGGTGGGGGCGTGTCGTCCGCTGTATCGGGCAACTGGTTGCGAGTAAATCAGTAGCCTGTGCAACTTCCTGCGTGGAGACGGAGGTGCAGCCAACATCAGAAGCAATTTTCTGGTTGATAGAGCAGGACGACTCTCAAGGGGGTCGTTGTGACAAACCCCCAAAGAGTGTTACGAAGAATCGAGAGACATTTCTTCCGCAGGGAGTGGGCCCAGCTTCTAGAGGGCTCTCGCTTATCCAGTTTGACGTGGACCTACTGCCCGGGTCCTGCGCGGGTCAAAGACAGGGAGAGGTGGACGACCTGACCGGCAGGGAGAGGTGGACGACCTGGCAGCCAGGGAGAGGTGGACGACCTGGCCGGCAGGGAGAGGTGGACGACCTGGCAGCCAGGGAGAGGTGGACGACCTGGCCGGCAGGGAGAGGTGGACGACCTGGCCGGCAGGGAGAGGTGGACGACCTGGCCGGCAGGGAGAGGTGGACGACCTGGCCGGCAGGGCTACGGTTCAGGGTAACCTTAGAGTGGACGAGGAGGAGATTGCAAGAGCCACCTTGTACAGGGCGCGCATGGAGGACGACATAGGGCTGAATGACAGCAATCACATCAGGAGGATGATCGAGTTTTGGGAAAGAAGTGTTTTAGCGTTTACAGGCAACCAATGTGTGACTGGTTCTCATCAGCAGGTGCACACTTTGGTAATGGAACGGAAGGCGGAGCACATATAGGAATGCCCCGAATGCAGGGATGCCGGTCTCTGTGGACCTTACTAAATAGCTTCTCCGATTCTCTTGTGGTTCTGGTTCTCTGTGTGTACTGACCTTGCTTAATCGACCACGGCAACAGCAGATAATGTTTTTATTGTTAAGATTCCTCTGACATCAGTGTCCCAGACCCATCTCGCCAACCAATAGACGCAATCGTTCTTTCGGTGGTAGTGGAGCTGTCGAAGAATTCTGAGTATGAATTCTGCTCATGAAAACTGAGAAAGCCCCTATGATTATCGCACTTAGTACTGATGTCTCTACCCCGCCATTTTCATAGCATCAACAACACATTGGTAGAACTTGTAAGAAAGTCCTACAAAATCGACATTTTCTAGCCCAGTTGGAAACAGCCAAACAAATGGGAGAACAGAACAGCACTGCCTCGTGGCTGAGTGATTAAGTTAAATGGTCTTCTCCTGGCAGGAATCCTTCGTCCTCTTCTAACTAACTCATTTAACTATCCCCCTTCCTCTCTCTCTCTCTCTCTCCTCTCTCTCTCTCTCTCTCTCTCTCCTCGTGGCTGAGTGATTAAAGTACATGGACTTCTCCTGGCTAGGTTGTTGTTAGTCTTGCAGGAATCCTTCGTCCTCTTCTCACTAACTCCTTTTACTATCCCCCCTTTCTCTCTCTTTCTCTCTCTCTCTTTCTTTCTTCCTCGTGGCGGTAAGGCTTGTTAATATTCGAGGTTAATGCTACAAATTTATCTTTAACAAAACGAACAACAGCCGATAGAATCCAACACAAAACTTGGATCTGTAAGTTCTTAAAATACTCACTATTATCTCCTCAAGTCACGTCAAGGCACAACCATCAGCGAAGGTAAACCACTATCCTTTTGCTGGTCTCCAACCCCAATGTCTGTTCTCGTGTCATATAAATGTTCATCAAAAGAAGACAAAATCATTTGCCTAAAAAACTCTTCTATACAACACAAGAATAATCAGGCTACTTATTTATTGGCTAAAATGAATATAAACTTCAGAGAAGTGTATATAAAACCATAATTTTGTGAATGAGCCACAGGGTGTCCACAAAACTGGCGTTGACAATCTTGCTCTTGTTTTATCTCCACGGAACTGCCAAGAACAGAATGTTTTTGTGTGGTGAAAGGGTTGAAGCTCAGCATCGTGTGTTAGTGGGAGTGGGTTTCTGCCACTCTGAGCGGAGCTAAAAAACAAAGAAAAAAAGTAATGGTTCCTTAACAGATTCCTTCACCATCGGGGTTATAGCGACCCCTGCCCTGTTGGCCAGGTTGGGCCTGTTACTAGGGGTACCAACAAACTGGTGGGGGCATAGTCTTAGTAGGTTTTGTTTGCCCAAAGCTGGCGCAAGCAGTCGGCTATGAGTCGGCTATGAGTCACTGAGTGCTACCTCTAAAAGCTTACTTATCCCACATGTTGTCACACAGCTCACGCATGTTCCTGCAAGCACTACACGTACTGAATGCGTTTTGTTTTTATGTGGATATAACACAAGTGAAAGATGGAGTGGACGACCTGGCCGGCAGGGAGAGGTGGACGACCTGGCCGGCAGGGCTACGGTTCAGGGTAACCTTAGAGTGGACGAGGAGGAGATTGCAAGAGCCACCTTGTACAGGGCGCGCATGGAGGACGACATAGGGCTGAATGACAGCAATCACATCAGGAGGATGATCGAGTTTTGGGAAAGAAGTGTTTTAGCGTTTACAGGCAACCAATGTGTGACTGGTTCTCATCAGCAGGTGCACACTTTGGTAATGGAACGGAAGGCGGAGCACATATAGGAATGCCCCGAATGCAGGGATGCCGGTCTCTGTGGACTTTACTAAATAGCTTCTCCGATTCTCTTGTGGTTCTGGTTCTCTGTGTGTACTGACCTTGCTTAATCGACCACGGCAAAAGCAGATAATGTTTTTATTGTTAAGATTCCTCTGACATCAGTGTCCCAGCCCCATCTCGCCAACCAATAGATGCAATCGTTCTTTCAGTGATAGTGGAGCTGTCGAAGAATTCTGAGTATGAATTCTGCTCATGAAAACTGAGAAAGCCCCTATGATTATCGCACTTAGTACTGATGTCTCTACCCCGCCATTTTCATAGCATCAACAACACATTGGTAGAACTTGTAAGAAAGTCCTACAAAATCGACATTTTCTAGCCCAGTTGGAAACAGCCAAACAAATGGGAGAACAGAACAGCACTGCCTCGTGGCTGAGTGATTAAGTTAAATGGTCTTCTCCTGGCAGGAATCCTTCGTCCTCTTCTAACTAACTCATTTAACTATCCCCCTTCCTCTCTCTCTCTCTCTCTCTCTCTCTCTCTCTCTCTCTCTCTTCCTCGTGGCTGAGTGATTAAAGTACATGGACTTCTCCTGGCTAGGTTGTTGTTAGTCTTGCAGGAATCCTTCGTCCTCTTCTCACTAACTCCTTTTACTATCCCCCCTTTCTCTCTCTTTCTCTCTCTCTCTTTCTTTCTTCCTCGTGGCGGTAAGGCTTGTTAATATTCGAGGTTAATGCTACAAATTTATCTTTAACAAAACGAACAACAGCCGATAGAATCCGACACAAAACTTGGATCTGTAAGTTCTTAAAATACTCACTATTATCTCCTCAAGTCACGACAAGGCACAACCATCAGCGAAGGTAAGCCACAATCCTTTTGCTGGTCTCCAACCCCAGTGTCTGTTCTCGTGTCATATAAATGTTCATCAAAAGAAGACAAAATCATTTGCCTAAAAAATTCTTCTATACAACACAAGAATAATCAGGCTACTTATTTATTGGCTAAAATGAATATAAACTTCAGAGAAGTGTATATAAAACCATAATTTTGTGAATGAGCTACAGGGTGTCCACAAAACTGGCGTTGACAATCTTGCTCTTGTTTTATCTCCACGGAACTGCCAAGAACAGAATGTTTTTGTGTGGTGAAAGGGTTGAAGCTCAGCATCGTGTGTTAGTGGGGGTGGGTTTCTGCCACTCTGAGCGGAGCTAAAAAAAACAAAGAAAAAAAGTAATGGTTCCTTAACAGATTCCTTCACCATCGGGGTTATAGCGACCCCTGCCCTGTTGGCCAGGTTGGGCCTGTTACTAGGGGTACCAACAAACTGGTGGGGGCATAGTCTTAGTAGGTTTTGTTTGCCCAAAGCTGGCGCAAGCAGTCGGCTATGAGTCGGCTATGAGTCACTGAGTGCTACCTCTAAAAGCTTACTTATCCCACATGTTGTCACACAGCTCACGCATGTTCCTGCAAGCACTACACGTACTGAATGCGTTTTGTTTTTATGTGGATATAACACAAGTGAAAGATGGAGTCTTTAAATCTTGCTGCTGTTCTGTGGTTGCCAACTCGGTTGTGAAACTTGGAAACTTAAGACTGTGTTTAACACCAGCAGCAGGATCCCTGGTTACATTTATATCTGCACCATCATCCTACCTTGTCTGTCCTACGTCGTCTGTCCTACCTCGTCTGTACTATGTCGTCTGTCCTACCTCGTCTGTCCTATGTCGTCTGTCCTAGCTCGTCTGTCCTACCTTGTCTGTCTTATGTCGTCTGTCCTACCTCGTCTATCCTATGTCATCTGTCCTAGCTCGTCTGTCCTACCTCGTCTGTCCTACCTCGTCTGTCTTATATCGTCTGTCCTACCTCGTCTGTCCTAGCTCATCTGTCCTATCTCGTCTGTCCTAGCTCGACTGTCCTATGTCGTCTGTCCTAGCTAGTCTGTCCTACCTGGTCTGTCTTATGTCGTCTGTCCTATCTCGTCTGTCCTACCTCGTCTGTCTTATGTCGTCTGTCCTAGCTCGTCTGTCCTACCTCGTCTATCTTATGTCATCTGTCCTAGCTCGTCTGTCCTACCTGGTCTGTCTTATATCGTCTGTCCTACCTCGTCTGTCCTAGCTCATCTGTCATATCTCGTCTGTCCTAGCTCGTCTGTCCTATGTCGTCTGTCCTAGCTAGTCTGTCCTACCTGGTCTGTCTTATGCCGTCTGTCCTACCTCGTCTGTCCTAGCTCGTCTATCCTACGTCGTCTGTCCTACCTCGTCTGTCCTATATCGTCTGTCCTACCTCGTCTGTCTTATGTCGTCTGACCTAGCTCGTCTGTCCTAACTCGTCTATCCTACCTCGTCTGTCGTCTGTCTTACCTTTTCTGTCTTAGGAACGTTTTCTGAAGATGATCTTCAGCTTCCTTTGCCTTTTGTTTCCGCAGTGCATTGGACACATTTCTTTATATTGTCCACCAATCTATATCACTGTTGGCGTCTTGCTCTCTTTGTTTCCTTCTAGTTTCTCCCATAGTAAGCTTTTTAGTATTGTTTTATGTCTCTTGATATGACTGAAATATATGGACTATATGGTTGTTATTTTTTTTCCATCATTTCATTCTCATTTCTTTGCTTTATATCCATGGAACTCAGCTTACTCCTCAGTATATCCACATTTCAAAGGAGATTAATTTTTACGTTCTGTTATTTAATGTCCATGCTTCTATATCAGAGAGAAGTGTGGAGTATACACAGCATCTCTCACCACTCTCAGTTTCAGTCGCTGTGTTTTTTTGTTTCAATCTTTTGGAATTCTTTTGGCCATTTCTATTCTTCCATCGATTTCCTTTTTCGCATTCCCCATAGAAGCATTTCAGTTTAAAAAAAAAAAAATCTAAAAGTCTGGAGCTTTTTTCCGGACACTCTGTATATTATGACAACGTTATGGAAATGCAATTATTGATTTTATATACTATTTACAAACATGATGTCGTTTAACTTGTGTATTTAATTAATATTTATGGAAACTATATTTCTCTGAGCGGTATCACTGTGTCATAATATATTTTTATAAGCAATGTAAGTGAAAGGAACCATCTCTTCACAGCTGTCCAGCTGAATCTTAATTACCTACTTCAAAATAGTCGAATGCTCTTCATCGAACTATAACATTTCCCTTATAACGCAACTCTATATAGCGTTGATTGGCTACAATGTTAATTCTCTTTTAAAGTACTAATAAATTTTATTTCATAATTAAGTGCCAAAAACTCGGTTCAAGAGCCTCTGGAAAGTCCAGTAAAGATTTAATCGACCAATCAGAAGCTTTATGTCATTCACTGCGAACTGTCAGTGGCTAGACTGAAAAAAAGAAGAAAAAAAACAACAAACAAGGCATATTAAATGTATGTGTGTGAGAGAGAGAGAGAGAGAGAGAGAGAGAGAGAGAGAGAGAGAAAATGAGAAAAAAATTGATGAAAGAATGATCAGGATTCCAACTCTGGTAAAAAGCAGCAGTCTAGATATGTGAGGTTAGCGAACTATCCACTCAGCCATCTTGCATGTTCGTGCACAAGCCTGGTTATTTTTTGTTTGAAGAAAAAAATGATTTCTGCCACCTGTGGGTCAGATGTCATGTTCCCGGGTAGCACAAAATCATCTTTAGGGAAAGTTGAAACTGATACTTAGACCATTCATTCGTTCGTTAGCATGTCCCTTGCAGAACTTTGCCTCTCTAACAGCTCTCATGTAGTCCTCTCTGTTGTGAGCAAGATGGCCTGCTGCTGATGCATCCATTTGCAGATCATCAACGATGTCTTGCAGCCATCTTCACCTTGAGTCTTCCTCTCTTTCTTTTTCCCATTATGTACCCTTCCAAGATGGTCTTCTCTAGATTATCATGACGTCTAATGTGTCCAAAATATTTAAGTTTTCTCTCTGTAATCCTCTTTACTAGCCAGCCTTCTTCAATATCAAGTTCTTGTAGTATGGCTATATTTGTTCTTTTTTGAGTCCTTGGTATTTGAAGAACTCTTCTGTAGCATTTATATTCAAAGGCATTTATGTGTTTCTCAGATGTTTTGCTAAGTGTCCAGGTCTCACAGGCATATGTTGCGATGGGAAAGATGTATGCCCTTAAAAATCTTATTTTTGTAGTTCTGTCTGTTCCTCTCCACAGATTCTTTATTAGTTTTACTTTTTGAAGAGCGATAGATGTCCTACTTTTAATTTCCCTCATTGTATCTCCATTACTAGTTAGCAGTGGATCAAGATGTTCAAAACTCTCCACTTCTTCCAGATTTTTCTCATTGATACATATTTCAGCTGCCTTGTTTTGTCAGTTCTCATCAATTTATTTTTCTTATCGTTAAGATAGAGGTTTTGCTCATCGCTGTTCTTACGGACTGACATAATTAATGTTTCCATTGCTTTTTGTGTTGTGGACAGCAATACTGTGTCATCAGCATATCTAATCTATGGTATTTCATAACCTCCAATTGTTATGGTATCGTATTATTCTTTGTCTACATCTTCTCTAACATTCCACATTATATTTTCAGTATACAAGTTAAATAAGTAAGTTGACAATATGCACCCCTGACGGACCCCTTATTTTATGTCAAACCAAGTTATTGTTTCACCATTTATTCTCACTGCTGCTTGTTGGTCTAGATACTGAGACCAGGTAACACAATATCATCTCTATGGTAAGCTGAAACTGAGACTGAGAACAGATGCAATAAATTGAATCAGGTCATTGGACAAATGACTCCTTTAGTGGAAAAACAAATGCATCAAAACTGAAACAAAAAGAGCACTATACAACACATTCTTCCTCCCAGCTCTGTTCTGTCGATGTCAAACATGGACACTAGCAGCCAAACACAAAAGGAAAATCTTCACGACAGAAATGAAATATTTAAGGAGAATACTAAATGTTACAAGAAGACACCAAATAAGAAATGACACCATCAGGAGCAAGGGCTGGAGTAACACCAGTATTACACTATATCCAGAAACAGCAAGTCAAATGGTTTTGCCATATTACACGGTTACAACCAGAAAACACTCACACTAAGATTTGTAGATAACAGAAGAAGAGGCCGCCCACGCAGGAGATGGATGGAGAAAATTACAGAAAGCTGAAATATCCCATTATATGAAACAAATTGAAAAACTCTGTTAGGATGTCTATTTGTCCCCTCAACATGGAAAGGTGTATGAGGAAAGAGACAAGAGAAGACATGATTGTGGATGTGGACGGTGTATTCAGAACAATGCAACGTCTGAGAGAGAGATGGAATCAGTCGCTGAAAACGACACAGAACTTGTCGATGAAGATAGATTAGATAAGTTTCTTCTTCTTATTCTTCGTTTGCTTCTACCATGAAGACCGTCTCGTGATGCTACTGAATTCACTCCTATGATCCTCGCTATAGTCTCGTTTAGGATGGAAGCTCAGAGCATCGCGGGGCTTGGGCCTTTATTCTCGGTGGGTCACAGAAACGGAATTGAGTGACACCGTGGTTTTCGTTGCACCAGGTCAGCCTCGAGTTTGACTTTACTCACTGGAAAACCTCAACGTGGTTTGGATATGAATATATCCCCGCCGGGTGAGACGAGGTTGTCTATCCAGGCTGCACTGATCCAGTGTCTCCGACTTCAGCGTTTTGTGGTTGTGGCCGCTACCCTTTCCTGGTGGTGACCAGGATGGAGCTTTTGTCGAGTAAGACGGGTTAAGCCGGTTTATGTATATTATCCCAGTTTTGGTGTATAAAGGACGTGACCGGCCTCTAGAGCAGAGGTGGCACTGGTTTTCGTTACACCAGTTCAGCCTCGAGATAAGGTTAACAATGACGATGGTATCATCAGGACCGCAGAGAACACATTTTTTGTCCAGAACTGGCACAGCAACATCCTAATTACCTGCGCAGACACGGAGATAACTTAGCCTTACGGTCATGGAAGTCTTCAAATATCTCACAGGCGATCACACAAATCAATATTATGTGTCATCGATACTGCCACTGACTGGCAGAGATGCGGTAAAGTTAGAGAGATACTCTCCTCAACCACCAAGGAATCCTACTGCTGCTGTTGTAATATACGCATTATATATATATGTTTTCACGTTTGTATTCGCCCAGTAAATAGTGTGTATCGTTGTATAATATAATTGTATTCATTCACTCATTTGCATGTCCCTGTCGGAACTTTGCCTCCCAAACAGCACTCCTGTAGGCCTCTCGGTTGTGAGAACAGCTATCGTTGTATATTATTCTAATATTGATGCAGTGGAAGTTTGTTGTTTATTTCATCATAACACATGGAGGTTTCACAAATATTACGAATTCACTGGACTAAGTCTGCTGAAATGTTCACTGTACTCATTTAATTCTGACTCTTTAGTTCACCTCTTAAACTTGTTTCTATTTAATTTCCTTCTCAGAATTTATCTCCACACTCTTTCTTAATTTCAACCAGTTTGGCCTTGTAAATGAAGAATCCTAGAAAATTGTTCATCTGAAATACTCTGGGCTTGTACTTAGCCGGTTCATAGTTCGCTATACTTTAACACGTTACCACACTGTAAGAATCTTCACGTGTCCATGAAGGAAGAATACATGTGGTCACGAAGACAATACTTCTTACAGAAAGGAAGTCTCTTCGCCAATGATGATAAAGACACAGTTTATTTACACTACTTGACCAATATCTCTGGTAGAATGTTGTAGAAGAATTCTTCATATACGAGGGGAAGTTCACTAAGTAACTCGCAAATGCCTGTTAAAAATGAGACAGTAATTTGAAAACTTTTAATTTTTGAACCTACATTATTCCCCTATTTCTCAACGTAATCGCCACCAACACTGATACATTTGTCCCATCGTGTAATCAGTGATGCAATACCCATGGCGTAAAAATGGAGAGTCCGATTTCTGAACAATTTTTTTACTTCTGTTTCCACCTCTTCGTCACTCGAGAATCTTCTCCCGTCAAGGTGGTTTTTCAATGGACCAAACAGGTGAAAATCACTTGGAGTTAAGTCATGACTATAAGGTATATGCTACTCGTCTGTCAGCTCTGATAATCTCATTCACACGTTGCACAGTCGCTTCTGTTGCAATCTGAACAGGACGGCCAAGTCAGACTTTGTCAACAATTTCGGTGCGTCCCTGAGAAAATTATTTTTCCCCAGTTATAGACTGCTTTACATGATAAACACTTTTCAGTATAAACTGTAATCATTTCCTTATGAATGTCCTCAACTGAATGGCCTTTAGCCCACAAAAAGCGCACTACAATTCTCTGTTCTTCTTTGGTACACACTAACAGTTGAGTAGCCATTTTGTTATTGCTTTGCGCATGCACACGTAACTTCTAGCGCCCCCTACGTACAACTATCATAAAGTTGAATGATGGTACTATCTAAGGATATATTTAAATACTACCTGATAAGTGCCACTGATAAAATATTTCATTGTGCGACTTACTTAGTGACTTCCCTCCTATTTCACAAGGAAAGTCATTAACAAAAGCACGTCGTTCTTATTGAGTGTTGTACGGCTAACCAATCTTGCCATCTATCCACTGGTTACACCAGCTTGTTAGTTCATCACCATTACATATGTACCTACGTCTCGGCGCCTTGTTCTCCTGTTCTTCGATTATCTATGTCTCGGTGTGAGTGTCGAAGAATCGAAGTATTTGACTCCCTACGTCGTATAGTAACTGACGACTTCACTCGCCGTGTATTATCTCGAAGGTTCCTCTTATCACTTCTCTGGACTTCTGTTCTTGTCCCTCATCTGATGGCTCCTCGACTGTTCTGGTCCCTCATGTGATGGCTCCTCGACTGTTCTGATCCCTCATCTGATGGCTCCTCGACTGTTCTGGTCGGACCTTCTCTTTTCCCTCTTGACCGTCCACGTGCACTGACCATTCTTCAGACGGTCTCATCTGTTTACTTTTGTTAGCGTCCTGCCATGCTAGTGTCATGGACGATTGTATTATACCTTTCTCTACCTTTCCTACCTACTTTTTCTGTTTCTATTCGATGTTACTATTTTGTCCACAATACATTCATAACCATATTCATAATCATATTCATAATCATATTATGAGGACTGTGCTATATACATACATGAAACATTTCAAAACTTCGCAACAAAGAAACTACAATACGGATATTGATAAGTTTTACGTCAAGAGAGAGAGAGAGAGAGAGAGAGAAATAAAGCACGCGCGCAGAGCTCCTGTGGTTTGCCGCTAGGAGGCAGCAGTAGCAAAGATGGCGTTCAGTAAACTTAAGGAGTCATTTTGTGTTTTGGAATACGTAAAAACCTTTTCAGTTGTGACTGTGCAGCGACGATTTCGAGCGGAATTCCAGGAGACAGCATCAGTTTTCAACAGTATCAAGAAGTGGTATGCGAAATTCTGGGATGAAGGCTGTCTGTGCACAGCTCCTCGGCAGGGACGTCCAGGACCAAGCAAAGAAGTTGTGAAGATAAGCTTACCAGCGAACCCGTCGCAAGTCCACTACACGCGCAAATTTACAGCTAAGAGTCTTGCAATCAACAGTCTGGCGAATTCTCCGTAAGAGATTAAAGTGTAAGCCTTACAAGTTTCAGCTGCATCAGTATCTCAGCGAAAATGACAAAGAGTTGTGTCTGATTTTCTGGATTGAAATCCAAGAGAGTTTTGAAGTTTATGGCTTCGCAGACTCGCTCATCTTTAGCGACGAAGCTACTTTCCATCTGTGTGGGAAAGTGAATCGACACAATGTGCGCATCTGTGGTGGGGGGGGGGGGGCTGCGTAGTCAGAGAACATGTGATAGAGTCACTTAAAGTGAATGTCTTCTGCGCTAATTCAAAAGAGAAGGTGTATGGTCCATTTTTCCTTGAAGCGCACACCATGACTGGGATGATGTACTTGGACAAGGAAAACTGGCTCATGCCCCAGCTGAACGAAGATAGTAACGGCTACATCTTTCAACAAGACGGCTGCTCGGCTCACTACCACAGATCCCCTGGGAACAACTGTGTTGAGTACCCACTTATCTTAACATAGTCTTTGTGAGAAAGGGAGCATAGATCTGTTTGCTTAAAAACTTTAACCTGCTTCTGTAGCCCAGAAACCTGTAGCAATCAACAGTAATTGTAATGTCAGGATGGTGGACAGATGGAGACATGGAGATCACTGGTGGGGATGAGGAAAGTCTGATATGAAACCACTGAATCCAGGACGTGACAAGCCTATGGGTCTTTACAACAATGGCCATCAGAATGATGTAAACAAAACAGAGCCAGCAGAATATAGATGGCGAAGAACGGATTTCGTTGAGGCACCCGTCAGATTCCTTATTCCAGAGTTGGAGTGTCTCTGTGGAACTGTCTTAAAGTCATCTGGCCAGACAGCTTTGCATGCTGGATCTGACGTGGAGAAGGAGCTTAAGTATAGCCATCAGAGGCTGGAAAACAAAGTTTTGGCCAGGTCAGCCTACACTACTGTCTTCATGGCAGTCTGAGCAAGACCACAGTCTGCCCTAGCAAGGAAAGGTGCTTAAGTTAGAGGTACACATCCAAAAGGCGCATCGTAAAACTCAGGGTACCACACATCATCGCCAGTGTGCGTATAAAGAAGAAGAAGGCTACCACAGAGACGTGGGAGTGTTTCTCAATCAAAATTAGCCATGAAGTCGGATAGGGCGCAGAGGACAACAAGGCGACACGTTAATGGGGTGGCCACCCCGGTCCCCTGATTTAACCCCTTGCAACTTTTTCTTGTGAGCTGTTTGTGAAGGACACCGTCTTTGTGCCAGCCCTCCCCCTCTAATCCCCAGGATCTTGGCAACCGTATCCCCGCTACCGTGGCTCTGGTGGACCATGATAGACTGACCCGCGTGTGGGATGAGATGATCATCGTGTAGAAGTCTGCCGCGGGACCACAGCTGGACACGCTGAGAGGCTGAGAAATGCGTACAAAAAAACACTAGTTGAGATTAATTCAGTATAAGAAAATTTCGTATCCGTTATGTAGTTTATTTGTTGCGAATTTGTGTAATGTTTCAATAAACTATGAATAACCCTGTATAATATATATGTATATACACACAAGCAGAGACTTGCTAGCGTCCGCTGCGGTGTATGTAAGACTAGTCAATTCAGAGCAGTCGCTGTTCAGTTTACAGGCTGGGGTTGTTTTTTGTTGTTTTTTTTTTAGCTCCCGTGAGAGAAAAAAAACCCCGCATGTTACCGAGATTGGAACTCATGTTTCCTCAATGAGAAACTGATGCTCAAAGGGCACGACCAAGCCATACTTTCCTCAAAGTCCCCCAGCTCGATGGCCCGAGCAAATAACAGTCCAGAAATCGGCGTAAATGCTGCCATTGGTTTTTTTAAACTGAATTGGTTCAGGAGATGAAAATCGAGAAAAGAAATCAAACCTCTACAAATGCTACAGTATGGCGATAAATATTCACTACCTGATACGTCCTCTACGATGAAACATCTATCCTCACCAATACATTACTGTGATACCTCCTTTGTGATGTAACATCTATCCTCACCAAAACATTACTATGATACCTCTTCTGTGATGTAACATCTATTCTCACCAATACATTACTGTGATACCTCCTCTGTGATGTAACATCTATCCTTACCAATACATTACTGTGATACCTCCTTTGTGATGTAACATCTATCCTCACCAATACATTACTATGATACCTCTTCTGTGATGTAACATTCTATTATTGTACATCTGTGTCTATTTATTACCACCATAAGTCTCTGTGTGTTTGTTGTCACTACGAGTCTCTGTGTGTTTGTTGTCACTACGAGTCTCTGTGTGTTTGTTATCACTACGAGTCTCTGTGTGTTTGTTATCACTACGAGTCTCTGTGTGTTTGTTATCACTACGAGTCTCTGTGTGTTTGTTATCACTACGAGTCTCTGTGTGTTTGTTATCACTACTACGACTCTATGTAAATATGGACGTCATAGAGCACGGGAGTCCCTTGTGTCTTTACAATGTTAGTGATATGCTGGATCAGTTGTTTCCTTTCTTATCTTAAATCTTACATCCTTCCCGTGCTATTAAATGTCACATAGGGCTGCCAAGGTAGTTCGCCAATTTTTCCCGTTTTCTGCGAGCTTTTCGGCCTCATGAAGGCATTTTATGCCTATTAGTTTGGCCTCTCTTATCAATGTCCTCTTTAGAGTTTCACGTGGTCTGCCTCTTTTTCTTTGGCCTGTTGTGTTCCACTTGATAGCTTGTTTTGGGGTTCTCTGATCATTTCTTCTCATCACATGCCCAACATATGTCCGTCTCCTCTTCCTGATCACCCATGAGACTGGTTGTTGTTCGCTCATCTGTATTATCTCTGCATTGTTCTTGAATTCGTTCCACTTGATGCCAAGTATTTTCCTTAGGCATTTCTTTTCGAAAGATTTGTTTCCTTTATATACTGTTTTATATACTACTTTATAAACTACTTTATATACTATACTACATTATATACTACGTTTTCTTGTTTTTCAGTAACTGACTTTCACTTACTCTACTGTTTATAACGTCCAGTAATTTAATGTTAACAAAGAAGGAAAATTTGCCTACAAATTCAGGACAGTGAAAGAATGAACTGAAAGCATTGAATTAACACATATACAAACATAATATGGCGTAAAAATTACGTTATGTTATCTTCACTGCATCAACATCCACATGAAACTTTAAATCACAGTTTTATCCAACATGCTTAGCCTTCCACAACCGCTCTCCTTCCTCGACCATTATACAAGTACAGCAAACTACGTGAAGCAACACAACAGTTTGTCGACACATCGCAGATATAAGACATGTTATACTAGCCTGGGGTTTGACTGACACATTGTACAGATAAGACATGTTATACTAGCCTGGGGTTTGACTGACACATTGTACAGATAAGACATGTTATACTAGACTGACACATTGTACAGATAAGACATGTTATACTAGCCTGGGGTTTGACTGACACATTGTACAGATAAGACATGTTATACTAGACTGACACATTGTACAGATAAGACATGTTATACTAGCCTGGGGTTTGACTGACACATTGTACAGATAAGACATGTTATACTAGACTGACACATCGTACTTATAAGACATGTTATACTAGACTGACACATTGTACAGATAAGACATGTTATACTAGACTGACACATTGTACAGATAAGACATGTTATACTAGACTGACACATTGTACAGATAAGACATGTTATACTAGACTGACACATTGTACAGATAAGACATGTTATACTAGACTGACACATAGTACTTATAAGACATGTTATACTAGTCTGACACATCGTAGTTATAAGACATGTTATACTAGACTGACACATCGTACTTATAAGACAAGTTATACTGGACCGACACATCGTACTTATAAGACATGTTATACAAGACTGACACATCGTACTTATAAGACATGTTATACTAGACTGACACATCGTACTTATAAGACATGTTATACTAGACTGACACATCGTACTTATAAGACATGTTATACTAGACTGACACATCGTACTTATAAGACATGTTATACTAGACTGACACATCGTACTTATAAGACATGTTATACTGGACTGACACATCGTACTTATAAGACATGTTATACTAGACTGACACATCGTACTTATAAGACATGTTATACTAGACTGACACATCGTACTTATAAGACATGTTATACTAGACTGACACATCGTACTTATAAGACATGTTATACTGGACTGACACATCGTACTTATAAGACATGTTATACTAGCCTAGGATTTGACTGACACATTGTACTGATAAGACATGTTATACTAGACTGACACATCGTACTTATAAGACATGTTATACTAGACTGACACATCGTACTTATAAGACATGTTATACTGGACTGACACATCGTACTTATAAGACATGTTATACTAGACTGACACATCGTACTTATAAGACATGTTATACTAGACTGACACATCGTACTTATAAGACATGTTATACTGGACTGGACCACATAGGAGCTGCTAGTCGTTCGACACGTGATAATTTAACAACAGTTTCTGCTTTCGTTGAGAACATATTTTCTCAGGGAAAGCTATCGAAATTAAGTAAATACAACAACATCATCAACAATGTGGACATGTCTAAAACAACATCATAAATAGCATGGACATATCTACAACAGCATCATGCACAACATGAACATGTCTACAACAAAGTCGTCAACAACATGGACATATCTACAACAACATCATCAACAACACATACATGTCTACAACAACATCATGCACAACATGAACATGTCTACAACAGCATCATGCACAACATGAACATGTCTACAACAAAATTGTCAACAACATGGACATGTCTACAACAACATCATCAACAACACATACATGTCTACAACAACATCATCAATAACATGGGCACGTCTACAACAGCATCATCAACAACTTAGACATGTCTACGGCAACATCATGAACAACGCGGACATGTCTACAACATCATCATCAACATCGACATGTATACAACAACATCATCAACAACATTGACATTTGTACAACAGCATTATCAACAACATGGACATGTCAGCAACAATATCATCAGGAACATCTACATGTCTACAACAACATAATCAACTTCTTCTTCTTCTTCTTCGTTCACTTCTACCACCAAAAACCGCACTGTGATCCTACTGAATTCACGCCTGTGGTCCTCGTTAGGTCCCATGGTCCCCTGTGTGGTCCAAAATAGACCACACGAGATCCACGAAAGGACCACAAGGGTTCAGAGTATCACAGTGCTTTAGCCTGTATTCTTGGTGGGTCTCGGAAGCGGGATTGCGTGACACCGTGGTTTTCATTGCACCAGTTTAGTCTAGGGTTGGACTTTCACACCGGAAGACCTCGACTTCTACCCCTGGGTTGAGCCGGTTTAGGCATTTCCCAGTATGGGTGTGTTTGGGACGGGACCGACCTCTAGAGCAGAGGTACTGTGACATTCATAGCCTTCAAGATTCATCCCTGGTATGAGCCGGTTTAGGCAAAATTCACCAGTATGGGTGTTTATCAGGCGTTACCGACCTCTAGAGCGGAGGTGGCATGACATGTCTAGCCATCGAGTTCCACCCCTGGTGTGTGCCGGTTTAGGCATATTTCACCAGTGTAGGTGTATTTCGGACGTGGCCGGCCTCTAGAGCAGAGGTGTCGTGGTATAGCTCTCGTAGCGATACTACTGGACATACCGGTTAAACTTCACTTTCCACCACCTTTTCCCATCGGCGCCGCACAGCAACCTTTATTTCTTTTCCGCATTTACTTCCTTAACCGGGAGGAGCTTCACTCCACGCGCGGCATTTGAGGAGTCTCGCCAGCAGTGTCTTAACCTCTGGGACAAGCCGGTTCATGCATTTCACCCGATATGACTGCACTCAGGACGTGGCCGACCTCCAGACCAGAGGTGCCGTGATTTGACTGTTTGCTTCGCTTTATCCTTTCTACCACCTTTTCCGCAGTGATGCTGCACGGCAACCTCATTTGCAAATTTCTTCATTGGCCGGGAAGAGCACCGCTCCACGCACGGCAGCTGAAGATCTCGCCAACAGCGGCAGATGAGCTACCAAACGTGCCACTCATCTACCCTAAGTAACTGGTTTTCAGGCGCCAGATATTCGCCCTCGCCCCTTCTCCTGTCAGTTTAAACAGTTCTGCCACGGGAAGGCCAGGAGCTGGACTTGACTGCCAGAGGCTGTTTGTGGCGCGTTTGCAGTCCTTAGAACCAACATAATCAACAACATCTACATGTCTACAACAGTCAGATGAACATTGATCTACACAAAGAGGAGAACGAAAAACAAGGAAAAAACAGACACACTGGGAATATAATTTTGTGAAAGTAATCATCACAGGCGGGCACATCTGTCGCTTCACTATGTCCGCACAGGTAGCAAGAGAAATTGTGAGCCCAAAACATATCCAGTAAACAAAGTTGTTCTAAAACGTTACTTGAACATATTTAGCGTGGCCAAATCTGGAAAGCCATCCTGGCAAATAGCGTTACTAATAAACATGTACTATTGTTGTTTACCGAGGATTGCTTGAGTGGCTGATAGCAGTGTGAGTGAGTGTAAGCGTCAGTTCACTGCCAACTCACGCTGCGTCGAACCGTTCGGGAAGTGAACAAAAGTGACATCCTGTAGGGTGGAACAAACGGTCAATCTCTAACATCATGAGCAAAACACCAGTTGTCTCATTCGCTTCACTCACAACAGCAATTTTAATCAAATCAGTTTACTAACATCAGTCACTTTTTCTAACATCAGTTTACTAACATCAGTCATTTTTTTCTAACATCAGTTTACTAACATCAGTCACTTTTCCTAACATCAGTTTACTAACATCAGTCACTTTTTTCTAACATCAGTAACTTTCTAAACATCAGTTTACTAACATCAGTAACTTTTCTAACATGAGTTTACTAACATCAGTAACCTTTTAAACATCAGTTTACTAACATCAGTAACTTTTTAAACATCAGTTTACTAACGTCAGTAACTTTTCTAACCTCGGTTTACTAACATCAGTAACCTTTTAAACATCAGTTTACTAACATCAGTAACTTTTTAAACATCAGTTTACTAACATTAGTAACTTTTCTAACATCAGTTTACTAACATCAGTAAACTTTTTAAACATAAGTTTACTAACATCAGTAACTTTTCTAACATCAGTTTGCTAACATCAGTAATTTTTTAAACATCCGTTTACTAACATCAGTAACGTTTTAAACATCAGTTTACTAACGTCAGTAACTTTTCTAACCTCGGTTTACTAACATTAGTAACTTTTCTAACATCAGTTTACTAACATCAATAACATTTTAAACATCAATTTACTAACATCAATCATTTTTTCTAATATCAGTAACTTTTTAAACATCAGTTTATTAACATCAGTCACTTTTCTAACATCGGTTTACTAATATCAGTCACTTTACTCACATCAGTCAGTTTACTTTCATCAGTCATTTTATTCATTTTACTCACACCGGATTACAAATATCAGCAGTGCCGTGACCAAATTTGCATATCGGTGTCAAGGCACAATTCCAAGCGTTCACCTTCCAGTCTAATGTTTCTGACCAAGTCTGATGACGTAGCTATTACTATATATTGTTTCTGACCAAGTCTGATGACCTAGCTATTACTATATATTGTTTCTGACCAAGTCTGATGACGTAGCTATTACTATATATTGTTTCTGACCAAGTCTGATGACGTAGCTATTACTATATATTGTTTCTGACCAAGTCTGTTGACGTAGCTATTACTATTTAATGTTTCTGACCAAGTCTGTTGACGTAGCTATTACTATTTATTGTTTCTGACCAAGTCTGTTGACGTAGCTATTACTATATATTGTTTCTGACCAAGTCTGATGACGCAGCTGTTATTGCGGCAAAGATTTCTTTGTGTGTGTTTATTTTTTTCGTTCGTATCACAAGAACAATCATTTCATTGTGTAATATGAGTCGATATTGACGACACACAAGTACAAATTATGGAATGCACAAGTCAATAAAATCTACGGATTAAAAAAAAAATTACCTCCTTTTTAAAGTATTCTCGTAAGTTTCCTACAGAAGAAAATGTATTCTATTCTTGCCAACATCTTTACTGTAAGCAGCAGCAAACAAAATGACGCACCACAGGCAACTTTACTGTAAGCAGCAGCAAACAAAACCACGCACCACAGGCAACTTTACTGTAAGCAGCAGCAAACAAAATCACGCACCACAGGCAACTTTACTGTAAGAAGCAGCAAACAAAATCACGCACCACAGGCAACTTTACTGTAAGAAGCAGCAAACAAAATCACGCACCACAGGCAACTTTACTGTAAGCAGCAGCAAACAAAATCACGCACCACGGGCAACTTTACTGTAAGCAGCAGCAAACAAAATCACGCACCACAGGCAACTTTACTGTAAGAAGCAGCAAACAAAATCACGCACCACAGGCAACTTTACCGTAAGCAGCAGCAAACAAAATCACGCACCACAGGCAACTTTACTGTAAGCAGCAGCAAACAAAACCACGCACCACAGGCAACTTTACTGTAAGCAGCAGCAAACAAAACCACGCACCACAGACAACTTTACTGTAAGAAGCAGCAAACAAAATCACGCACCACAGGCAACTTTACTGTAAGCAGCAGCAAACAAAATCACGCACCACAGGCAACTTTACTGTAAGAAGCAGCAGATAAAATCACGCACCACAGGCAACTTTACTGTAAGCAGCAGCAAACAAAATCACGCACCACAGGCAACTTTACTGTAAGCAGCAGCAAACAAAACCACGCACCACAGACAACTTTACTGTAAGAAGCAGCAAACAAAATCACGCACCACAGGCAACTTTACTGTAAGCAGCAGCAAACAAAATCACGCACCACAGGCAACTTTACTGTAAGAAGCAGCAGATAAAATCACGCACCACAGGCAACTTTACTGTAAGCAGCAGCAAACAAAATCACGCACCACAGGCAACTTTACTGTAAGCAGCAGCAGATAAAATCACGCACCACAGGCAACTTTACTGTAAGAAGCAGCAAACAAAACCACGCACCACAGATAACTTTACTATAAGAAGCAGCAAACAAAACCACGCACCACAGATAACTTTACTATAAGAAGCAGCAAACAAAACCACGCACCACAGATAACTTTACTGTAAGAAGCAGCAAACAAAACCACGCACCACAGGCAACTTTACTGTGTCTAAACCAGGGGTTCTAAATTAATTTTTATACAATTACCGACCACTGGTGGGTTTTTTTAATATATCTCTGCGTCCCATTCTCAGACTATCAAATCCATTATCTATACCAACATAACTAGGCTCCACAAATTCAGCGTTTTATACTCTCAAATCAATAACAGGTATACTAGGTACAAACGACTTAGACAAATATTAGAACAGGCAAATGAGTGACATAGCACAACATATGCATTATTCATAGATTTTGAGAAAGCCTTTGACAGTGTCAACAGAGATGCACTGTGGAAAATCCTAAGATGGCATGGCCTCCCCCATAAAATAGTTAATGTAATCAAAGCCCTATACGAGGGTTTTCTGTGCAAAGTTATCTGTGGAGAACATACCTCCAGCAGCTTTAGGGTACAAACAGGAGTGAAACAGGGATGTGTACTATCACCAACATTATTTATCTTGGCAGTAGACTGGTTAATGAAGAAGGCAACATCAGACAAACGCAGAGGATTACAATGGACCCTTGACACAGTGCTGGAGGACCTTGACTTTGCTGACGACATTTGTCTATTATCAAGCAGTCACGAAGATATGCAAGATAAAATAAACAAGCTAACTCAGGATGCAAACAACATAGGACTAAAGATCAACGTAGGAAAGACAAAGTTAATGAAGCAAAATGTGAACAACAGAAATGTACTCAGAGTAGATAACAAGTTAGTGGAGGAGGTCAACGAATGTGTATACCTTGGCAGCAGAGTAGTAGAAAATGGAGACAGCACAGAGGACATCAACAGCAGACTTACTAGAGCAAAGCAGGCTTTTGCAATGCTGCAGACTATATGGAAATTTTAAAAAAACTAAGCATAAATATGAAAATCAGGATATTTAAGAGTACTGTTCTAAGTGTACTACTCTATGGAAGTGAATGCTGGAAAATCACCAAAACCACAGAAAACAAGTTGAATTCTTTCCAGACTAAATGTTTACAAAGAATTAGAAAAATATTTTGGCCAAACACCATAAAAAATAACATCTTGTTGGCAGAAATGCAGATGAAACCACTGACAACAATTATTGAGGAAAGACGCTGGCGATGGTTGTGACATGTGCTCCGAATGACTGACAACTCACTACCAAAAATAGCACTAAGATGGACACCACAGGGGAACAGAAGTAAGGGTAGACCAAAAGAGACATGGAGAAGGACAACAGAAAGGATGCTGAGCAATAGAGGGCTCACCTGGGCAAGAGCAGAAAAAAAAGGCGAAGGACAGGCATTTGTGGAAAACCCTTGCGGAAGTCCCATGTGCCTTGTGCACTTAAGGTTCAGAGAGAGAGAGAGAGAGAGAGAGAGAGAGAGAGAGAGCGGTACAAACTGTTATTTAACCAAAGGCAGACGAGAAACAAAAAGATTTATGCCAACAGTAAAACACAAAGTACACAAACAGACTGAAATCAACAGTAAAACACAAAGTACACAAACAGACTGAAACCAACAGTAAAACACACCGTCAACAAACAGACTGAAACCAACAGTAAAACACACCGTCAACAAACAGACTGAAGCAAACAGTAAAACACAACGTGCACAGATTAAAACCAAAAGTAAAAACCAAGCACAGACTAAAACCAAAAGTAAAAACCAAGCACAGACTAAAACCAAAAGTAAAAACCAAGCACAGACTAAAACCAAAAGTAAAAACCAAGCACAGACTAAAACCAAAAGTAAAAACCAAGCACAGACTAAAACCAAAAGTAAAAACCAATCACAGACTGAAACCAACAGTAAAACACACCGTGCACAGACTGAAACCAACAGTAAAACACAAAGTACATAAACAGACTGAAACCAACAGTAAAACACACCGTGCACAGACTGAAACCAACAGTAAAACACACCGTGCACAGACTGAAACCAACAGTAAAACACACCGTGCACAGACTGAAACCAACAGTAAAACACACCGTGCACAGAATTAAATCAACAGTAAAACAAACAGTACGCAAACAGATAACAGTAAAACATACCGTTCACAAACAGATAACAGTAAAACATACCGTAGTATAGTAAACAAACAGATAAAAGAAAAACACACCGTACACAAACAGATTGAAGAGAAATATAAACCACAACTATAGGTCACAAGCAATGTCACGTGTCATCAGTTTGTAAATACAATTATATTTTTGTCAAAGCCGTATGTTCACTAGTCAGAAATGTCAGCAAAATAAACATATAAAAAAAAACGAAGAACCAGATAAAATTGCCTGGTTTCACAAGCACACCTAGAAAGATCATGGTTTATCATGCACAGAAATCAACAGAACATCACTTCTTCGAAATGCAAAAATACAAATTATTAATTAAAAAATATACGCAAAATTTCCAACACATTTGATACAATTAACATCACTACTATATCTAGACCAACAGGCAGCAGTAAGAATAAATGGTGAAACAACAACTTGGTTTGACATAAAACAAGGGGTCCGTCAGGGGTGCATATTGTCGCCTTACTTATTTAACTTGTATACTGAAAATATAATGAGGAATGTTAGAGAAGATGTAGACAAAGAATATTATGATGCCATAAGAATTGGAACTTATGAAACACCAGAGATTGGATATGCTGATGACACAGTACTACTTCCAGAACACAAAAAAGGAATGGAAAAACTAATTATGTCAGTTCGTAAGAACAGCGAAGAGCAGAACCTCTATCTTAATGCCGAAGAAAACTAAATTGATGACAACTGACAAAACAAACAAGGCAGCTGAAATATGAATCAATGAGGAAAAACTGGAAGAAGTGGAGAGTTCTGAATATCTTGGATCACTACTAACTAATAATGGAGATACAATGAGGGAAGTTAAAAGGAGGACATCTATCGCTCTTCAGAAAGTAAAACAAATAAAGAATCTGTGGAGAGGAGCAGACAGAACCACAAAAATAAGATTTTTAAGGGCATGCATCTTTCGCATCGCAGCATATGCCTGTGAGACCTGGACACTTAACAAAACAGCTGAGAAGTACATAAATGCCTTTGAATGTAAATGCTACAGAAGAGTTCTTCAGATATCATGGACACCAAAAAAAAAGAACAAATATATCCATAATACAAGAACTTGCTATTGAAGAAGGCTGGCTAGTAAAGAGGATTAAACAGAGAAAACTTAAATATTTTGGACACATTAAACGTCATGATAATCTAGAGAAAACCATCTTGGAAGGGTACATAATGGGAAAAAGGAGAGGAAGACCAAGGTGAAGATGTCTGCAAGACATCGTTGATACTCTACAAATGGACGCAGCAGCAGCAGGGCATCGTGCTTAGAACCGAGAAGCCTACAGGAGAGCTGTTAGGGAGGCAAAGTTCCGCAAGGGACATGCAAATGAATGAATGACTGGCACAAGACCATAGAAAAAAAAATGAGGCAGATTAAAGGTCTGTGCTAACATTAATCGCTAAAGGGAAACATGCACAAAAGATATAGGTCACGTCAAGTTTAGGACTCCGTAGCTTGTCCAGATAACGTCACCTCTCTGCCCCCTACTTTCTTGTGTTTTGTTCAGTAGGCAGAATCCGCTGTCTACTTGTCTAGATAACTGTGGTCGTCCCCTTGTCTAGATAACGGGGGCTGTCTACTTGTCTAGATAACTGTGGTCGTCCCCTTGTCTAGATAACGGGGGCTGTCTACTTGTCTAGATAACTGTAGCTGTCTATTTGTCTAGATAGCTGGAGCTGTCTACTTGTTTAGAACTGGAGCTGTCTGTTGTCTAGAAAACTGGAGCTACCTAATTGTCTAGATAACTGGAACAATCTACTTGATTAGATAACTGGAGCTGTCTTATTTCTTAAGTAACTGGAGCTGTCTACTTCTCTAGATAAGTGGCGCTGTCTATTTATTTAGATAACTAGAGCTGTCTACTTGTCTAAATAAGTGGAGCTATTTGCTTGTCCAGATAACTGGAGCAATCTTCTTGTATAAATAAGTGGAGGTGTTTAATTGCCTAAATAAGTGGAGCTGTCTACTTGCCCAGGTAACTGGAGCGGTCTTCTTATCTAAATAAGTAGAGCTATCTGCTTGTCCAGATAAATGAAATTGTCTTCTTTTCTAAATAAGTGGAGCTGTATACAACTCTGAATAAGTGGAGCTATCTACTTTTCCAGATAACTGGACTGGAGCTACCTTCTTGTCTAAATAAGTGGAGATGTCTACTTGTCTAATTAACTGTAGCTATCTACAACTCTGAATAAATGGAGCTGTCTACTTGTCTAAATAAGTGGAGCTATCTACTACTTTGAATAAATGGAGCTATCTGCTTGTCCAGATAACTGGAGCTGCCTTCTTGTCTAAATATGTGGAGCTGTCTACTTGTCTAATTAACTGGAGCTATCTAATTGTCTAAATAAGTGGAGCTATCTATTTGTCTGAATAAGTGGAGCTATCTACGTTTCTAAATAAATAGAACTATCTACTTGTCCAGATAACTGGAGCTGTCTTCTTGTCTACATGAGTTGAGCTATCTGCTTGTCTAAATAACAGGATCTGTCTACTTGTCTAATTAAGTGGAGCTATTTGCTTGTCCAGATAACTGGAGCTGTCTTCTTTTCTATATAACTGGATCTGTCTAAATAAGTGGAGATATCTACTTGTCCAGATAACAGGAGCTGTCTTATTGTTTAAATAACTGGTGCTGTCTACTTTTCTAAATAAGTGGAGCTGTCTACTTGTCCAGACAACTGGAGTTGTCGTCTTGTCTAAATAACTGGAGCTGTCTTATATTCTTATTTCTTTTATCCTTCCCGTGCCGTTAAATGTCACATAGGGCTCGCAAATTAGTTCGCCAATATTTGGAGCTGTGTGCTTGTCTAAATAAGTGGAGCTATCTGTTTATCTCAATAACCGGTTCTGTCTACTTGTATAAAAAGATGAAGTCAGGGAAAGTTGTCAAAAATCACATTTGAAGCTGCAGCACAACATGTGGCCAGGACGTAACTTAAATCTTTCGCCGTGAAAATGATTTAAGAAATAAAATATAAAAACTCGGATATGCTTTTACAGATTAGTTCTGTAACACTACAGGTGAAATGTGGAGTTACAAAACATGGATACATATAACTGATGAAAGGTACTGTGGCCCCAAGTACGTGTTCTGGCTTTCAGTGCCTGGTCAGTCTAACCTGAATTAAGGCAGGGGCGGTAAATGGGACGAGAAAGTAACTGAAGCACTGAAGTAACTGAAGCAGAACGGTAAGAGTTAGGTAAGAGATGTTACTTCGCTGCACCAACTTGTAAACGTTACCTACGTCTGTTCTACAGTTTTCTGAGAGGCACCTGCACGATGTAGACTTGTGACAGGTAGGAAGAAAAGAGAGCACAAGATAATAGAAGGAGCCAATATTTCAACCTACAGTCTTATTTAGTGTCAAGATGAACGAACATTAAATATGCAAAATAGAATATATTTATCAATGAGCAGCAATGATTTTTGTCCAGGTTTTGAACAAAGATAAAAACCGCCCGGGGGGGGGGGGGGTTAGTCCGGACCGTCTAAAGTTTGAAAACACAATGGTGAGGTGGGGTGTGCTGTCTGATCTGGCAGTTTGTGATCCGAAACAAATTTCCTAGCGTCAAGATTACCTGAGCATAGCCGACTTGCTAGCACAAAGTCTACCATACCATAGCCAACTTGTTAACGTCAAGTCTACCATACTATAGCTGATTTGCTAACGTCAGGACTACCTGACCATATCTCACTTTCTAACGTCAAGATTACCTGACCATAGTTGATTTGCTAGCGTCAAGACTACTTGACCATAACTTACTTGCTAGCGTCAAGGCTACCTGACCATAGCTGACTTGCTAACGTCAAGACTACCATACTATTGCTGACTTGCTAGCATCAAGACTACCTGAAAATAGCTGATGTGCTAACATCAAGACTACCTGACCATAGCTGACTTGCTAACATCAAGACTACCTGGCCATAGCTGACTAGCTAACATCAAGACTACCTGACCATAGCTGACTTGCTAACATCAAGACTACCTGGCCATAGCTGACTTGCTAACATCAAGACTACCTGGCCATAGCTGACTTGCTAAAATCAAGACTACCTGACCATAGCTGACTTGCTAACATCAAGACTACCTGACCATAGCTGACTTGCTAACATCAAGACTACCTGGCCATAGCTGACTAGCTAACATCAAGACTACCTGACCATAGCTGACTTGCTAACATCAAGACTACCTGACCATAGCTGACTAGCTAACATCAAGACTACCTGACCATAGCTGACTTGCTAACATCAAGACTACCTGGCCATAGCTGACTAGCTAACATCAAGACTACCTGACCATAGCTGACTTGCTAACATCAAGACTACCTGACCATAGCTGACTTGCTAACATCAAGACTACCTGACCATAGCTGACTTGCTAACATCAAGACTACCGAACCATAGCCGACCAAAAAACTGTCCCACGTCCCCGTTGGTACCTCCATTAAAAAGCCTACCCTGCTAACAGGACAGGGATCGCCACGGTCCCCATGGAGGTGGACTCTGCTAAAGAAGTACTGCACATTCACTGCTTTGTTGGCTCCACGAAGGAACTGAAAAAATTGTCAGTGTAACCAGCTTCCTCTTCGACCAGATTCTACGACTCAACATCTTCAGCGCATCGGCTGCAAAGAACATCAAACTCGCAGTTCCAGCCAAGAAGAAGAAGAAGACAAATGCCACGCAAAGAAACGTTAGTTGACAAAGAAGACAAACGCCACGCAAAGAAACGCTAGTTGACAAAGAAGACAAATGCCACGCGAAGAAACGTTAGTTGACAAAGAAAACAAATGCCAGACAAAGAAACGTTAGTTGATAAAGAAGACAAATGCCAGGCAAAGAAACGTTAGTTGACAAAGAGGACAAATGCCAGGCAAAGAAACGTTAGTTGACAAAGAAGACAAAAGCCACTCGAAGAAACGTTAGTTGACACCAAACGACGACAAAAAAAAAGTTCTTGAAATAATTACAAGCAGGATATTAAAGCCATGAGAAACAAAATTGCTGAGGCTGTAGGCAGACAATGTAAACGCTAGTAACTTTAAATACGGAGAGCGTGCTCCAAGCTACTGACGCAATCAGAAGATGTAATATCTGAGTCAGTATGTTCCTTCAACTGTTCTATGTCACTGACACATAAAGAAGATGTTAGTCCACATTTTCCGCATAAAGGAGATACGATGTTCATGTCTACATTTTCCACGACCTGTCGGCACACTACAGAATAACATATTCGGCACACTACAGAATAGCATGTTCGGCACACGACGCAATGGCATGTTCGGTACACTCTCTTTATCTAGACAAATGAGCCTGTCTCCTTGTTTAGGTAGCTAAACCTATCTCCTTGTCTAGATAACTGAGCCTGACTCCTTGTCTAGATAGCTGAATTTTTTTCCTTTTCTAGGTATCTGAACCTATCTCCCTGTCTAGATAGCTGAACCTGTCTCTTTGTTTAGATAGCTAAACCTGTCTTCTTGTTTAGTTAGCTAAACCTGTCTCCTTGTCTAGATAGCTGAACCTGACTCCTTGTCTAGACAGCTGAACCTGTATCTTTCTTTAGATAGCTGAACCTGTCTCCTTGTTCAGATAGCTGAACCTGTCTCCTTGTTAGATAACTAAACATGTCTCCCTGTCTAGATAGCTGAACATGTCTCCTTGTCTAGATGGCTAAACCTGTCTCCTTTTCTAGATAACTTAACCTGTCTCCTTGTTTAGTTAGCTCAACCTCTCTTGTCTAGATAGGAGACTTTCACCCCACTTACATTTTGTGTGCGTCTCTCTTACGTGCATTACATCAAAAAGCTAAGTGTTGAATTTTTCATCTACTTTTCACGTTTTTTTTTTATTTGTTATGTTTTATCCTGCTTCTGCGGAAATATTGGGTTGTTGTATATTCATTTAACTTGTATACTGAAATAGAACGAGGAATGTTAGAGAAGATGTAGACAAAGAATATTACGATGCCATAACAGTTGGAGGTTATGAAATACCAGAGATTAGATATGCTGATGACACAGTATTGCTGTCCACAACACAAAAAGGAATGGAAAAACTAATTATGTCAGTCCGCAAGAACAGCGAAGAGGAGAACCTCTATCTTAATGCAAAGAAAACTAAATTGATGACAACTGACAAAACAAACAAGGCAACTGAAATATGTATCAATGAGGAAAAACTGGAAGAAGTGGAGAGTTTTGAATATCTTGCATCGCTACTAACTAATAATGGAGATACAATGAGGGAAATTAAAAGGAGGACATCTATCGCTCTTCAGAAAATAAAACAAATAAAGAATCTGTGGAGAGGAGCAGACAGAACCACAAAAATAAGACTTTTAAGGGCATGCATCTTTCCCATAGCAACATATGCCTGTGAGACCTGGACACTTAACAAAACAGCTGAGAAACACATAAATGCCTTTGAATGTAAATGCTACAGAAGAGTTCTCCAAATATCGTGGACACAAAAAAAGAACAAATATATCTATACTACAAGAGCTTAATATTGAAGAAGGCTGGCTAGTGAAGAGGATTAAAGAGAGAAAACTTAAATATTTTGGACACATTAAACGTCATGATAATTTAGAGAAGACCGTATTGGAAGGATACATAATGGGAAAAAGAAAAAGAGGAAGACCAAGACGAAGATGGCTGCAAGACATCGTTGACGATCTGGAAATGGATGCAACAGCAGCAGGCCATCTTGCTCACAACCGAGAGGCCTACAGGAGTGCTGTTAGAGAGGCAAAGTTCCGCATGGGACATGCAAATGAATGAATGAATGTATATTCTTCATTGTTATGCGATCATCTTACTTTCCATCGTTATTGTTTCTGCCCACTTTCTCCACTATTTCCATCTTTTTCTCTGAAACTGAACGACACACCTCTGTCTATCTTCATTTCTTGTCTACATATCAGAACCTATCTCCTTATCTAGGCAGGTAAAGCTGAACAGAAACGGTATAAGAAGAGAAACTGACAGGTGAGATGTGGATTTCATCACAGCTCCTTTCTCTTCTATATTATAACATTCTTTCCCAGCTGTGACACACACATTTACTGAGTAAATGAAAATACAACAATGTATCCTCTAAGCTGGGGGGCAGTACGGCCCGCGCATACAAAAGGACCACGCCCACGGGCGAAATTTTACATGCTGCACACACACACACACACAAAATAATGACATTGCTACCTTTATTTTTTTCAATCTGCTTATTTTACTCTGGGCTATGGTTTTACAAAAGAAATAGCGAATTTTCCCTAAGGGAAAAAAAAACATTCTGTGAATTAAATTAATAGCGCTATATGAGTTTGTTTCGATGATTTCTTTCGATCTTAGTATTTTTTTTCTATGGGAACTTTAAACTATACTCTGTAATTTGATGTTATGACGTATGAATTACTTTCAGCAAAATGAAGTACTTTGGTTCAGGGGTTCTCATGTTTTGTTTGACGCAGATAATGTGTGTATTTTTTAAAATTATTATTTCTCCTTTATTAAATCACTTATTTTATAGTATAGTCACATGTTTATGTGGGTGGCATGAACTCTTCACCTTTCATTCAGTGACAGATTATGCAGGTGCGTCTCTTCCTTCAGCCATGCAATCTCCGGTTTCTGGGTTCTTATGTACAGGCTGGTCTGCCAGTGGAACATATTTGGCTTCAACCCAGTACTTTCACTTGGGACACTGACAAATAAATTACTCGTAACTCTAGCTATAATTTCATTAACACTCGTCTTTCTTTATGTGTTATACTTTCATTACACCATTCATCTTTACACCTGTGCTATAATTTGTTAACACTCGCTTTTATCTGTATGTTCACAACTACAACAGTTACATTAAACTTTGTCATAACTTCAGCTTGTGTCGTAAACATTTGAAAACTTCCTGAATATAGACTCAGTTGCCACTTTCATGGCCCTGATCCACTGGGTTATTGTTCAATTTGTTTCGTTTAATTTCTTCACGAAAGTTTCTAATTTTCCTTGCCAGCTCATGGCGTACTCAAAGTCGATCATTTGAAAAGGATATTTTCAGAACAAACTATAGACACATTATTTGAAATATCTATACAGACATCTACACAAGGAGGAAATACTTGTATCATCACAAGGAGAAAATATCAATACGAGAAAATATCTACACACAGAGAAAATATTTACTTGTTGAAATCATGTAAAAGCAAAAGTAATGATGATGATGATGATGATGATGATAATCGTGATAGTGATAATGATGATGATTGTGATCTTCTTCTTCTTCTTCGTACGCACACTGCCAATGATGCGTGTTACCCTGATTTTTGCGATGGGCCTTTTGGCTGGGTACCTCCGACTTCAGCACTTTTCTTTGCTAGGGCAGACTGTTGTCTTGCTCAGATGATGACGATGATGATGATGACGATGACGATGATGATGATGATGATGATGATACTTTGAGAAGTTTTAATTAATCATTTTTTAAAATCTACAAGCAAAGTACTGATAGTCACATTATGGTGGTTTCATTTCCAACAGACACAAACTTTGAGGTTTAAGTTTGAAGCAGAATGTACCCCTACCTGCATTCTTTCACACCCCCACCCCCCAACGCCTTTCCTCGTCCCCTCTCCACACATGCAAACCTCCCTCTTCCCCCCTCCCTGTGCAATATATTCATGTTTTCTCACTTGTTCCGCCCCAGCTACTCCAGTTCACCCCGACCATTACATCGTACAAAATCCACGAATGTTCAAAGTTGTTAGGTCAAATAGTAGAGACATTCAGAGCTACATGGGGCAACAACAAAATAGACAAGAAGAAGGACTGGCAAAGGAGGCAATGAGATGTGCACGTAGAATGTAAATCAAACAATAAGAAACCAATATTTCGGAGAAATGCCTTTATCAAGGACGACGAAAATAGCGAAACAACAAATAAACACAAAAATAGCACTTAGATGGCAGATCCTCTTGGTTAGGAACTGAAGCAAGTCACGCTTACAGCAGGATTTCATCTCAGCTGTAATACAAGGCACTTGCCATCAAAATGTGCACTTTTTTTAAAGAAGTGAAAAAAAAAGGAATGGGATATTTTTATTTTTTACTGAGCAAGTTGACAATCCTGGGATTTTTTTTTTTTTTTTACTTAGTTCATTTATTCAGCAGGTAGCATGAACTCTTCACCTTTCATTCAGTGACAGATTATGCAGGTGCGTCTCTTCCTTCAGCCATGCAATCTCCGGTTTCTGGGTTCTTATGTACAGGCTGGTCTGCCAGTGGAACATATTTGGCTTCAACCCAGTACTTTCACTTGGGACACTGACAAATAAATTACTCGTAACTCTAGCTATAATTTCATTAACACTCGTCTTTCTTTATGTGTTATACTTTCATTACACCATTCATCTTTACACCTGTGCTATAATTTGTTAACACTCGCTTTTATCTGTATGTTCACAACTACAACAGTTACATTAAACTTTGTCATAACTTCAGCTTGTGTCGTAAACATTTGAAAACTTCCTGAATATAGACTCAGTTGCCACTTTCATGGTCCTGATCCACTGGGTTATTGTTCAATTTGTTTCGTTTAATTTCTTCACGAAAGTTTCTAATTTTCCTTGCCAGCTCATGGCGTACTCAAAGTCGATCATTTGAAAAGGATATTTTCAGAACAAACTATAGACACATTATTTGAAATATCTACACATACATCTACACAAGGAGGAAATACTTGTATCATCACAAGGAGAAAATATCAATACGAGAAAATATCTACACACAGAGAAAATATTTACTTGTTGAAATCATGTAAAAGCAAAAGTAATGATGATGATGATGATGATGATAATCGTGATAGTGATAATGATGATGATTGTGATCTTCTTCTTCTTCTTCGTACGCACACTGCCAATGATGCGTGTTACCCTGATTTTTGCGATGGGCCTTTTGGCTGGGTACCTCCGAGCTCAGCACTTTTCTTTGCTAGGGGAGATTGTTGTCTTGCTCAGATGATGACGATGATGATGATGATGACGATGACGATGATGATGATGATGATGATGATCCTTTGAGAAGTTTTAATTAATCATTTTTTTAAATCTACAAGCAAAGTACTGATAGTCACATTATGGTGGTTTCATTTCCAACAGACACAAACTTTGAGTTTTAAGTTTGAAGCAGAATGTACCCCTACCTGCATTCTTTCACACCCCCACCCCCCCAACGCCTTTCCTCGTCCCCTCTCCACACATGCAAACCTCCCTCTTCCCCCCTCCCTGTGCAATATATTCATGTTTTCTCACTTGTTCCGCCCCAGCTACTCCAGTTCACCCTGACCATTACATCGTACAAAATCCACGAATGTTCAAAGTTGTTAGGTCAAATAGTAGTGACATTCAGAGCTATATGGGGCAACAAAAAAATAGACAAGAAGAAGGACTGGCAAAGGAGGCAATGAGATGTGCACGTAGAATGTAAATCAAACAATAAGAAACCAATATTTCGGAGAAATGCCTTTATCAAGGACGACGAAAATAGCGAAACAACAAATAAACACAAAAATAGCACTTAGATGGCAGATCCTCTTGGTTAGGAACTGAAGCAAGTCACGCTTACAGCAGGATTTCATCTCAGCTGTAATACAAGGCACTTGCCATCAAAATGTGCACTTTTTTTAAAGAAGTGAAAAAAAAGGAATGGGATATTTTTATTTTTTACTGAGCAAGTTGACAATCCTGGGATTTTTTTTTTTTTTTTACTTAGTTCATTTATTCAGCAGGTAGCGTTCCCAGAAGAAACTTCCATAACGTTTTCCTTCTTATCTACAGCTTCACCACATGGTTTGTCTTTTCTTTCAAATACCACCTGGTAAGCGACTTCGGACATTTAATCTACTTTGTTTTCCTGCTCTTATTTATTTTTCTTTGAGTTTTTCAGTGATTTATCGGGCACTCTGTCTCGTCTACTGCTGGCAGTACGGTGCCCTCTCCTGGCTAGACAGACTAAGCGGTGACATGCCCTGCAACATGCCGAGGTTCCATTCATTCAATATTTCTTCTTTCTCTCAAGTGTTTTCTCAATCTTTCTCTTGGGCTGATGGTAACAATTATTCTTCTTTCTTTCGAGTCTCAAGTGTTTTCTCTAAGCTTTCTCTTGGGCTGATGGTAACAATTATTCTTCTTTCTTTCGAGTCTCAAGTGTTTTCTCTAAGCTTTCTCTTGGACTGATGGTAACAATTATTCTTCTTTCTCTCAAGTCTCAAGTGTTTTCTCTAATCTTTCTCTTGGGCTGATGGTAACAATTATTCTTCTTTCTCTCAAGTCTCAAGTGTTTTCTCTAAGCTTTCTCTTGGACTGATGGTAACAATTATTCTTCTTTCTCTCAAGTCTCAAGTGTTTTCTCAATCTTTCTCGTGGGCTGATTATAACACTTATTCTTCTTTCTCTCGAATATCAAGTGTTTTGTCTAAGCTTTCCCGTGGGCTGATGGTAGCTGCTTCACTAAAAAATGAGAAACTTGCACTGCCTTTACCCCAGTGGGAACTCCATGTGACAAGGACCTGTGGACAACAACAGCAGAATAGCAACAACAAACCAACAAAGAGATAAAAGTGCGATTGTCGACGATCATACGCTGAAAGTAGTCTTGTTGCTGGCCTCCAGAAACATGATAAACAAATGAAGGATATCTTTTTAAAACACATCCCTCTTTCTCCTCTCGCTCCCCTTATAGTTGGTTCTTACTGGGTGACCCCACAAAATATTAACAAACAACAACAAGAGCCTGTAACTGAAAGTTTACAACTTCCCCCGCCACATCGTGCCCCCGGTATTTATATATTCCCATAAACTCCTCTCTGAGTTTAATTATCCAGATTCAAACAAATCTCCTGAACAAACATGGGAAGCTCTGACAGCACAGAATATACGGATATTATGAATTCTTCTACAAAGAAAGAAGGCAGGCAAGGGTACATGTCGGTGGTTATGCCCAAAGCTCCGTGTACTATTAATGGGAAGTTTAAAAAAAGTAAGACTATTTTAGATTCGCAAGCTTCACCATTCAAGTCAGGGAATAAAGGGCTGATGATCAAGCTATACAAAACGAAAATAGCCAACATTGAGAAGACAGCCTACATATATATACGAGGTTTAAATGAGTCCTACAAAACTAGAACGTAAAACCTTCCGTTTTATTTTTTCAAATACTCTTTACCATCTCAATATAACTAACTAATGTTTGAATAAGGCAAGAAGACAGAAACCCTTTTGTCCCGTCAGTTACGTGAATGATTATGTGAAAAATAATAATAATAATAATAATAAATCTATTCCATGTTATTTAGCATTATTTATCATTTGTTTTGGAAATAACAATTTTACATTACTATTGAAGCTAAATACAGACGTCTCTTCATTCCTTGGCAACAAGCATGGTCGGTGTGTTTATTATAAATTTTATATGTGGGTACAGGATTCTTGTTTCGTGTGAAAAAAGTAAAGTTGGTTTGTGTTTAATGTATGTTACATATGTTCTTACTGTTGTTACAGAGATTTTCCTACAACGTGAGCTATTAACAGTTAATGTCGCGATGAAGACTGGGCTCATTCCGGACAGAGAGTGGGATTAGGTAATTTTCCAAACACTCTGAGAGAATATAAAAAAGTAGGATTATCAGCAAACTCCGACAAGAGAAACCGCTCTCAGCCAAACTGGAAAGACTGTTTGCTGGAGCTTCAGGCGAAGTTCGCGTGTTACCATTTGGACACAGACCTCAGAGAGCGTAGTACTGATCTTTGAAGGTCACGGTTATTTACAGAATAGTTAGATCTCACATAAATCTCAGTTTTCTTACACATGAGTTCTGTATGATCTTGACCCGCTGACATCTTCCAGTCCTTGCAACTGCTTTCATCTGTCTATCTATCTATCTATCTATCTATCTATCTATCTATCTATCTATCTATCTATCTATCTATCTATCTATCTATCTATCTATCTATCTATCTATCTATCTATCTATCTATCTATCTATCTACCTACCTATCTATCTATCTATCTGTGTGTATGTCTGTCTATCTGTCTTTCTATCATCTGTCTTTCTTCTATTCTTCTCTTTCTTGACTTAAAGTGTTATGAAAAAATTGAAGCTTCTTACAGCTGAAGAGCGGGCCGACCTCGATCTGGTGGCAGCACTGTTCAGTCCACGGCACTTCACGGACCACTGAGACCAGAACTTTGTTCAATTCTCTTATTTCAGTTTTTCATGTCTTTGTCCTCGCTTATGTAAGATCTTTCTGGCAGTTATTTTAATAACTTAAGTCCTCGCTTATGTAAGATCTTTCGGGTAGTTATTTTAATAACTTAAGTCCTCGCTTACGTAAGATCTTTCGGGTAGTTATTTTAATAACTTAAGTCCTCGCTTACGTAAGATCTTTCGGACAGTTATTTTAATAACTTAAGTCCTCGCTTATGTAAGATCTTTCGGGTAGTTATTTTAATAACTTAAGTCCTCGCTTATGTAAGATCTTTCGGGTAGTTATTTTAATAACTTAAGTCCTCGCTTACGTAAGATCTTTCGGGTAGTTATTTTAATAACTTAAGTCCTCGCTTACAACACACAATATACGGATATTATGAATTCTTCTACAAAGAAAGAAGGCATGCAAGAGTACATGTCTTGGTTATGCCCAAAGCTCCATGTACTATTAATGGGAAGTTTTAAAAAAAGTAAGACTATTTTAGATTCGCAAGCTTCACCATTCAAGTCAGGGAATAAAGGGCTGATGATCAAGCTATACAAAACGAAAATAGCCAACATTGAGAAGACAGCGTATATATATATATACACGAGGTTTAAATGAGTCCTACAAAACTGGAACGTAAAACCTTCCGTTTTATTTTTTCAAATACTCTTTACCATCTCAATATAACTAACTAATGTTTGAATAAGGCAAGAAGACAGAAACCCTTTCGTCCCGTCAGTTACGTGAATGATTATGTGAAAAATAATAATAATAATAAATCTATTCCATGTTATTTAGCATTATTTATCATTTGTTTTGGAAATAACAATTTTACATTACTATTGAAGCTAAATACAGACGTCTCTTCATTCCTTGGCAACAAGCATAGTCGGTGTGTTTATTATAAATTTTATATGTGGGTACAGGATTCTTGTTTCGTGTGAAAAAGTAAAGTTGGTTTGTGTTTAATGTATGTTACATATGTTCTTACTGTTGTTACAGAGATTTTCCTACAACGTGAGCTATTAACAGTTAATGTCGTGAGGAAGACTGGGCTCAGTCCGGACAGAGAGTGGGATTAGGTAATTTTCCAAATACTCCGAGAGAATATAAAAAAGTAGGATTATCAGCAAACTCCGACAAGAGGAACTGCTCTCAGCCAAACTGGAGAGACTGTTTGCTGGAGCTTCAGGCGAAGTTCGCGTGTTACCATTTGGACACAGACCTCAGAGAGCGTAGTACTGACCTTTGAAGGTCACGGTTATCTACAGAATAGTTAGACCTAACCTAAATCTCAGTTTTCTTACACATGAGTTCTGTATGATCTTGACCCGCTGGCATCTTCCAGTCCTTGCAACTGCTTTCATCTGTCTATCTATCTATCTATCTATCTATCTATCTATCTATCTATCTATCTATCTATCTATCTATCTATCTATCTATCTATCTATCTATCTATCTATCTATCTATCTATCTATCTATCTATCTATCTATCTATCTGTCTGTCTGTCTGTCACCTGTCTTTCTCCTATTCTTCTCTTTCTTGACTTAAAGTGTTATGAAAAAATTGAAGCTTCTTACAGCTGAAGAGCGGGCCGACCTCGATCTGGTGGCAGCACTGTTCAGTCCACGGCACTTCACGGACCACTGAGACCAGAACTTTGTTCAATTCTCTTATTTCAGTTTTTCATGTCTTTGTCCTCGCTTATGTAAGATCTTTCGGGTAGTTATTTTAATAACTTAAGTCCTCCCTTATGTAAGATCTTTCGGGTAGTTATTTTAATAACTTAAGTTCTCGCTTACGTAAGATCTTTCGGACAGTTATTTTAATAACTTAAGTCCTCGCTTACGTAAGATCTTTCGGACAGTTATTTTAATAACTTAAGTCCTCGCTTACATAAGATCTTTCGGACAGTTATTTTACTAACATATGTACTCGCTAACTTAATATCTATCCTGTAGTTATTTTAATATCTTAAGTACTCGCTAACGTAAGATCTTTCCTGCATTTATTAAAATAACTTCAGTTTTACCTTTAGTCTTTGGCCATTTGTGTTATGTTTTTTTTTATTTGAAACATCCTTTCAAGTTCTCTGGTTCACATTAACCCTACTAGTTATCCTTCCTTTCTTGTTCAGTGAAACGTAACCGAATACTCAAACGTATTCTTTGCCAAAAGTGCAGGGTTTGCATAATTTATGCCAGTACAGCTTTCATAGGATTTGAGGGGTTAAAGTAGGTTTTCAGTGATGTGATATAAGCAGATTTAATCCGCCCATATCTTTGGAGGCTCGAACGTTGTTAGTACAAGCGTTCCTGCTGGGAGTTCAACTTAGTTTCCGCTACAAACTGCGCCATTTTGAAAATGATAAAACAGACAAAAGTGCCTCGTAATTTTGAAGCGAAAAAAAAACTACTGAAAGTAGATGAAAGTGTTAAATAAGAAGAGGAAGACAGGATGAAAAATTAATCATTTACAGCTCTGGAAAAAAAAACAGTAGAGGAAATGTCTAAGGTAAGTTACAAAACTTTGTTTGGAGTAAAATTCTTTAACTTTGTTACCTCCTGCTTTTATTTACTAAGCTTCAGGTGTAAAATGCTACCTCTGGCTTTTATGTATTAAGTTTCAGGTGTAAAACATGCTATTACCTGGTGTGAAAGGACAGACAGTGCATTTAGAAACTAACCAACTGTAATATCAAGCACTACCCAGGCTCTCAGGGTCACGTGACGTCCTGTTTGATGCTATCTACTTTCACGCTCTCTGCGCACTCAACCGTTCATCACCTGTCCACTACAAAAGCTACGTATATAATGACAAATATTTCACGTTACAATGACGATACTTTTGTCATGTATCCACTGCGCATGCACTAAAAAAGAAAAAAAAAATAGGCAGTATAAATTGCATTTTTCTTTCTTATGTATTATTTGTATGGTACACAGCTTGTACCGAATTGTTATTCCGGTAAACCTTCGCTTTTCAAGAGTTCGTTTTAAGCCACTCCGATTTTACCAAAGATTTACATTAGTACCTGCTTTTTTCGTTAACTGATGGAAATCTGAAGAAGACTTTCGCTTTAATATAAACAAAAACAACAGCAACAACAGAAAGGAAGAAAAATGATAATAGCGTTCAGCGTTTGTTATACAGCGAGCAGTTAATAGAGGCAACGGCAACTCTGACCAGCCAGATTAGCGCAGGCAAACTTCTTACCCTGTGAACTGCGTTCAAAATCAAGCCGCCATGTATCTGTAGGCATCTGTGCTTTATCTGGATTTATATCTGTGCATCTGTTAGCGAGATTTTTTTTCTAAAGTATCAGAAAGGCTGAAGAGTTCTCTTGAAAGTGTTACGCTTGGCGTAAAACTGGACGTAGTTAATAATTTCGATCGTTATTTCTACTTATACTGTCTGTATTTATCATTTCATTTATGTTTTTGCTACAAGCTTGCGTTAGTTTGGGCTTGTTGTGTTATGTGGTACGATTTGGTAGGCTTTTTATTTTTGGCTCCTGAAACGCTCAAAAAATTGTTCCGATATACTGTAATGGCAATTGCTTCCTCGCTTTACGCCTTTTCGGCTTATGAAAGGTGTCATAGGAATGTTCATCTTTCGGATAGCGGGATAAACCTATACTTATTTTTTTTCGTATATTACAATAGTCAGAACACTGGACGTAACTGACAAGACAAAGACTAAGAGGGAAATCGATGAATTACTCTGGCATACTTTCCACTTAGATATCTGTCGGAAGTGTAACAGATAAATACCACTGATAAGGTTGTAAGGGCGGGTGTTCCAAAAATGTGCAGCAGAGCAATTGAGGTTTTTCATGAGCAAAATAAGTCGAGGTTTTCGTTTAACCTGTTTATTCTCATTTATCCCATGGAATCAATATTCACAGCATCCTTCTGATATCATCCATTTGGTTTGATCAATCTATTTTAATTCTTCTGTTTTCATCCTTTTGTTTTCATCCTTCTATTTTTCAGAGCTGGAGTACTGGGATTCCTGTGTATTAAACAAACTGTGCTCTTGCTGGCAAAACTTCCCTCCTCACTTCAAAGACGATTTAGCCCTAACACAATATGCCATGCGATCATTTTTTTTTTTTAACATTGCTTCGACTGAATCTCTTTGGCAGCGGTTCTCAAACTTACTGCCTCCGCATGCAAAATAATTTACTATTGATTCTTCCCCTCTCTGGGAGGCGTAAACTATGTAAATGTTGGCTGCGTTGTGGTTTATATTTTATGGTTCTATTTAATGGTTATATTTAATGGCTATATTTAACTGGTTATGTGTAAACATTAACCACAATTAACAGTGACCATCAGACCGTGGCTCGCAAAAAAAAAAACAACTCCCAGGTACACCCAGCCTCAAGAAAAAAATGGATGCCAGGGTTAACGGTCTGGGAAGGAAGAGGAATGACCCCGCTAGCTACGGAGTTAGTGCTGACGGCGACACTAGTCGGTAGTTTCTGGTCAACTGCTGGCTAGGCGGCAGAGCGGTTTGGCCGTGTGAAATGGCGCTGGTTCACATCTCATACGCAGCCTTATTAACCACAGTGAGGATGAAACATTGGTGTACATATATTTCTTTGAGGTAAAATGAGAGATTGTACAGACTGTGTTGGAAATTTGTCACTAATAAGGCGCACTGTACTCGTTCATTTCTCTCTCTCTCTCTCTCTCTCTCTCTCTGAACCTTAAGTGCCTAGAGCACAACAGACTTCCGCAAGGGTTTTCCACAAATGCCTGTCTTTTGCCTTTTTTTCTGCTCTTGCCCAGGTGAGCCCTCTATTGCTCAACATCCTTTCTGTTGTTTTTCTCCATTTCTCTTTTGGTCTACCCTTACTTCTGTTCCCCTGTGGTGTCCATCTTAGTGATATTTTTGGTAGTGAGTTGACAGTCATTCGGAGCACATGTCCCAGCCATCGCCAGCGTCTTTCCTCAACAATTTTACTAGTAGCAAAATGAAATAGTTTCTTGTTGGACACTACCCAGACACTCTAGATAACATGGTAGTTTTATGTGTTGCTTTAGATTTTGCCACAAAGAACAGATATATCTTGTACTCTGAGAGACACTGAATCTGTGACATTTCATGACATTACTGTGTTGTTGAGTGTGGTGTGTTTAACAAATTCTTTGTTATGGTTGTTTTGAACATGGATTTAGTTTTCCAAGTGTCTTTTTAGTTTTCCAAGTGTCTTTTTAGTTTTCCAAGTGTCTATCATGTTATGTTTTAACTGGTCCCGTTATTTAATTATATTATTTCTCTAGTTATGTATAATTATATAATTATTGTATATCAAGTTATGCCCTTGCAAGCACTTGTAGACGCTTTGTAGTCGACAGCAAAAAATATTATAAGAAAAGTGGTTTGATAGAACTGTGTTTTGTTGCTGAAAATGTTTAAATATCGGGGAGATACGGGGGAACTTAATACAGAAAAAGAGACCTGTGGCAGGACATTATTGATCGTAATCTATGAAAATTGTTTATACGTACCATCTGTTTCCGGTACAATGTTATTTTTGTTCTACGTTCTTGATATAACTAATTTGGTCGTGTAGGGTACAAATGTTTGTTAGACTGCTCACATGTCGCCAACTTTGATATCCCTCGTTGATGTATGACTAAACAATCAGACGCTGCTTGCAGGAGAATTGGGTTTGTGTGGTTGTCAGTATTGTGTGTTATATTGTTTTATATCGTTAATGTGTGATAGTGTCTAATATCACCCTGTTGCAGTAAAAGACGTATTGTGTTACTGGTCATTGATATGTCACAGAAATTCGGAGCGTTGTGTTATTCATCATGTGCCGTGCCGACTGGCGTTGGCTATTATGCTTCTCCAGAGTACCCGATCCTTCATGCAGGCCATCAGCTTAGTTGGTAATCTCCTCTCACACCATCCTGTCAGACTGTCCAGTATCATTTCTTTTGGTCTTCCTCTTGATCTTCTTCCTTCTATTTTTCCTGTGGTTATAATATTTTCAATGCCCCCTCTTCTCATTGCATGTCCTATGAAAGTACATTGTCTCTCTCTTATCTTTTTGACAAAGTTTTTTTGTCTCTCCAGCTCTTCTCATACATTCTTCATTAGTTATTTTTGCTGTCCAGGGGATTCGCAACATTCTTCTAATAAACCACATTTCTGCTGCTTCCAATGATTTTTGTGCAGACCTGCCTATTGTTCATGATTCACTTCCATATAACAAGATATATTCAATATTGCATTTTAGGACTCGCTTTCTAACATTCATTGATAAAGATGTGTTAGCTAATATGTTTCTCATTCTGTGAAATGCAGTCTTTGCTTGGCCTATTCTGTTCCTAATTTCTGTTCTGCATTTCCCATCTGAAGTTATTACTGCTCCAAGGTATTTGAATTTCTGCACCTGCTTTAGAATAGTTCCGTTTAATTTTATACTGCATGCTGGTGGATTCTGTTTCTTAGATATAACCATAGTCTCTGTCTTTTTGATGTTCAAAGTAAGGCCTTTCTGTTCACTTTCTTTGGCGACTTTATCCAAGAGATTTTGCAGGTCTTGTTGGTTCTCAGCTATCAGTACTGTGTCATCATCATACCGAAGGTTGTTAATATTGTATCCTCCAATTTTTATGCCTGGTTCTGTGATGAGTGTTGTGTTACAGTAGAAACAGCACAAGGAAATTTTTTAGTGTTGTGTTACAGTAAGAAATTTCCTTGTGCTGTTTCTAACAACTTTGGGTAAGTTCAGACGTGAACATCCAGGCTCTAGCTTCAGCCTTGTGAAGCTGTTATAGACCAGCAACTCACAGACCTCTGGGAATCATGACCTAAAGATACTAAACTTCCTTGAAGCATCAGAAATTTAAAGGCCCGAAACGCTTGCCTGAGGTGGGTGGGGAAGGGTAGAGAGAGAAGAGAGACTTCTCTGATGCCTGAGGAGTTGTGTTTTTCTCTCTACAACAGTTTCCTGTCTGTTACAGCATCAGGGGAACTAACTCTTCCACAAAAAACAATGGCAGTGTTGGTAATCCTTTCTTTCTTTCTGGCTTTCTGGCTTTCTTTCTTCAGGCTCCCTGTAACTGCGAGCTGGTGTTCTTTGCAGAGGTGGTGATGCCCAGCATCGTATCGGTGTGGGAGCTACTTTTTCAGTCTGAGGGTGTAGCTAAAAAGGCAGGAGATGTGCAATGCTTCTTTAGCAGACTCCACCACCAGGGGAACTATGGCGATCTCTGCCCAGTTAGCCAGGCTAGGCCTGTTACTCGGGGTACTAGAGGAGAGGTGGACAGGGTCTTGGTCAGCTATGGATCGCTAACCCTGACGCTAACACATCAGCTATGGTTCACAAACCCTGATGCTAGCATATCAGCTTGGTTTGCTAACCCTGACGCTAACATGTCAGTTATGGCTCGCTAACCCTGACGCTAACATGTCAGTTATGGCTCGCTAACCCTGACGCTAACATGTCAGTTATGGCTCGCTAACCCTGACGCTAACATGTCAGTTATGGCTCACTAACCCTGACGCTAACATGTCAGTTATGAATCGCTAACCCTGATGCTAACATGTCAGTTATGAATCGCTAACCCTGACGCTAACATGTCAGTTATGAATCGCTAACCCTGACGCTAACATGTCAGTTATGAATCGCTAACCCTGACGCTAACATGTCAGTTATGGCTCGCTAACCCTGGCGCTAGCACACCAGCTATGAAGCATTACTTGCCTAATCGGACAGCGTCAACGCACTCACAAAGTCTAAATAAAATGAAAAGTAAAATATTTCTAACCCACCCCATATTTTTAATTATAGAATAAATTCCCTCCAATTACTTTCTACTAACATTTCTCATCCAATTTTTATTCTAACAGAGCATGGAAACTGGTTCTGGAGTGAAAGAATCACATTGTCTGTCATTGGTCTGTTACCGTAGTAGGCCGTCTCGTTTTATGTAATTGCTCTGTTACAGTAGTAGGCGGTCTTGTTTTATGTCATTGGTCTGTTACCGCAGTAGGCGGTCTTGTTGTATGTCATTGGTCTGTTACCGCAGTAGGCGGTCTTGTTGTATGTCATTGGTCTGTTACCGCAGTAGGCGGTCTTGTTATATGTCATTGGTCTGTTACCGCAGTAGGCGGTCTTGTTGTATGTCATTGGTCTGTTACCGCAGTAGGCGGTCTTGTTGTATGTCATTGGTCTGTTACCGCAGTAGGCGGTCTTGTTGTATGTCATTGGTCTGTTACAGTAGTAGACGGTCTTGTTGTATGTCATTCGTCTGTTACCGTAGTAGGCGATCTTGTTGTATATCATTGGTGTGTTACCTTGTAAATATCTTCAGGATTTCTCCGAACTTTTGCTTGATCTATCTCTTGAATATTTCTTCATAAACATTGAATACAGTGCTCCCTGCAAGGTGAATCTGGATGTTGAAGCTGTCCCTTATCTCAACACAAGACGCAGGGCTTGCCACTCTAGATCATTTATACCTAGATCTAGATCATTTATACCTAGATCTAGATAATTTTGGTTCCATCCAGATAATAAAAACAATTATCGAAATATTAAATCAGCTAAATGTTAACTATAAATCTAGATAGCTTTAAACTGAATCGAGATAATTCTGTATATTTAAAAAAAATAGATGGGCGTATGGTCAGTTTTACAAAAAGATAGAAAGAATGAGAAAAATGGGAAGAAACAAGAATGGCAGAAAGCAAGATAAGTACATATAAATGAAGGCCACAACAACAGTTTTGTTTCGACAACAATCTTTTTTTAAAGGATCACACACACAAAAATAACACAACAGATAAAAACACGAAAAAATGGATGAAAAAATATATAGACTTACCCCCTCCCCCTCCTTGTAAGAAAGTGAAGCAGGAAACTTTGATTACAGTCTTCCCTCTCCCCCCCCCTAACCCCCACCCCCCGGCCCCCTCCACAGCTTAGAGTAAATCTTCTAACCCCTCTCACAGTGAACAGATAAATGTTTTATTTCTTGAACCTGTTGCAGACCGACAACACGTCTGGCCTAGACCTTCTGTAGCCTATTATGAGGGGACTCACTTCAAGACATGGTCTTTGCGCATGCGTCATACTTATTATCTTCATTGTGTAGAACTGGACAGTTGTGATGTTGAGACTATTGTCAAGAACTTAGACACTCGTGATGTTGAGACTATTGTCAAGAACTTAGACACTTGTGATGTTGAGACTATTGTCAAGAACTTAGACAGTCGTGATGTTGAGACTATTGTCAAGAACTTCGTCGTGATGTTGAGACTATTGTCAAGAACTTAGACAGTCGTGATGTTGAGACTATTGTCAAGAACTTAAGGTTTATGAGTCCAGTTTCATGTCAATAGATTCTACTGACTGAGATGAAACTGGACCAAGGTGACTTACAGATAATGCACAGAAAACTTTTTGCCTTCATTAACTGGGCACATATGAAGCTTAATTAGGATGTTTCGTCCCTTATTTTAGTGAAATGTATTTGCCATTCTCTGCAGTTAGACAAATTTACGTCTTCTTTGAGTGTCTCCCAAAAGTCTTGAGTTTCTACAAACACACATCACAAACACCATATCTTATCTTATATCTTATATCCTTCCCCTGCCGTTAAACGTCACATAGGGCTCGCAAAGTAATTCGCCAATGTTTCCTGTTTTCGGCGAGTCTTTCAACCTCATCAAAGGATTTTATGCCTGTTGATTTGGCCTCTCTTAACAATGTCCTCTTCAGAGTTTCACGCGGTCTGCCTCTTTTTCTTCAGCCTGTTGTGTTCCACTTGATAGCTTGTTTTGTGATTCTCTGATCATTTCTTCTCATCACGTGACCAACATATGTCCATCTCCTTTTCCTGATCACTCATGAGACTGGTTGTTGTTCAGTCATCTGTCTTATCTCTGCATTGTTCTTGAATTCGTTCCACTTAATGCCGAGTATTTTCTCCAGGATCTGTTTTTGCATTCAACATGTCTAATTTGACTGTTCGTCTTTCATGTATATACTTCCATGTTTTATCTGATATCCATGCTTTTATATTTGTTGTTTTCAGTCCAGCGCTTGCTTTTGCTGCTGTGATTATGGCTGTGCTGTAAGAATTCCATAATTCATCTATACCTATCTCCTCAACTTCAATGAGTGTTTTGGAATGATTGGCAAGTTCACCATATGCTGCCTACTAATCTGAGTTCACAATCAAAAAGTTACAAATTAAAGTAGTAAATATATAACAAATTAGCAGAAGGGTCAGTGTCAGAATTTATTTTGGCACTTAAGAAGGGATTAAACTTTAAAGGTGAAGAAAGTAAATTATTTTAGTTTTCATTATTTATTTCGTTTTTTTAAAATTATCTTATTTGAATATGATACTGGCTTCAAGTCTTAGACGTGGGATTTTTTCTGGTACAAAGAGGCCTTGCCTCTAAAAATAGGTAGCAGAGAAACCTTGAACAGTAAATGTGGTCAGGCATGATACCGATAACATCAAACTTCCCATTGTTGTGGAAGTACAGGCCTAACACTGTGTCCCTAATATGCCTCTGTGGTACGGAAACAGGGATTTTATTTTTTTTTTATCTTTAATCTCATTTGAATATTTCACACAGCAGTCCATGGACAAATCAAGCGAAGCAGTCTATGTACATGAAATAGACAAACACAGCTGTAGACAAATTGGATATCTTTACTTTCATTTAAAAGAAATGGATTCATGTGAGTGGAAATGAAGGCAACATTTGTATTTTCTGATATAACAGTGAATAATTTAGAGTTTTGTTTGTTTCAGGCCCTTCATATCAACGAGTTCAAAGACTGCATCTTCTGTGATAGTAATTCAACAAACTGGTAAGTGAGTCCACTCATAAATCTATAAATCCTATGTGTCTGCATATCTGTCTGTCTTCTTGTATGCTTGTATGTTTGTCTGTCTGTCTAATTGTCTCCCTCACATCCTCCAAGACTGTTATAAAAATCTGAAGATGCAATGTTTTCAAAAACTATGTAATATACATACTGGATGGTCAGAAAACAAGTGAAATTCTCAGAAAAGTTGCACGACAGCAAAAAACGCAAGAAGCAAACAATCAATATTTTTTTAATGAGTCATAAGAGGGTAGACATCAGATATTTTGATAGTCACTGGAAAACTCAGAAGAAAAATGAACAGAAAAGAAGAAATGGTAAGAGAAAATGTCAACAGACCAATCAGATGGGGAAGAAAAATGGCATCCAATCAGATTAGAAACACCAAAAATAGCACAAAATGGTATGTTGTTGTTTATTTCATTGGCTTGTATGTTGTTGTTTATTTCACTGACTTTTATGTTGCTGTTCATTTCATTGACTTTTATGCTGTTGTTTATTTCATTGGCTTGTATGTTGTTGTTATTTCATTGGCTTGTATGTTGTTGTTTATTTCATTGACTTTTATGCTGTTGTTTATTTCATTGGCTTGTATGTTGTTGTTATTTCATTGGCTTGTATTCTGTTGTTTATTTCATTGACTTTTATGCTGTTGTTTATTTCATTGGCTTGTATGTTGTTGTTTATTTCATTGGCTTGTATGTTGTTGTTTATTTCATTGACTTGTATTCTGTTGTTTATTTCATTGGCTTGTATGTTGTTGTTTATTTCATTGACTTGTATTCTGTTGTTTATTTCATTGGCTTGTATGTTGTTGTTTATTTCATTGGCTTGTATGTTGTTGTTTATTTCATTGACTTGTATTCTGTTGTTTATTTCATTGTCTTGTATGTTGTTGTTTATTTCATTATCTTGTATGTTGTTGTTTATTTCATTGACTTGTATTCTGTTGTTTATTTCATTGGCTTGTATGTTGTTGTTTATTTCATTGGCTTGTATGTTGTTGTTTATTTCACTGTATTGTATTTTGTTGTTTCTTTCACTGACTTTTTATGTTCTTGTTTATTTCACTGGCTTGCATATTGTTGTTATTTCATTGGCTTATATGTTGTTGTTCATTTCATTGACTTTTTATGTTCTTGTTTATTTCATTGGCTTGTATGTTGTTGTTTATTTCATTGGCTTGTATGTTGTTGTTTATTGACTTGTATGTTTTTGTTTATTGACTTGTATGTTGCTGTTGATTTCATTAGCTTGTATGTTTTTGTTTATTGACTTGTATGTTGTTGTTTATGTCATTGGCTTGTATGTTGTTGTTGATTTCATTAGCTTTTATGTTGCTGTTGATTTCATTAGCTTGTATGTTGTTGATTTCATTAGCTTGTATGTTGATGTTTATTGACTTGTATGTTGTTGTTTATTTCACATTGTTTACGTTTCTGTTTCAGGTTGTGCTGCTGTATCAGTATTTTTAAAAATTTCAGCTTCAGCAAAAAGAACAGGTAGGATCTTCTGAAAGATCTGAAATAAGACGATGGAAATGAACAAAAATCTCAAATTCACAGGTTTTGTCAACATGGACTCCGTCTTCCATCACAACAGTTTGATGAACAGATCTATGAACAATCAGCCCAATACATCCGTCTTCCATTACAACAGTTTGATGAACGGATCTATGAACAACCAGCCCAAGACATCCGTCTTCCATCACAACAGTTTGATGAACGGATCTATGAACAACCAGCCCAAGACATCCGTCTTCCATCACAACAGTTTGATGAACGGATCTATGAACAACAGCAAAAGACATCCGTCTTCCATCACAACAGTTTGATGAACGGATCTATGAACAACCAGCCCAAGACATCGGTACTATCAGCACATGACATTAGCTACCAGGTCAATGTTGAGTCAAAATGTTCCCGTAGAAAAATACCGAAAGAAATTCTGTCCAACGTCACGTAAGTATGTCTCCGAAATTGGATGCAGACTTTTCCCACAGATTATTTTTACGTAAAAAAAGCTACTTAGATTATGTTTTCTACAAAGATACAGACTCACAGATGGCCATCTTTCTTTTTCTCACTTTCAGTATAAGCTAAATCTCTATTTCTACCTGGGAGTTGATTGTAACGTCCTCAGCCTAAATAGAACCACTGACCATCTTTATGAGAGACGAATACTCTTTAAAAAAAAGGTTCTTAAATTGGGGTACATAGACATCCAGCAGGTCCAAGGAATGATTTTTAAGGATTCATGGACCAGTAGATGGACTGATTCGATTTTTAAAAAAATCTTAACACCAGCTGGGTTCTGTTTATTGCATTATTTTATTGAGAGATCCACAGCTGTTGTCTGTAAGGAAAGACTGTCCACGAGCACAAACAATCAAACAAAATAAGAACCACTGTTCCAAAAATAAAAATCCGCTGTATTTAACATGGGATATAAATACCTGGACATTTTCATGAAAGTAGCAGCATCTTTATCCATGCCACTAAATTAACAGTTTTAACGTTTCCATACACGTTTATGGAACTCTGGAGCCACGCGCATTAAATTCTAGTCTTAACTATATTTCTATGTATGGATTCAGTCTCACTGGTCTCACTATTTCTCACCGGCCTTGTAATTTATCACTTCCTCAGAGGCGTGTTCAAGCAAGGTCTGACAGCCGTCATGGGGGCTACCGGCTCCGGCAAATCAACGTGAGTGTCCAGGTTTTAACTGTTCCTCCAGTGTTTATAGTTTATATATACGTCTCTGTCTTGTGTACTTGTGCTGACGTGTGTTTGCCGTGTGTTACTTTCACGCAGTCCTGATAAGAAGGGAGTCGACTGCTTCTGGGTCTGAAGGGCTTCCTCATTTTTAACAGAGGGCTCTCAGAGCACAGGGCTCCCAGAGCACAGGGTTCCGAGAGCTTCTATTTTAAGAAAAGACCATATCGATTAAAAATAAAATGTCTAATCAACAGGGTGGGGTGGGGATGGAAGGAGGAAGGGGGAAGAACTGTTTTTTCCGAGGCTTAGTTTACGTCGCAGGCCCCGTGCAATAACTGGAACAGCTGCCAGTAAACTAGGATGTGCAGACGACACTGTGCTGATGGCAGACAACCAACATGACCTACGGAGTCTACTGACGCGAATAAACGGTGGAAGTCAAAAGTACGGACTAGAAATAAATATCAAAATAACAAACGCCATGGTAATCAACAGAGAAGAAAGAAAGCCAGCAGTAAATATAAAAGTAAATGAAGAAATACTGGAACAGGTGAAAAGCTTCGAGTATCTGGGGCACAACATAGCAGAGGACGGAAAATGTGAGACAGAAATTAACAGAAGAATAGGAATGGCAGAATGGGGAAGATCTTTACACGAAAACAAATAACACAGCAACTGAGATTACGTGCCGTAAAATGCCACACATATTCACTATTTCTTATGATGCAGAAGTGAGATGTTGTGACCGATTTTGGCTTTCCGAAAACGGCAGGTTCGGAGGGTCAAGATGAGCATAACCTCGGGTGTAGTCACGTGACTGGCCAGCGTGAAAGTGTGTAGCGTGTAGCTGAGACTGTTCAGTGTTCACTTTTCGTTCGAGGCGATGACCGTGCGGCATGTTGTGTGAGGAGCCGTTACCGTGGAGTAACTACAGCTGTTGAAATGTTCTGTCATTTTGATGTGGGAAAGTGGTGTTTTCTTTGAAATGATCCCGAATGCCCAAGCCGACCTCATGTAGTGTAAGTCTGTTCTTTGTAAATTGTTTTAAGTATACCTTTGTGTGAGTTGTACGTATATAAGTATTTTGTGAGTTAGTGTGCGGTTTTGTTTGGGAGTTTTCGTGTTTTCATGTTTTTGTTTCGTGTTACCTTTTAAATGTTCATAGTTAAGAAGTGTGTTAGTGAGAAGTGAGGACTTGATATGTAAGTCACCGCCCAGTTTCTGTGTGACATCATTTTGTGTGTGACATCATTTTGTGTGTGACATCATTTTGTGTGTGACATCATTTTGTGTGTGACATCATTTTGTGTGTGACATCATTTGTGCAGTGAAATACACAGTTCTCTTTGATGTGTTTCATGAAAATTAATATGAAGTAATGTTTATTGTTGTTGTTGTTGTTTTTTTTTTGCTTTGTGTCGAGCTTACAAGAAGTGAGTTGTCACAGTGAGCTCATAAAATTGTGATGTGTCATTTGTGTTTTGTCGTTTTAATTGTCGTTTGATGGCTCATTGATTTTTTGATACAGGTTAATAACCATTAAGCATCATAGTAGTCATCCACGATTATGAGTGATTATGTTTTATAACTAACTGTTGAGTGATGTGCATTAATGAAGATAATTGTTAGTGTTCTATCAGAAGACTTAGACGTTTTCTTCTACTGGAGATCATTTTGTCATGCAAGAGAGTGCTTATCGTAGTAAAAGACTTGGACGAGTTATTTGCCCTTTGAGCGGCCTTGAGTTGGGCTGTTGGTAGGAAAGGCCCACATGAACGTTTCACCAATGTAGTGGTTGTAAAATGGGACACAAGAGTAATCATGACTTTGATCCCACGATTTGGTTCTTGAATTTTGAGTATCTTTCTTGTTCTATGTGTTGTATACGTTTTAATGTGTTTTGTCAGTACACACTGGTTTTGGTTATCACACAGTCGTGGTCGCGGTTTTCGTTAAAAAAGATAACCACTTATTTTTCCTGGATCAAATATTATAGTTTTGATGTGATTTTCTTATGTATTGTTAGCGATGTCAAGTGTTTTACGATCCAGGAAAGATGACTTAGTTAGCCTGGTAGTTTGCCTTAACGTGAAATATTAAATGAAAGCTAGGCTCTAAGGAAAAGACGTGTGGCTGCTGGTTTAGTTTCTATGTGCTAAGATCTGTACACAACAAGCGGGAGGCAGTCAAGCAAGCGCGTTAAGAAGCATTGACAAAATAAACAGCCATAACATTCATACACATACAGAAGCCTGCACTTTGAATAAGACAAAAGAAAAGAAAGTTGAGGCCCTTGAAATGTGGATGTACAGAAGAATATGGCGTATCCCGCTGACCAAAATACAGAAAATAAAGAAGCAAGTGCTAAACCAACTAGAAATGGAAAAGAAAAATATTGAGAATCATAAAAGCAAGACATATAAGGTACTTTGGGCATGTTACCTTATATGTCTTGCTTTTATGATTCTCAATATTTTTCTTTTCCATTTCTAGTTGGTTTAGCACTTTACTTCCCCACACTTTACTTCCACAAATCCTGTATTTATTCGCTCAAACTGTGATATTCTTCATTTGTGAAAAAAAGTCTCATTTTTATTGATTCATTTTAACAAGTAAAATAACAAATGAACATAAATTATTTCAAAAGTTATATATCACGCAACTTTTCTTTATGTCTTTAATTATTTAAAATTTATAAGAAACTTTTTTTACTATGAACTTACGGAGTATTTGACTGAATCATATGTTATGTATGTCATAAGTGAAAACAAGTATTATGTGTATCTGACAGCCTTCTAACGTTACACACCATATATTTTCTTCTTCATCTTTCCTTCTTCTTCTTCATCTTTCTTTTCCTTTTTAGTCCTTTTAAGGTACTTTGGGCATGTTATGCCTTTGAATGTAAATGCTACAGAAGAGTTCTCCAAATATCGTGGACACAAAAAAGAACAAATATATCTATACTACAAGAGCTTAATATTGAAGAAGGCTGGCTAGTAAAGAGGATTAAAGAGAGAAAACTGAAATATTTTGGACACATTAAACGTCATGATAATTTAGAGAAGACCGTATTGGAAGGATACATAATGGGAAAAAGAAAAAGAGGAAGACCAAGACGAAGATGGCTGCAAGACATCGTTGACGATCTGGAAATGGATGCAACAGCAGCAGGCCATCTTGCTCACAACCGAGAGGCCTACAGGAGTGCTGTTTGAGAGGCAAAGTTCCGCAAGGGACATGCAAATGAATGAATGAATGGTCATGTTAAGAGGCACGATACCATATTGAAGACCCCTTTTTTGAGGTCAAGATTGAAGGGAAAAGAACAAGAGGAAGACAGTGATATAGATGGGTGGTCAACATGAAGAGATGGACAGGGACAAGCTTGGTCGAGTGTTCTAATAGGACAAGAAACAAGTAGATTGGAGATTCACTGCAGTCTACCTTCCATAGGGAGACGGCATGAGATGATGAAATGATCTGTGTCTTTCGGTCCGATATATCAGTCTTCGGCATCGAGTGATTTATATACGACAGACAGGCAGACATACAGACAAACAGACAGACAGATGGACAGACAGGTAGATAGATAGATAGACAGAAGGACAAATAATATGATTTACAACTTATTCAGTTTTGGGTTTTCCAGATTTTTGGATATTCTAGCAAGCCGCAAAGATCCACGTGGCACATCTGGTCATCTACTTCTTGACGGAAAGCCAAAACCAGGAAACTTCAAGCATATCGTGGGTTACGTGGTCCAGGTACTTCCATCCACACTTTACTTCCCCACACTTTACTTTCTCACACTTTACTTCCTCACACTTTACTTCCCCACACTTTACTTCCTCACACTTTACTTCCCCACACTTTACTTCCATCCACACTTTACTTCCTCACACTTTACTTCCCCACACTTTACTTCTCCACACTTTACTTCCCCACACTTTACTTCCCCACACTTTACTTCCACCCACACTTTTCTTCCCCACACTTTACTTCCCCACACTTTACTTCTCTACACTTTACTTCCATCCACACTTTACTTCCCCACACTTTACTTCCCCACACTTTACTTCCATCCACACTTTACTTCCCCACACTTTACTTCCCCACACTTTACTTCCCCACACTTTACTTCCCCACACTTTACTTCCCCACACTTTACTTCCCCACACTTTACTTCCCCACACTTTACTTCCCACACTTTACTTCCCCACACTTCTTCCAGAAATCCTGTATTTATTCGCTCAAACTGTGATATTCTTCATTTGTGAAAAAAAGTCTCATTTCTTATTGATTCATTTTAACAAATAAAATAACAAATGAACATAAATTATTTCAAAAGTTATATATTATGCAACTTTTCTTTATGTCTTTAATTATTTATTGACTCTCTGTTCCTAAAATTTATAAGAAACTATTTTTACTATGAACTTACGGAGTGTTTGACTGAATCATATGTTATGTATGTCATAAGTGAAAACAAGTATTATGTGTATCTGACAGCCCTCTAACGTTACACACCATATATTTTCTTCTTCATCTTTCCATCTTCTTCTTCATCTTTCATTTCCTTTTTAGTCTTCATCTTTCCATCTTCTTCTTCATCTCTCCTTCTTCTTCATCTTTCCTTCGTCTTCTTCATCATCAACATTGTGTGCCGTCTTGTGTAGGAAGGTTAGCGGTTATGAATCTCCAGCTTCCTCTCTCCCTGCTCTTCAGAGCGCACTCAGCCTGGCTAAGTCTTGTCTATCTACAGTACATCTCTCTCTCTGTCTCTCTGTCTCTCTCAGTCTCTCTCTCTGTCTCTGTCTCTCTCTGTCTCTCTCTATGTCTCTCTCTGTCTCTATCTCACTCTCTCTTTTGTTTCAACCTTTCTTTCTAGCGTGGTCTTCAGTTTATTATTATTATTATTATTCACTCACCATGTGTTTTCTTCTTCTCCACTTCCTTCTACTCCTCCTCTTCCCTCTTCTTCTCTTCTTTTTCCTTAGTCTCTTCTTCCTCCTACTCTTTTTTCCTTCTTCTCTTCCTCTCCTCTTACTTCATCTTCTTCTCTCTTTTTTTTCATATCCTCTTCCTTCTTCTTCTCCTCATTTTATTCTTCATTCACCATTTCTTTTTTCCTCCTCTTTCTTTCTCTCCTGTTCTTTCTTCTCGTATTCTTATTCTCCGTTTGTCATATTTTCCTTCTCCTCTTCTCTCTCCTAAGTCACCATATTTATGCACATACCACCAATATAATATCCCATCAAAATATGCCCCCGTTAACACAGGAACCTTTTTTTTTTGTTTGAGACAACGAAAACAACAGGCCGTGACCCGGTGGTACTGCAAACCGGGCCCACCCGTAACGAGATGCGGACCTTACCCCCGGCAGTCGATGTGCAGGGCGGCCTCAAACACCTCGTTGGTTCCAAAATAACAAAGTGTACATTCTACAGAGCGCAGAACTACACTTTACTACACTTTGATCTTAGCCAAAAGGCCAGGACCTTAGTCGAGAACGAGTGAATATCTTGAAAAGCGTTGTTTTACTTTTTTTCTATACAGCTCTAAACTTATAGAATCTGTAGTAAAATGCTACTTTATTTCAACATAACCAACATCACTACATGTCAGAGCCACCTGTTGGATCTTATATTAAGTGTAACAGAAGGAAAACAAATTGTACATATCTATGACGTTCATGATTTGTGTTCCTACTTTTAACTTTCTTTACACTGATCTGTGTAGAATAATGACATTGTTACTTCCCTTCGATGTGTTATTGTTACTTCCCTTTGATGTGTTATTGTTACTTCCCTTTGATGTGTAAACTTTTCTTGTTCTACAATGATCTGGAAACGTCCACTCGTCAAGGATGACGTGGTTGTGGGTACCCTGACTGTCAGAGAAAATCTCCAGTTCTCGGCCGCTCTCAGGCTGCCGACGTCCGTGAAAACTGCTCAGAGAAACAGTCGAGTAGAGGATGTGATCAAAGAGTTAGGGCTGACCAAGTGTGCCGACATGAAGGTGAGAACACGCTTTGCTTGTGTCTGTAACATGACGAAGACTTTGGTCCAACAGGTGGTTTCTTTTATTCCCGCGTATCTCTTTTATTATATTCTTCCTATTCTTTAACACGATGATAATAATAATTTAAAAAAAAATATTATTGTTAGTAGTATATGCCCTGTCTGATAGTTCTGACGATCATGTCTGTCTGTCATGTGCGACCCGAGGTGTTTCCGATTAATTTTGCTGCTTTTCTTTTTCCGTATACTTACCACTGAGCTATTTTTCTCTTGGTCAGTCCACTGAGCTATTTTTCTCTTGGTCAGTCCACTGAGCTATTTTTCTCTTGGTCAGTCCACTGAGCTATTTTTCTCTTGGTCAGTCCACTGAGATATTTTTCTCTTGGTCAGTCCACTGAGATATTTTTATTTTGGTCAGTCCACTGAGCTATTTTTCTCTTGGTCAGTCCACTGAGCTATTTTTATTTTGGTCAGTCCACTGAGCTATGTTTCTCTTGGTCAGTCCACTGAGCTATTTTTATTTTGGTCAGTCCACTGAGCTATGTTTCTCTTGGTCAGTCCACTGAGCTATTTTTATTTTGGTCAGTCCACTGAGCTATGTTTCTCTTGGTCAGTCCACTGAGCTATTTTTCTCTTGGTCAGTCCACTGAGATATTTTTCTCTTGGTCAGTCCACTGAGCTATTTTTCTCTTGGTCAGTCCACTGAGCTATGTTTCTCTTGGTCAGTCCACTGAGCTATTTTTATTTTGGTCAGTCCACTGAGCTATGTTTCTCTTGGTCAGTCCACTGAGATATTTTTCTCTTGGACAGTCCACTGAGCTATTTTTATTTTGGTCAGTCCACTGAGCTATTTTTCTCTTGATCAGTCCACTGAGCTATGTTTCTCTTGGTCAGTCCACTGAGCTATGTTTCTCTTGGTCAGTCCACTGAGCTATGTTTCTCTTGGTCAGTCCGCTGAGCTATGTTTCTCTTGGTAAGTCCACTGAGCTATGTTTCTCTTGGTCAGTCCACTGAGCTATGTTTCTCTTGATCAGTCCACTGAGCTATGTTTCTCTTGGTCAGTCCACTGAGCTATGTTTCTCTTGGTCAGTCCTCTGAGATATTTTTCTCCTGGACAGTCCACTGAGCTATTTTTATTTTGGTCAGTCCACTGAGCTATTTTTCTCTTGATCAGTCCACTGAGCTATGTTTCTCTTGGTCAGTCCACTGAGCTATGTTTCTCTTGGTCAGTCCACTGAGCTATGTTTCTCTTGGTCAGTCCGCTGAGCTATGTTTCTCTTGGTAAGTCCACTGAGCTATGTTTCTCTTGGTCAGTCCACTGAGCTATGTTTCTCTTGATCAGTCCACTGAGCTATGTTTCTCTTGGTCAGTCCACTGAGCTATGTTTCTCTTGGTCAGTCCTCTGAGATATTTTTCTCCTGATCAGTCCACTGAGCTATGTTTCTCTTGGTCAGTCCACTGAGCTATGTTTCTCTTGGTCAGTCCACTGAGCTATGTTTCTCTTGGTCAGTCCACTGAGCTATGTTTCTCTTGGTCAGCCCTCTGAGATATTTTTCTCTTGGTCAGTCCACTGAGATATTTTTCTCTTGGTCAGTCCACTGAGCTATGTTTCTCTTGGTCAGCCCTCTGAGATATTTTTCTCTTGGTCAGCCCTCTGAGATATTTTTCTCTTGGTCAGTCCACTGAGCTATGTTTCTCTTGGTCAGCCCTCTGAGATTTTTTTTCTTGGTTAGTCCACTGAGCTATGTTTCTCTTGGTCAGCCCTCTGAGATATTTTTCTCTTGGTCAGTCCACTGAGCTATGTTTCTCTTGGTCAGCCCTCTGAGATATTTTTCTCTTGGTTAGTCCACTGAGCTATGTTTCTCTTGGTCAGCCCTCTGAGATATTTTTTTCTTGGTTAGTCCACTGAGCTATGTTTCTCTTGGTCAGCCCTCTGAGATATTTTTTTCTTGGTTAGTCCACTGAGCTATGTTTCTCTTGGTCAGCCCTCTGAGATATTTTTTTCTTGGTTAGTCCACTGAGCTATGTTTCTCTTGGTCAGCCCTCTGAGATATTTTTCTCTTGGTTAGTCCACTGAGATATTTTTCTCTTGGTCAGCCCTCTGAGATATTTTTCTCTTGGTCAGTCCACTGAGATATTTTTCTCTTGGTCAGTCCACTGAGATATTTTTCTCTTGGTCAGTCCACTGAGCTATTTTTCTCTTGGTCCTCTTTTTTCCATTAAATTTTCCACTAATTACTAGGGTCTCCAACTTTTGTCTTCTCATGTCCAACAAATTTTGACTTCCTGTTTCTTATCAGTTTATGTAGTTTTGTTTGTTCTGAAACTTTTTTGAGTATCTTTCTGTTTGTTTTTCTGTCTGTCCGGTATATATGTTTCATCTTTCACCAGAACAGCGTCTCTGTTGCTTCCAGTTTCTTTGCTATGTTTCTGTTTTCTTTTCAACTTTCACAACCATATAGCAATGCTAGCTTTCCATAGTTCTGTAATACTATTTTCCTCAGTCAGGAACATCATATTATTTCTTCCTACCTTCTTTATTTCAAATAAACCACTTCTTATATTGCCATCATCTAGCATCAAGTACCTCTGTTAATCCAGTTTTCGCCGTTAGTTCACTCACCTTCATATAGACCGGTCCTGGGCCAGACATCTCTTCAGGTATTAGATAATGTTATTTCCCACTTCGTCACGTGACCTGTCACGGAAGTTGGCTCTCTTGATAGCCCTGCTGAAAAAGATGACGTTGTTCGGTCAGAATACCTACTTCAGTGACTGTGGTGTTTAGACTGTAAGTGATATCCTGTTTCACCGTCTCCTTCCCTCCCCCTTCTTCTTCTTTCATCCTCAGTTATGTACTGTGTCTTTTATTTGCCCTATATTTTTCTTCAAATATCTCTTCCAGCTCCCTTAAACTAGAACAAAAGTAATTATTTTAACGTGAATATTCAGTCTTCCTTTAAAACACTGACAGCTTTAGATAATGGTGTACTCCTCCACTCTCAGTGACAGGTCTTAAGGCAAATGTCGATTATCCGTTTACACAGATGGACCGAAGGATTTATAAGTCAGATTAAAACTCATCTTGTCACTTTTGACAAGCAGCTTATTAAGACGCTCACCCGCTCTCTGTTTTATGCCAGTAAAATCTAATTCTAGTTTCCAGTAAACTATCTAAATAAAACATCCAATATTTCAGATTGGTACAGTCTTCCTCCGAGGAGTGTCAGGAGGGGAGAGAAAACGGTGCTGCATTGGTATGGAACTCATTATCTCCCCTTCCATGCTATTCCTGGATGAACCAACCACGGGGCTAGACGCAGACACGGCCTTGACCGTCGTGAAGCTCCTCAAAAAGTTTGTTTCGTTTAATTTTGCTGCCAAATTAAGTTTTTGTTTTGTTTTCTTTTGCCTAGTCTTTCTCTGTGTATCTTCCTTCGAGATTCGTGTAAAAAATTTTTGATGAGTTTAAACACAGTTCTTCTTCTTCCCCTTCTTCCTCTTCTTCTTCTTCTTCTACTTCTTCTTCTTCCACCTAATGGCTATTAGCCCATCTTTGTCTTCCTTTCCTCCACAATCAACGTCTTTTCTTCTACATGATCTTCAGCCTCTTCAGGCCTTTCATCTCTAACACCAGCGTCCATTTCTCCTCCACTGGCACATGATGATGATGACATTGATCAAATAACATTTTATATTAAGCCTGGAAAATAGGAACTTTTTCTCCAACAAGCTATTGTTCTCCTAATGTTAATTACTTGTGTGTATATATTCTCACAGGTTGTCCAGGAGAGGCCGAACAATCATCTTCTCTATACACCAGCCTCGCTATTCCATCTTCTCTCTCTTCGACAATCTTCTCTTACTCTCTGAGGGTCACGTGGTCTACAATGGTCCGTCAGATGAGGCTCTGGACTTCTTCGCCACACAAGGTACGGGAATTTACAGCGAAAGGTTGGGGGGGGGGGGTGTCTGAGTGTAGTGGTGGGAGGATGTGAGGGCATATGCCCAACTAATATACATTGAAAGATTTCACTGCACAACAGAACTTCTAAAGACCACATTTACAGAATACTAATATTATTATACTAATAATAATGTGAGAAGAGAATGTAGGATGAGCGTCATATAAAGCAGACAGAACAGGCAGGTGAAACAGTAAAATATGATAAAAAAATAAGAAGAATTGGGGAGATAAGATTGAAAGTCAGACAACTAAATGATGAAGGAACGACTGATTCGAATGCATCGCTTTCAAGAAGCAAGAAACAATTCAGTCCGTAGAGCCAAAGGTCAAGGTAAATGCTCTGGAGGTTAGTGGAAGCACTGGAGAAAATCAGTAGATAGGGACCTGTCTTCTCATCCAGACGTGCTCCTTGGTTCCACACCCGCTACAAGTCACTTTCAGTCAGTCTGGATGTAGAAATGAGTGGCTGAAGTATTAGTTTTGTAGGAGCAGTCTCTGTAGTCAGAGAAAATCTCTCTGCAGGGCGAAGCGCACAGTACTGAACCTCAGGCACAACTGTTAGCGAATAAAAGGAAAACAAGTTATCACACAGATATTTGTCCCACATGTATGTGGGATTTGACCAGAGCCAAGTGCTGGTGAGTAGTAAAACAAAACATAGCGTTGTATCATTAGACCAAGCATTTCTGAACATTAGAGGAAAAAAAAATAACCACAAAAGAATTACTTGGGACTTGAACCACGGACTCTGGTAAGACCATGAGCCGTCTAGCCAAGAAAGGAT